>CM063166.1:1388518-1393518 GCA_031885435.1 Passerculus sandwichensis | reverse complement strand
TGGCAGTACTTTTGAAATCTGTCACTGGCTAGTTCTTAATGCCAATAGAGATTACTATAAAGGCTGCTTCAATTTTGTTAGGCTACCTGCTGCAGTGGCCAGTTTATTCACCAGTATTTCTGAATCAATTCTATTTAAAACTCTTAATCTTGTCTCTAATATGCCAGTTAGATGTTTGTTATGGGGAACAGGAACTGCTTTCTGTTTATGACCATCTCTCCCTGCCAGAGGGATGTGCTGGGCTCACACTGCAAATTCAGACACACTTGACAAGGGTATCTGACAGAGGTTTAGGTCATATTTGAGGCAGATGTTTGTTCTGAAATGTAGAGACTTCAGGAATCTCTTTCTCTCTCTAGAGCACCTGATTTCTCAGATGTGTGGCAAGCAGGAATGTCTCTCTTGGTCTACGAAACCTCACCCACCTTGCCCCTAGCTTCAGGTCCAAGCCTCAAGTAAATAATGAAGGGGAAGTCTAAGAGAAGAGCTTAAATTTATTGCAGTGCCTCAGAAGAAACTGGGATCAGGTTTCTGCTACTTGAAACACTCAGCACAAAAGTGATGCTCAAAATCTTACAGCTTGCTGCTGAGCTCTGAGGGGGGGGTCTCTACCTCTTTTAAGCAGAATCTAACTGCCTCAGACTGGGACCAATCACTGATCTAAATCTCAGTAGGAAAGGGGATAGCTATAAATAAAGAAAATCACTTTCCTTGCTTGGGTTAATTTACCACTTGCAGTTCAGCACCCTTTACCAGTCATTGCTTGAGGGTTCAGCCATCCGGCTTGGAAAATGACTTAAGGAAACTGATTTCTTGGTGTTCTTGGTTTTAGGCACCAGGAGAGCTGGCTCTTTCTTTTTTTGTTCTGCTCTTGAGATATGCCTGTTTCAGTCTGAACTAGTATGGGGTGTATAAGGCCCTGCTGTGGTAAAAAGTGCAGTGTCTAGCCCTCAAAGGGAGTTTTTAGGAAGGAGGAGCAGGCTGGTTGGATTTTTGAGATGTTAATTTGCATTATCAACTCCACACATTTGAGAGACCATTCTGGATTGAATAATAGCTGTTGTTCAGTCACATCCACTTTGAATTCAAATGGAAGTCTGATAATAATTCGAGTTCAAAGGCAGGTCACTTCTACAGGCTGTATCAAGGTGAAATTACACCAACAGTCTGATTCTCTTAGGTTATCACAGACTTCTTGGTGTCTGTATACACCAGGGGAGGTTTAGACACTAATTACATCTGGTCTCTCATAAGCTACCCCTATTGATGGCCTGGCACTTTACTTTGATTTTTTCTCTTCTGATTCTTTGAAGAGTCCACAGTTCTTGCTCTTGCCATTCTTGCTCTTCACATACTTGATTCTCGTGGATTACTACAGTAGATATGTTTAAATCTTTTATCTCAGAAGGTTTTCCTATGGATCCAGTATACTGATTAAATGCCAGGGACCAAGGCCATTTAGCATTACTTTGAACAGAGGTACTCTCAAGCTCTGAAACTTCAGTTATGATTACACACAATACAATTCTACAAACTAAAATATGAGCTACTCCCGACTGCAATACACTCATTTTGCCCGAGTAAGTTTTAATCTCAGTTCATTGTCTCCTGGTGTCACTCTTTAAGGGGTTTCTGGGCCTTCTTCACTTGAGAGTGATGGATCTAGGCATTCTGCTCCTTGATTTTGATTGCAGTGAAGGTGGTGAGAAGTACTCGCAGTGGTCTGTCCCACTGTGGTTCTGAAGTCTTCTCTGTAAGAGACTTAACATATACATCATCCCCAGACTATCTAACTCCCTGCTCCGAATTCTAGCTACATGTTTCTCAATTACTCTGAGCTGTTTGCTTAATGCCACCATGTAGGTGGACATTCTGGACATTCTCTTTGTATTCTATATGGTCTTCTATAAGGCATTCTAAAAGGACTCAGCATTCTTTTAGCTCAAGGTTTAGTTTAAATTTGTAATAGTGCTAGTGGAAGAGCTTGGGCTAGGGTAGATTAACTTCTAGCCCCAGTCTTATGATTTGCTGCTTAATCAAATGATTCATTCTCTCTACCTGGCCGCTTGATTGGGGGTGGTATGGGGTGTGAAGTTCCTGATCTATGCCCAGATGGCTACTAATCTGTTGCACTATTTTGGAAATGAAATGTGATTCTTTATCTGAGGATATCGTGGCTGGAACTCTGAAGCGTGGTATTATTCTTTATAAAAATAATCTGGTCACCTCTTGAGCTTTGACAGTTCTGGTGGGGAAGGTTTCTGGCCACCCTGAAAATGTATCTATCAATACTAGTAAATACTGATACCCCCCCTTTCCTTGGGAGTTCTGAAAAGTTAATCTGCCACTGCTGTACAGGCCCATGGCCTCTCCCAGTCTGACCGAGTTTTGGCCGGGGGCGTATTTGGGGTTAGTCTGGAGGCAAGGATCTCATTGTCGGCTTACCTGAGTGATAGTGGCATATAAATTCTTGACAACGATACAACGATTGTTTCAATCAGATGTGTGTTCTAGAAAGCTTGTGGAAATTACTGCTTCAAAGTCAACACTTCATTTCAATGCACTCTGTATCACTCACAGCTTTGGCCATTTTGAGAAAGGAGCCAACTATAAAAGGCTTTTAACGCTAGCTCCCCCTCCCTTCCAGGCCTGCGTGTGTTTTCTAGTGCCCTTCTTTCACTACCGCTAACCCCACCGCTTCCAGTGGAAGGATTCTTAGCTCTCCCTTTCAATGGCTAGCCCACCCCTGCAGTTGTACATCTCTTTTCGGCTTAGTATTACTTGTCTTTCTGGCTTACCTTTCGAGTAACTCTCTTTACTCACCCTTTGCTGCCTTCTCTTTGCCCTCTCCATCCTGCAGCTCATTTCTTCTCCTCCAATTTTAAGCTCACTCCTCTCTTAGTGCTAGCCCTTAATTATCTGCCCTTCTTCCTTAGGCCTCTCCTTAGCTGGAACTTGTCTCTTCTCTTCTTCAGTCGAGGCTCTCTCGTCTTCTCTCTCTCTTCCCTGAGGTCAGCATCTTCTCTCTTTCCAGTCTGCTCTATGTCTCATTCCTGAGCTCTGTGCATTGCATGGTTGTAATGTTCTTCCCTCCTTCCCTTTGCCTTTCTAGGCACGGTCAGGGCCCAATTACTCTCCAGCCTTCTTGCGCAGAGGTACCTGTTGGCTAAGGGTACCAGACTCGATTACCTCTCTGCAGTGCACTCGCATTACTCTTGCCAATGTCGCCTTTCCCCTCTGTCACTTGCAACCCCAGTCCTCTGCATCGTCCGGAGGAGTGTCCCTTAAGTCTGGGCGGCGGGAGTAGGTAGCTTCGGTGGTCTCTAGGCAACTCTGTATCCACTGAGAAAAGAGCTGAGTTGACAATATTAGTCACCACTATCTCTACATCGTCATGCTCTACCATGATGGCCTGGCATTTCAGAAACCTTTGTGGTGAGAGCCAGTGGCCACCCTTTACTTCCAGTGCTGCGGACACTGTGTGGGACACTAGTACAGTCATTTTTGTCTCATGGGTAAACTTGCATGCCTCTTGAATATTCAGCATGACTGCTGCTACAGCTCTGAGGCAACCTGGCCATCCTTTGGCTGTTGCATCTAGTTGCTTAGAGAAGTAAGCAACTGCCCTTTCAGTAAGGGTCTAAGTCCTGAGCCAGTATTCTTTGGGCAATTCTTTGCGTGGGAAAAATAGAAAGAATGGTTTACTTACATCTGGAAGTTTCAAAGCTGGAGCTGACATGAGGGCACTCTCTCTAGCTGGCGAAAGGCTCATGTGGTGTCTTGTGTCTACTGAAGATCTCTGTTTCTATTGGCAATAAGAGCATAGAGGGGTCTGGCGAGCAGTCCATAGGGCTTCCCTGCTTTAAAGTCTGCTGCTCCGCACTCACTTCTTATCCCAGGTAGATTACCTTCTGTTTCAATACCTGTGCTTTTTTCTTTGAGACTCTGCATCCTTGGAGTTCTAGGAAATTCAAAAGGCTTACTGTCCAGGCTTCTCTCGCTTCTCTCATCCGAGTGGCTACTAGAAGATCGTCCACGTACTGCAACAGCCTCCTTTCCTCTTGTGGGGCTTCCCGGGACTCTGGGTCTTTGCAAGCTGTTCTCCAATCGGAGTGGGGAATCTTGAAGCTTTCAGGCACATGGACTATGTGAGCTTGAGTTTGAATGCAAAAATTTTCTGGCTGCTTTGTGGATAGGGAGGCAAAAGAAGGCATCTCTTAGGCCTAAACAGTGAACCAGGTTAGCTCAGGTGTTAAACAAGTTAGTAAGGTATATGGATTTGCTACCACAGGGTATAAATTCTGTGTTATCTTATTGACAGCCCTTAATCTAGTACTATCAGTTATTAGGCTGATTCCTTCTTTATTTTCTTTTGAGGGTACTACTCAGTTCTCACTAGTTGTGTTCTTTCCTTAAACTTGATGCTCATGGGGGAGCATCTTTCACTCTCCCTGGTACAGAAGAGGCCCATACCCTTGAAAACACTAGTTTACTTATTCTAATATCTCCTTACTAATGTCTTTCTTAATTTCAGTGTCTGTTAATGTTAAGCTAAACATCTTTATATCATTTTCTTCCAGAGTAACCTTTCTCATTTGAGAATGTTTAGCAAATTGAGCAAATTGTACAAAAGGTACAATTTTTAGGTACACATAGTACACATATTACTTTAAAGGTTTGCACAAGTATGCCTTCTCAGACCGGCCAGTTGTTCAGTTGTTCCCCACACTGCAACATAAACATTCTCCACAGGTACTAAAGCTTTATTAAAACTGAATATATGGCCCTTGTGTCAACAAAAATTCTTCTTTTTTGCGGAGGTCATCTTTACTCTTCTTCCCTTACCTTGGAAGGAGCCTTTAGCAAATCATATGTACTCATTTTGTGAACTGTGATTGCTTTGCATTTCAGCATGATAATCTTTGCTTGATTTCATATGTTGCTATCTTATGCTGCATGCTGAACAACATGTTTGATTTGCTTTCTCTTGCTTTGTTTTC
>JAVKUW010000053.1:0-38839 GCA_031885435.1 Passerculus sandwichensis | reverse complement strand
TCCCAAATTTTGGCTACAAACCCCCAAATTTTGACTCCAAACCCCCCAAATTTTGGCTCCAAACCCCCAAATTTTGGTTCCCACCCCCAAACTTTCACTCCCGGCCCCCAAATTTTGGTTCCGCCCCCAAATTCTGGCAGCAAATCCCCAAATTTTGTTCTCCAGTCCCCAAAATTTGAGTTCTATTCCCCAAATTTTCACTCCCGGGCCCCGATTTTGGCTGCGAGTCTCGCAGTTTTACCTGTTTCCCCCAAAATTTCCTCTCCGACCCCCAAATTTCGGTTTCCACCCCCAAACTTCTGATTCCAGTCCCCGAATTTGGCTCTAAGTCCCCAGTTTTGCCTCCAAATCCCCAAATTTTGGTTCCCGCCCCCCAAATTGAGACCCCAAACCCCAAATTTGGGTTCCCACCCCCCGAAATTCAGACCCCGAACCCCAAATTTTGGTTCCCACCCCCCAAATTCAGAACCCGAACCCCAAATTTGGGTTCTCAGCCCCCAAACTCAGACCCCCAAACCCCCAATTTCAATTCTGTCACCCAAAATCACACCCGAACCCCCAAATTCAGACCCCGAACCCCCAAATCCGGATCCAACGCCCCCCAAATTTCAATCCCACCACCCCAAATTCGGCTCCCACCCCCCAAATTCAGACCCCCAAACCCCCAAATTTCAATTCTATCACCCAAAATCACACCCCAAACCCCCTAACTCAGACCCCCAAACCCCCAAACTCAGACCCCCAAACCCCAAATCCGGATCCAACCCCCCCAAATTTCAATCCTGTCACCCAAATTCGGCTCCCACCCCGAAATTCAGACCCCAAACCCCAAATTTCAATTCTGTCACCCAAAATCACACCCCCAAACCCCCAAATCCGGACCCCAAACCCCCAAATCCGGATCCCCCCCCCCCCAAATTTCAATCCCACCCCCCAAATTCAGACCCCAGCGCCCCCCCCCCCCAAATCCGGGGTCTCACCTCGGTGCCGCAGGTGCAGCCCCACCAGGACGGCCCCGCCCAGCCCCAGGTAAGCGGCGGCCAAGACCCCCAGGGACCCCCCCAGGGACCCCCCCCGGGGACCCCCACGGGGACCCCCACGGGCCTGGGGGGAGGGGCGGGGTCAGCGCGGGGGGGGAGGGGCGCCGCGGGACCCCCGCCCCACCCCCCCGCAAAAAAAAAAAAAATCCAGAAAAACAAAAAAACAAATAGCCAAAATCCCCCCCAAAAAATCCACCAAATCCCACCCAAAATACCCCAAAATCCACCCCAAAAAATCCACCAAATCCAACCCAAAAGAACACCCCAAATACCCCCCAAAATACCCAAAATCCCCCCAAAAATCCACCAAATCCAACCCAAAAATCACCCCAAATATCCCCCAAAATCCACCCAAAAAATCACCAAATCCAACCCAAAAATCACCCCAAATACCTCCCCAAAATAGCCCAAAATCCCCCCCAAAAATCCACCAAATCACCGAAAATACCCCCGAAATACCCCAAAATCCCCCCCAAAAATCCAACAAATCCCACCCAAAAATCACCCAAAATACCCCCCAAAATCCACCCAAAAAATCCACCAAATCCCACCCAAAAATCACCCCAAAATACCCCCGAAATACCCCAAAATCCTCTCCAAAAACCACCCAAAACCCACCCAAAAAATCGCCAAAACCTCACCCGGAACTGCCCCAAAACCTCCCGCACAAAACCAGCCAAATTCCGCCCAAAAAAATCCCAAAATCGCCCCAAAACTGAACCCCAATTCCCACGCTAAAGGCCCAAAATCCCCCCAAAATCCGCCCAAAATGAACCCCGAAAAAAGCCCCAAAAAACCCAAAAATGGCCCCAAAAAATCCCCAAAATCCCACCCGGAACCGGCCCAAAATCCGCTGCCCGAAACTCCCCAAATTCTCGCCCTTTTCCCCCAAAATGTGCCACAGAAACGAACCCCAAATCCCGCCGTTACCGCCCCAAATCTGCTGCCCCAAAATCCACCCAAAACATCCCCCAAAAATTGAAAAAAAATCCCAAATTCCCCCCAGAATTTCTCAAATCTCACCAGTCCCCCCAAACCCCCTAAAATCACGTAAATTACCCCAAAAAATCCCCCCAAAATTGTCAAAAAATCCCAAAATCTCCCCCCAAAAACACCAAAACCCCCCAAAATCCCCCAAATCCCTCAAAACTCCCTCAAAAAATCCCCAAAAAAATCCCAAAACCCCCCCAAAAATCCCCGAAAATTACATCTTTTCTCCCCCCCAAAAACAATCCCCGAAAATTACGAATTTCCCCCCCAAAAACCCCCCCAGAAATCGCAAAAAAATACCAACCCCCTCCAAAACACCAAACACCCCCGAAACCCCCAAAAACCCCCCCAAAAATCCCAAAAAAATCCCAAAACCACCCCAAAAAATCCCCGAAAATTTCGTCTTTTTTCCCCCCTCAAAAAAACCCCGAAAATTACGAATTTCCCCCCAAAAAATCCCCCAAAAATCGCAAAAAAAATACCAACCCCTCCCCCAAAACACCAAACACCCCCAAACCCCCAAAACACCCCCAAAAAACCCCAAAAAATCCCCAAAAAATCCCAAAATACCCCCAAAAAATCCCCGAAAATTGCATCTTTTCTCCCACCCCCCAAAAAAAACCCCGAAAATTACGAATTTCCCCCCCAAAAAATCCCCCAAAAATTGCAAAAAAAAATACCACCCCCCCAAAACACCAAACACAACCAAACCCCCCCAAAACCCCCCCAAAAATCCCAAAAAATCCCAAAACACCCCCAAAAAATCCAAACCCCCCCCCACCCCAAAACCCCAAAATTTTCCCGAATTCCCCCCAAATTTTCGCGCCCCCCCCCCCCCTCACCTCCCGGCGGGGGGCGGGGCACCGGCGCCGCCCCTCCCCCCCCCCACTCGCTGCCGTTTTCCCGCGCTCCGGGGGTCGCGGCCGCCCCTCCCCCACCCCCCCCCCGCCGCCCCCCGCCCCTCCCCCACGGCCGCGAGCGCCGCCAGGACCCCCCAGAGCGCGCGCATCGCCGTGACGTCACGCGCTGACACCGGGGTGACGTCATCTCCGCCCCGGGGGGGGAAACCCCCCGGAGCGTGACGGGGGGGCGTGACGTCATCTCCCGTGGGAACCCCCCAACCCCCCCCCCCCAAAAAAAAAAAGAAAATCCCAAAATTTTGAATTTTGGGGAGATTTGGGGAAACTTTGGGCGGTTTGGGGGGAAATTTTGGGGGGAATTTTTGGGGGAATTTTGGGGGGATTTTTGGGGGACGTTTTGGGGTAGTTTGGGGGGATTTTGAAGGGGTTTTGGGGGTTTTTGGGGGAAATTTTGGGGAAATTTCGGGGAATTTTGGGGGGATTTTTGGGGGGAATTTTTGGGGGACGTTTTGGGGTAGTTTGGGGGGATTTTGAAGGGATTTTGGGGGTTTTTGGGGGGTTTTGGTAAATTTTGGGGAGATTTAGGGGAATTTGGGGGAAATTTGGGGGGAAATTTTGGGAAATTTCGGGGGATTTGCGGGGGGATTTTTGGGGGGATTTTTGGGGGACATTTTTGGGGTAGTTTGCGGGGATTTTTGGGGGACGTTTTGGGGTAGTTTGCGGGGATTTTGAAGGGATTTTGGTGGATTTGGGGGGGTTTGGTAAGTTTTGGGGAGATTTGAGGGAATTTTGGAAAATTTTGAGGCGTTTTGAGCTTACATTGTTTTTTAATTATTAATATAGAGAACTTGGAGGGGAAGTTGGTGATTCTGGCGGTTTGATTTTTTTTTTTAAATTTTATTTTTGGGTTTTTGGGGGCTTTTTAGGAGGGGGGGCAGTTCCTGTCACAGGAGGAACTGAGAAAAGCGGGGGAGGGCGGCATTGGGGGGCTCTTCGGGGGATTTTGGGCCATTTTGGGGTGTTTGAGAAGGCAAAGAAACCCTCAACGTGCCCTGCTGGGCCAGCGGAGTCATTTTGGGGCGATTTCCCGCGATTTTGGGGCTCCCGGGAGGTTTTTTTTGTCACCCCCCCCACTCGGAGTCCTCCAAGACCACCGAGTTGAGTCCTCCGGGGCGGCCGGAGCGGCGCGCGGGAAAGCGGGCGGGAAGCGCGGCCGGAAGCCGCCTCAGGGGCACTTCCGGCGCGGCGGAGCAAGATGGCGGCGTGCGCGGCGCTGCTGCTGCGCGGGGCCCTCGCGGGTGCGGCGGAATTTGGGGCGAATTTCGCGGATTTTGGGGCTTTTTGGGGGGGAATTCGGGCGGGATGGGGGGTGGGGAGGGGCTGGGGGAGGGGAGGGGGGGAGAGGAAGGCGGGGGGTGAAGGTCACGGGGGGGGCGGGGCCGGCGGGGTCACCCCAAAATCGCCGCAATTGGCCCCGAAATGGGCCCGGAATTGCCGAAAATCCCCGAAATTCGCCCCAAAATCCTCATTTTTGTTTCATTTATCCGCTTCTGCAGGTGTTCGCGGCCGAGGGCTCCGCGTCCTGAGCACGGTGAGCGGCGCTGGCAGGGAGGTTTGGGGAGATTTGGGGAGATTTGGGGCATTTTGAGGGAATTTTGGGGTTTTTTTTAATTCACATTTTACCGGTTTTGGGGTCGGTTTTGCGTTTCTTGCCCGCGGGTTTTTTTGGGCGGTTTTTGTTGATTTTTTGGGGGGAATTTTGGGGTTTTTTGGGGCTTTATTTTTGGGTTTTTCTGGGGTTTATTTTGAGGGGTTCTGGGAGATTTTTTTGAGGAGATTTTGCAAGTTTTTTGGGAATTTTTGGGGGGGATTTCAAGGTTTTTGGTGGGGGATTTTGGGTTTTTTTTTTTTTAGGGGAATTTCTGGGGATTTTGGGGACTTTTTGGGGTTTATTTTGAGGGTTTTTTTGGTGGGTTTTTTTGGGGGCATTTTCAGTGTTTTTGTGTCCGCTGACCCCTCCCCAATTTGGGTTTTTTTTTAGGATTTTTTGGGGGGAATTTCAGGGATTTTTGGCGATTTTTTGGGGAGATTTTGGGGGTTTTCTGTGGGGTTTTTTTTTTGGGTTTATTTTCAGTGTTTTTGTGTCCGCTGACCCCTCCCCAATTTGAGATTTTTTTGGGGGAATTTCAAGGATTTTTTTGCCTTTTTTTTTCCAGAGTTTTTTTAGGGGGATTTTGCTTTTTCTGCGAGGATTTTTTTGGGCTCATTTTTGGTGTTTTTGGGTCCCCTGACCCCTCCCCAATTTGGGATTTTTTGGGGGGGGTTTTTGAGGGAATTTCAGGGATTTTTTGTGTGTTTTCTTTAGGGATTTTTTTTGGGGATATTTTTGGGGATTTTGGGGGTTTTTCTGTGGGGATTTTTTTTGGGTTCATTTTTGGTGTTTTTGGGTCCCCTGACCCCTCCCCAGTTTGGGATTTTTTGGGGGGGTTTTTGGAGGGAATTTCAGGGATTTTTTGTGTGTTTTTTTTAGGGATTTTTTTGGGGATATTTTTGGGGGATTTTGGGGGTTTTTTCTGTGGGGATTTTTTTTGGGTTCATTTTCGGCGTTTTTGGGTCCCCAGGCCCCCCCCAAGGCCAAGGTCGCCTTCGTGAGGGACAAACCCCACCTGAACGTGGGCACCATCGGGCACGTGGACCACGGGAAAACCACCCTGACTGCTGCCATCACCAAAGGTGAGGGAGAAAATGGGGTGAAAAACGGGGAAATTGGGAAAAAACTGCAAAAACCGGGAAAAAACTGCAAAAAATGGGGTTAAAATGGGAAAAAACGGGGTAAAAATGGGGTTAAAATAGAGAAAAACGGTGTTGAACGTGGCAAGACCACCCTGACTGCTGCCATCACCAAAGGGGAGAGAGAAATTGGGGGGAAAAATGGAGAAATTGGGAAAAAACTGCAAAAAACGGGAAAAAACGGGGTTAAAATGGCCAAAAATGGGTAAAAATGGGGTTAAAATAGAGGAAAAACGGGGTTGAACGTGGCAAGACCACTCTGACTGCTGCCATCACCAAAGGTGAGAGAGAAAATGGGGTGAAAAACGGGGAAATTGGGAAAAAACTGCAAAAAACGGGAAAAAATGGGATTAAAATGGCCAAAAATGGGTAAAAATGGGGTTAAAATAGAGAAAAATGGGGTTAAGCATGGCAAGACCACCCTGACTGCTGCCATCACCAAAGGTGAGCCTGGAATTGGGGTGAAAAATGGAGAAATTGGGAAAAAATGGGAAAAATGGGGTTAAAATAGCCAAAAATGGGGAAAACTGGGGTAAAATTTGGGTTAAAATAGAGAAAAATGGGGTTGGACGTGGCAAGACCACCCTGACTGCTGCCGTCAGTTAAGGTGCGACCAAAATGGGGTAAAAATGGGGAAAAATGGGAAAAACAGGGCTGAAATAGAGACCATGGAAAAAAAGGGGAAAAAACGGGGCAAAAGCAGGGAAAAACGGACAAATTGGGTAAAAATGGGGTTAAAATAGAGAAAAGTGGGGTTGAACTGGGAGCAGCCTGGCAAGGGCAAAACGGGGTAAAAACAGGGAAAAATGGGAAAATTGGGGTTGGAACAAAGTAAAACAGGAAAAATTTGGGGGTTTCTGGGGCAAATTCTGGGGTTTTTGGGGTAAAGTTTGGGGTGGATTTGGAGAGGTTTGAGGTGAGTTTTGGGACGAATTTTGGGGGTTTTGGAGGCGAATTTTGGGGTAAATTCTGGGGGTTTTGGGATGAATTCCAGGTTTTTTTGGGTAAGTTTTGGAGTGCGTTTTGGGGTAAGTTCAGGGGGTTTTTGGGGTGATTTCTGGGGTAAATTTCAGGGATTTTAACGGCGAATTTTGGGGTGAATCTGGAGGGTTTTGGGGTGAGTTTTGCGCTGAGTCCCAGGGGATTTTGGGGGTGAGTTCTGGAAGTTTTGGGGCGAATTTTCAGATTTTTGGAGTAAACTTTGGGCTTTTTGGGGTAAATTTGTAGGTTTTGGGGTGATTTCTGAGGCGAATCCCGGGGGCTTTGGGGTAAATTTTGGGGGTAAATTCTGGGGGTTTTGGGGTGGATTTTGGGGTGAATTCCGGGGATTTTGGGTTCAGGTGGGTTCAGTGCTAATTCCAGGGGAGATCAATGATATTTTGGGGTGAATTAATGATTTTTTGGGACCCCTCCCCCAGTGTTATCAGCAGGGGGCGGGGCCGGATCTGAGCTCCATTTTGGGGCAAATTTCGGGGTTTTTGGTGAGAATTTCGGAATTTTTGTTGTGAATTTCGGGGTTTTTGGGGTTCAGGGGAGATCAATGACATTTTGGGGTTAATTAATGGTTTTTTGGGACCCCTCCCCCCAGTGTTATCAGCGGGGGGCGGGGCCGGGTCTGAGCTCGATTTTGGGGCGAATTTCGGGGTTTTCGGTGAGAATTTCGGAATTTTTGTTGTGAATTTCGGGGTTTTTGGGTTCGGGGGGGGATCAATGATATTTTGGGGTTAATTAATGATTTTTTGGGACCCCTCCCCGCAGTGTTATCGGCGGGGGGCGGGGCCCAGTTCCGCCCCTACGAGGAGATTGACAGCGCCCCCGAGGAGAAGGCGCGGGGCATCACCATCAACGCTGCCCACGTGGAGTACAGCACCCCCAGGCGGCACTACGCCCACACCGACTGCCCGGGGCACGCCGACTACGTCAAGGTGGGCGTTCCCCACAAAAAACCCCGAGTTTTTGGGGCGAAAAACGGGGATTTTGGGAAAAAAACTGCATTTTCGGGGGATAATCGGGGGGTACAGCGCCCCCAAGCGGCACTACGCCCACACCGACTGCCCGGGGCACGCCGACTACGTCAAGGTGGGGGTTCCCCAAAAAAAACCCCGAGTTTTTGGGGTGAAAATTGGAGTTTTTGGGCAAAAAAAACCCCGTGGGAAAGCGGATTCTGGTGGTGGCGCCACCCGGCGGTGGCTGCGGGAACTGCAGGGGGAGCGACGGGGATGGCGCCAAAAATCCCCCCAAAAAAATCTCACGAAAACCCCAAAAATCACCAAAAAAAATCTCACGAAAACCCCAGGTTGGGAAACCCAAAAATCACCAAAAAAAATCCCCAAAATCTCTAAGAAATCGCATCTTGGTTATCCCAAAAATCCCCTAAAATATCTCAAAGAAATCCCACAAAATCCCCCCGGAAATTCCCCCTGGAGCCGCCCAAAAAAAAAAAAAACAAAGAGAAAATTCCCCAAAATTTCCCCCTGGGATCTCCCGAAATTTCCCCAAAAAAGTCCCCCAAAATTCCAGAAAAAAATCCCCCCAAAATTCCCCAAAAAATCCCCCCCAAAAAAATCTCCAAAATCCCCCCAAAAATTCCCCAAAATTTCCCCCTGGAATCTCCTGAAATTCCCCAAAAAAGTCCCCCAAAATTCCAGGAAAAAATCCCCCCAAAAATCCCCAAAATTTCCCCCAAAAATTTCCAGGAAAAATCCCCCAAATTCCAAAATAATCCCCCAAAAATTCTTAAAAAAATGCCCCCCCAAAAAATCCCCAAAATTCCCCAAAAAATCCCCCCAAAATTTCCCCCTGGGATCTCCCGAAATTCCCCAAAAAAGTCCCCCAAAATTCCAGAAAAAAATCCCAAAAAATTCCGGAAAAAATTCCCCAAATTCCAACAAAAAATCCCCCAAAAAAATCCCCAAAAAATCCCCAAAATCTCCCCAGACCCTCCCGAATCTCCCGGTTTCCCCAAATGACCCGAAATCGCCGTTTCTGCCCCCAGAACATGATCACGGGCACCGCGCCCCTGGACGGCGTCATCCTCGTGGTGGCCGCCACCGACGGGCAGATGCCGCAGACCCGGGAGCACCTGCTATTGGCCAGACAGGTAAAGGGGGCGTGGCCAGGTGAGAAATGGGCGTGGCCAGGTGTGACAGGTGTAATACAGGTGAGACAGGTCAGACACAGCAAATGCCGCAGACCCGCGAGCACCTGCTATTGGCCAGACAGGTGAGAAAGGGGCGTGGCCAGGTGAGAAAGGGGCGTGGCCAGGTGTGACAGGTGTAATACAGGTGTGTGTGACAGGTGTAATACAGGTGAGACAGGTCACACACAGCAGATGCCGCAGACCGGGGAGCACCTGCTATTGGCCAGACAGGTAAAGTGGGCGTGGCCAGGTGAAAAAGGGGCGTGGCCAGGTGTGACAGGTGTAATACAGGTGTGTGACAGGTGTAATACAGGTGAGACAGGTCACACCCAGCAGATGCCGCAGACCCGGGAACACCTGCTGTTGGCCAGACAGGTAAAGTGGGCGTGGCCAGCTGACAAATGGGCGTGGCCCGGTACGACAGGTGCGCAGTACGACAGGTGAGGCCCTGTACCTGGCGCTGGCCAGACAGGTGACGTCCGTGCGGTCACACAGGTAAAAGGGGCGTGGCCAGAGCAGCTCCACTGCCTCCCATTGGCCGCGTCTGCCGCGGTGGAAGGGGGTGTGGCCTCACCTGTGTCTCACCTGTGTCTCACCTGTGTCTCACCTGCGCAGGTGGGCGTGCGTCACGTCGTGGTTTACCTGAACGAGGCAGACCTGCACCTGGGTTGGGTTGGGTTACAGGTGTGGTAGGGCCTATCCCCGGTGTCTCACCTGTCTCACCTGTCTCACCTGTGTCTCACCTGTCTCACCTGTGTCTCACCTGTCTCACCTGTGTCTCACCTGTGTCTCACCTGTGTCTCACCTGCGCAGGTGGGCGTGCGCCACGTCGTGGTTTACCTGAACAAGGCGGACCCGCACCTGGGTTGGGTTGGGTTACAGGTGTGGTAGGGTCCATCCCTGGTGTCTCACCTGTCTCACCTGTGTCTCACCTGTCTCACCTGTGTCTCACCTGTGTCTCACCTGCGCAGGTGGGCGTGCGCCACGTGGTCGTTTACCTGAACAAGGCGGACCCGGGGCTGGGTTGGGTTGGGTTACAGGTGTGGTAGGGTCCATCCCCGGTGTCTCACCTGTCTCACCTGTCCCTCACCTGTCTCACCTGTGTCTCACCTGCGCAGGTGGGCGTGCACCACGTCATGGTTTACCTGAGCAAGGCGGACCCGGGGCTGGGTTGGGTTGGGTTACAGGTGTGGTAGGGTCCATCCCCGGTGTCTCACCTGTCTCACCTGTGTCTCACCTGCGCAGGTGGGCGTGCGCCACGTCGTGGTTTACCTGAACAAGGCGGACGCGGTGCCGGACCCGGGGCTGGGTTAGGCTAGGTTCAGTTACAGGTGTGTTAGGGTCTATCCCCGGTGTCTCACCTGTGTCTCACCTGTCTCACCTGCGCAGGTGGGCGTGCGTCACGTGGTCGTTTACCTGAACAAGGCGGACGCGGTGCCGGACCCGGAGCTGCTGCCCCTGGTGGAGCTCGAGGTGCGGGAGCTGCTCAGCGAGTTCGGCTTCGACGGCGAGAAAACGCCCGTGGTGGCGGGGTCGGCGCTGTGCGCGCTGCAGGTAACACCTGGGCGCACCTGGGCACACCTGGGCACACCTGGGCACACCTGGGATTGATAACTGATCAATGGGGATTGATAGAGATCAATAGAGACTGATAGAGATCAACGCACCAAACGCCCGCGGTGGCGGGGTCGGCGCTGTGCGCGCTGCAGGTACACCTGGGCACACCTGGGCGCACCTGGGCACACCTGGGCACACCTGGGAACCAATGGGAACCAATGGGAACAGTTACTGATCAATGGGGATTGATAGCGATCAATGGGGGCTGATAGAGATCAATGCACCAAACGCCCGTGGTGGCGGGGTCGGCGCTGTGCGCGCTGCAGGTACACCTGGGCGCACCTGGGCACACCTGGGCACCAATGGGAACCAATGGGAACAGCTAAACACCGATACTGATCAATAACTGATCAATAGTGATTGATAGAGATCAATTCACCAAACGCCCGTGGTGGCGGGGTCGGCGCTGTGCGCGCTGCAGGTACACCTGGGCACACCTGGGCACACCTGGGCACACCTGGGCACAGCTAAACATTGATACTGATCAATAACTGATCAATGGGGATTGATTCACCAAACGCCCGTGGTGGCGGGGTCGGCGCTGTGCGCGCTGCAGGTAACACCTGGGCACACCTGGGCGCACCTGGGCACACCTGGGCACACCTGGGATTGATAACTGATCAATGGGGATTGATAGCGATCAATGGGGGCTGATAGAGATCAATGCACCAAACGCCCGTGGTGGCGGGGTCGGCGCTGTGCGCGCTGCAGGTAACACCTGGGCGCACCTGGGCACACCTGGGCACACCTGGGATTGATAACTGATCAATGGGGATTGATAGTGATCAATGGGGATTGATAGAGATCAATGCACCAAACGCCCGTGGTGGCGGGGTCGGCGCTGTGCGCGCTGCAGGTAACACCTGGGCACACCTGGGCACACCTGGGCACACCTGGGATTGATAACTGATCAATGGGGATTGATAGTGATCAATGGGGATTGATAGAGATCAATGCACCAAACGCCCGTGGTGGCGGGGTCGGCGCTGTGCGCGCTGCAGGTAACACCTGGGCGCACCTGGGCACACCTGGGCACACCTGGGATTGATAACTGATCAATGGGAACTGGCACTGATCAATGGGGATTGATAGAGATCAATTCACCAAACGCCCGTGGTGGCGGGGTCGGCGCTGTGCGCGCTGCAGGTAACACCTGGGCGCACCTGGGCACACCTGGGCACACCTGGGCACCAATGGAAACCAATGGGAACAGTTACAGATCAATAGAGATTGATAGGGATCAATGCACCAAACGCCCGTGGTGGCGGGGTCGGCGCTGTGCGCGCTGCAGGTACACCTGGGCACACCTGGGCACACCTGGGAACAGCTAAACACCGATACTGATCAATAACTGATCAATGGGGATTGATAGAGATCAATTCACCAAACGCCCGTGGTGGCGGGGTCGGCGCTGTGCGCGCTGCAGGTAACACCTGGGCACACCTGGGCACACCTGGCACACCTGGGAACAGCTAAACACCGATACTGATCAATAACTGATCAATGGTGATTGATTCACCAAACGCCCATGGTGGCAGGGTCGGCGCTGTGCGCGCTGCAGGCACACCTGGGCACACCTGGGCACACCTGGGAACCAATGGGGACAGCTAAACACCGATACTGATCAATGACTGATCAATAGTGATTGATAGAGATCAATGCATCAAACACCCGGGGTGGCGGGGTCGGCGCTGTGCGCGCTGCAGGTACACCTGGGCACACCTGGGCACACCTGGGCACACCTGGGATTGATAACTGATCAATGGGAATGGGCACTGACCAATACTGATTGATAGAGACCAATGCACCAAACGCCCGTGGTGGCGGGGTCGGCGCTGTGCGCGCTGCAGGTAACACCTGGGCACACCTGGGCACACCTGGGAACCAATGGGAACCAATGGGAACAGTTAAACATCAATACCGATCAATAACTGATCAATGGTGATTGATTCACCAAACGCCCGTGGTGGCGGGGTCGGCGCTGTGCGCGCTGCAGGCACACCTGGGCACACCTGGGCACACCTGGGCACACCTGGGCACACCTGGGCACACCTGCGGGGTCACGGGAACCCGTAGGAACCAATGGGAGCAGCCAGGGATCAATGACTGATCAATAACGATCAACTCAGTAAACCCCCGTGTTACCTGCATGTCCTCACCTGTCCTCCACCTGTGTCTCACCTGTGTGTCCCTCACCTGTCCCACCTGTGCCTCACCTGTGCAGGACCGTGACCCCGAGCTGGGTTTGAATTCCATCCTGAAGCTGCTCGAGGCCGTGGACTCGCACATCCCCACACCTGTCTGTTCTGTTACCTGTGTCTCACCTGTATCTCACCTGTGCCTCACCTGTCTCACCTGTGCAGGACCGTGACCCTGAGCTGGGCCTGAATTCCATCCTGAAGCTGCTCGAGGCCGTGGACTCGCACATCCCCACACCTGTTACACCTGTGTCACACCTGTGTCACACCTGTGTCTCACCTGTCCCTCACCTGTCTCACCTGTGCAGGACCGCGACCCCGAGCTGGGCCTCAACTCCATCCTGAAGCTGCTCGAGGCCGTGGACTCGCACATCCCCCAGCCCCCGCGGGACCTGGAGCGGCCCTGCCTGCTGCCCATCGAGGCCGTGCACTCCATACCAGGTGAGGCACACCTGAGACAGGTAGACACACCTGTGTGACACCTCTACAGCACTGTTATAGCCCTTATACATCATCCATCACACCTGTGCCACACCTGCGTCACTGTCCCTGCCTGCTGCCCATCGAGGCCGTGCACTCGATACCAGGTGAGGCACACCTGAGACACACCTGAGACACCTGTACAGCTCATACACAACATCTATATAGTGTTTATATAGTATACATTATACCTGTGTCACACCTGTGTCACACCTGTGTCGCTGTCCCTGCCTGCTGCCCATCGAGGCCGTGCACTCCATACCAGGTGAGACACACCTGGGACAGGTAAACACACCTGAGATACCCGTACAGCCGGTACATAACATCTGTATAGCGTCTATATAACCTACATCACACCTGTGTCGCTGTCCCTGCCTGCTGCCCATCGAGGCCGTGCACTCCATCCCAGGTAAACTCACCTGAGACAGGTAAACACACCTGTACAGCACCTTTATAGCATCCTCATAGCATCTATATAGTGTTTGTATGGCGTACATCACACCTGTGTCACACCTGTGCCGCTGTCCCTGCCTGCTGCCCATCAAGGCCGTGCACTCGATACCAGGTAAACTCACCTGGGACAGGTAAACACACCTGAGATACCCGTACAGCTCATACACAGCACCTGTATAGCATGTATATACCATCCGTCACACCTGTGTCGCTGTCCCTGCCTGCTGCCCATCGAGGCCGTGCACTCCATCCCAGGTAAACTCACCTGGGACACACCTGAGACACACCTGAGACACACCTGAGACACCCATACAGGTCATACATAACACCTGTATAGCGTCTGTATAACCTACATCACACCTGTGTCACTGTCCCTGCCTGCTGCCCATCGAGGCCGTGCACTCGATACCAGGTGAGACACACCTGGGACACACCTGAGACACACCTGAGATACCCATACAGCTCATACACAGCATCTGTATAGCGCCTGTATGCCATCCATCACACCTGTGCCGCTGTCCCTGCCTGCTGCCCATCGAGGCCGTGCACTCCATACCAGGTAAACTCACCTGAGACAGGTAAACACACCTGAGACACACCTGAGATACCCATACAGCTCATACATAACATCTGTATAGCATCCATCACACCTGTGTCACTGTCCCTGCCTGCTGCCCATCGAGGCCGTGCACTCCATACCAGGTGAGACACACCTGAGACACACCTGAGACACACCTGAGATACCCATACAGGTCATACATAACACCTGTATAGCGTCTGTATAACCTACATCACACCTGTGTCACACCTGTGTCACACCTGTGCCGCTGTCCCTGCCTGCTGCCCATCGAGGCCGTGCACTCGATACCAGGTAAACTCACCTGGGACACACCTGTGTGACACCTGACGCACCTGTGATACCTGTCTCACTTTCACAGCGCCTTTACAGCATTTCTGCAATACCTGTTGTACCCGTGTCGTACCTGTGCCACACCTGACCCTTACCTGTCTCACCTGACCCTCACCTGTCTCACCTGTCTGACTCTCACCTGTCTCACCTGCCAGGGTGGGGCACGGTGGTCACGGGCACGCTGGAGCACAGAACAACCCCGTACCTGTCACACCTGTCCCTTACCTGTCACACCTGTCCCTTACCTGTGTCTCACCTGTCTCCCCTGTCAGGGCGGGGCACGGTGGTCACGGGCACGCTGGAGCGCGGAATGACCCCGTACCTGTCACACCTGACCCTCACCTGTCTCACCTGTCCCTTACCTGTCTCACCTGTCTGACCCTTACCTGTCTCACCTGTCTCACCTGTCCCTCACCTGTCTCACCTGTCTCACCTGTCTCCCCTGTCAGGGCGGGGCACGGTGGTCACGGGCACTCTGGAGCGCGGAACTCTCCGGAAGGGCGACGAGGTCGAACTGCTGGGCTACGGCCGGCACCTGAGAACCACCGTGACCGGTGAGTGACCACTGACCCCTGAGTGACCACAGTGACCACAGTGACCCCTGATCTGTAACTGACCGCTGAGTGACCACTGAGTGACCACAGTGACCACACACTGACCAATGACACATAACTGACCTGTGAGTGACCACTGAGTGACCGTTGATCACACACTGGCCAATGACCGACCAGGGTGGAGCTGCTGGGCTACGGCCGGCACCTGAGAACCACAGTGACCGGTGAGTGACCCTGAGTGACCACTGAGTGACCACTGACCTGTGAGTGACCACTGAGTGACCAATGATCTGTAACTGACCGCTGAGTGACCACTGAGTGACCACTGAGTGACCACACACTGACCACAGTGACCACTGAGTGACCACTGACCTGTGAGTGACCACTGACCTGTAACTGACCTGTGAGTGACCACACAGTGACCATTGATCACACACTGACCACTGACTGACCACACACTGACCACACTGACCAGGGTGGAGCTGCTGGGCTACGGCCGGCACCTGAGAACCACAGTGACCGGTGAGTGACCACTGACCCCTGAGTGACCATTGACCTGTGAGTGACCACTGAGTGACCACTGACCCGTAACTGACCACTGAGTGCCCAGGGTGGAGCTGCTGGGCTACGGCCGGCACCTGCGGACCACCGTGACCGGTGAGTGACCACAGTGACCACACTGACCACTGAGTGACCAATGAGTAACCACAGTGACCATTGACCACACACGGGCCACACAGTGACCACTGAGTGACCACAGTGACCACACTGACCACTGGGTGACCATGAGTGACCACTGACCCATAACTGACCTGTGAGTGACCACAGTGACCACTGAGTGACCACTGACCCATAGCTGACCTGTGAGTGACCACACACTGACCACTGAGTGACCACTGAGTGACCACAGTGACCATTGACCACACAGTGACCGGTGAGTAACCGCTGACCCATAACTGACCTGTGAGTGACCACTGAGTGACCACACTGACCAACGAGTGACCACACTGACCACTGACCACACACTGACCACACACTGACCACACAGTGACCGCTGAGTGACCACAGTGACCACTGGGTGACCCCTGGATGACCAGTGAGTGACCGATGACCTGTAACTGACCTGTGAGTGACCACTGAGTGACCACTGAGTGACCACTGACCCCACAGATCCCACATTTAACCCCATAAATGATATAAATTATATAAATTTATATAAATTTAAGGCATTGAGATGTTCCACAGGAGCCTGGAGGCGGCCGAGGCCGGGGACAATCTCGGGGCCCTGCTGCCCCACAGACCCCACATTTAACCCCACAGACCCCACATTTAACCCCACAGATCCCACATTTAACCCCATAAACGATATAAATTTATATAAATTTATATAAATTTCAGGCATTGAGATGTTCCACAAGAGCCTGGAGGTGGCTGAAGCTGGTGATAACCTGGGTGCTCTCCTCCGGGGTCTCCGTCGCGAGGACGTGCGCCCCATAGACCCCACAGATCCCACATTTCACCCCATAGACCCACATTTAACCCCATAAATCCCACATTTAACCCCATAAATGATATAAAACATTGCATTTCACAGGCATCGAGATGTTCCACAAGAGCCTGGAGGCGGCCGAGGCCGGGGACAATCTGGGTGCTCTGCTCCGGGGTCTCCGTCGGGAGGACGTGCGCCCCATAGACCCCATGGATCCCACATTTCACCCCATAGACCCCACGTTTAACCCCATAAATGATATAAATTTATATAAATTTCACAATTTCAGGCATCGAGATGTTCCACAAGAGCCTGGAGGTGGCCGAAGCCGGGGATAACCTCGGTGCTCTCCTCCGTGGTCTCCGCCGCGAGGACGTGCGCCCTATAGACCCCACATTTCACCCCATAGATCCACATTTCACCCCATAAATCCCCCATTTAACCCCATAGATCACTATAAATGATATAAATTTAATGTTTTATAGGGATTGAGATGTTCCACAAGAGCCTGGAGGTGGCCGAGGCCGGTGATAACCTTGGTGCTCTCCTCCGTGGTCTCCGTCGGGAGGACGTGCGCCCCATAGACCCCATGGATCCCCCATTTAACCCCATAAATCCCCCATTTAACCCCATAGATCACTATAAATTATATAAATTTAATATTTTACAGGCATTGAGATGTTCCACAAGAGCCTGGAGGTGGCCGAGGCCGGCGATAACCTGGGTGCCCTGCTCCGTGGTCTCCGCCGCGAGGACGTGCGCCGGGGCATGGTCGCGGCACAGCCGGGGACGCTGCAGCCGCAGCAGAAGGTGGAGGCGCAGGTGGGCGCCCGCAGGCGTGGGGCGGGCGTGGGGCGGGTGTGGGGCTGGGTGTGGGGTGGCATTTGGGGTTATTTGGGGCTGGGTGTGGGGCTGGATTTGGGGGTGAATTTGGGGCAGGATTTGGGGTTATGTGGGGCACAGTTTGGGGTTGTTTGGGGCTGGATATGGGGTGGGATTGGGGGTTATTTGGGGCAGGATTTGGGGTTATTTGGGGCTGGGTGTGGGGCAGGATGGGGTTAATTTGGGGCAGGGTTTGGGGTTGTTTGGGGCTGGGTGTGGGGCGGGATTTGGGGTTATGTGGGGCAGGGTTTGGGGCAGCAGTGGGGCAGGTGTGAGGTCATTTGAGGGTGGATATAGGGCAGGATGTGGGGCAGGATTTGGGGTTATTTGGGGGTGGATTATGTGGGGCAGGATTTGGGGCAGGTGTGGGCTTACATGGGGCAGGGTTTATAGCAGATTTTAGGGCAGGATTTGGGGCAGGATTCACGTTATTTGGGGCAGGATTTGGGGCACACGTTGGGCAGGATTTTGGGGCAGGATTGATGTTATTTGGGGCATGTGTGGGGCAGGATTTTGGGGCAGGATTGATGTTATTTGGGGCACGTGTGGGGCAGGATTTATGACAGGTTGTAGGGCAGGATTTTGGGGCAGGATTGGGGTTATTTGGGGCACGTGTGGGGCAGGATTTTGGGGCAGGATTGACGTTATTTGGGGCAGGATTTGGGGCAGGTTTGGGGCACGTGTGGGGCAGGATTTATGACAGGTTGCAGGGCAGGATTTTGGGGCAGGTTTGGGGTTATTTGTGGCAGATTTGTTTTTTTTCGGGGCCGGATCTGGGTCGCGGGGGGCTCGGGATGTGGGGCAGCCCCACAGGCCGCGCGTTAACCCTTTCCTGCCCCCCCCAGGTGTACGTGCTGTCCCCGCAGGAGGGCGGGCGCCACAAACCCTTCGTGTCCCACTACGCACCTGTGATGTTCTCGCACACCTGGGACATCGCCTGCAGGGTGCTGCTGCCCCCCGGCAAGGTGAGGGGAGATCTATGGGGCAGGGGGGGATCTATGGGGCTGGGACAGATCTATGGGGTCTGTGGGGCTGGGGAATGTGGGGTCTGTGGGTCCCATCGCGCACCTGTGATGTTCTCGCACACCTGGGACATCGCCTGCAGGGCGCTGCTGCCCCCCGGCAAGGTGAGAGCTGTGGGGCTGGGACAGATCTGTGGGGCTGGGAGTGCTCTATGGGGCTGGGGAATGTGGGGTCTGTGGGTCCCATCACGCACCTGTGATGTTCTCGCACACCTGGGACATCGCCTGCAGGGTGCTGCTGCCCCCCGGCAAGGTGAGATCTGTGGGGCTGGGGGGGATCTGTGGGGCTGGGGGGGATCTGTGGGGCAGGGGGGGATCTATGGGGCTGGGGGGGATCTATGGGGTGTGTGGGGCTGGGGAATGTGGGGTCTGTGGGTCCCATCACGCACCTGTGATGTTCTCGCACACCTGGGACATCGCCTTGCTGCCCCCCGGCAAGGTGAGATCTGTGGGGCAGGGGGGGATCTGTGGGGCTGGGGGGAATCTATGGGTCTCACCCCAAACATTTCTGCCCCACAGGATCTCGTGACGCCAGGCGAAGACATGGCTGTGGGGCGGATGGGATTTATGGGATCTGTGGGGTCTGTGGGCCTGCTCTAACAGGATCTGTGGGTCTCACCCCACACATTTCAGCCTCTCATTTTAGGATTGGGTGATGCCCGGCGAGGATTCGACTGTGGGGCCTCTATGGGGCTGCTCTGACGGGATCCGTGGGGCTGATCTAACGCAATCTATGGGGGGCTGATCTAACACAATCTATGGGTCTGTGCCCCACAGGATCTGGTGATGCCCGGCGAGGACGCCACCCTGACCCTGCTGCTCCGCCAGCCGATGGTCCTGGAGCAGGGCCAGCGCTTATGGGGCTGCTCTAACAGGGTCTATGGGATCTGTGGGGCTGGTCTAACACAATCTATGGGTCTCTGCCCCACAGGAGCTGGTGATGCCGGGCGAGGACGCCACTCTCACTCTCCTCCTGCGCCAGCCGATGGTTCTGGAGCAGGGCCAGCGCTTACGGGGCTGCTCTAACAGGATCTTTAGGGCTAATTTAACAGGGTCTATGGGATCTATGGGTCTGGTCTAACACAATCTATGGGTCTCTGCCCCACAGGAGCTGGTGATGCCCGGCGAGGACGCCACCCTGACCCTTCTCCTGCGCCAGCCGATGGTCCTGGAGCAGGGCCAGCGCTTCACGCTGCGCGACGGCGCCCGCACCATCGGCACCGGGGTGGTGGCCCAGGTGCTGCCCATGGGGGACAAGGACAAGGAGATCACCTGGGGCTGACCCCGCCCACCCAGGGGCGTGGCCCCGCCCCCCTCGCCGGCCCCGCCCCCCATGCACTGACCCCGCCCCCCATGCGCTGACCCCGCCCCCGGTGCCGCCCGTGGGGGACAAGGACAAGGAGATCACCTGGGGCTGACCCCGCCCACCCAGGGGCGTGGCCACGCCCATCGCCAGGCCCCGCCCCCCTCGCTGGCCCCGCCCCCCATGCGCTGGCCCCGCCCCCGGTGCCGCCCATGGGGGACAAGGACAAGGAGATCACCTGGGGCTGACCCCACCCACATGGCCCAGCCACGCCCCCTCTGTGAGCCCCGCCCCCAACTCAGTCTGGCCCCGCCCCCCCATCCACTGAGCCCACCCGTCCCTCCATTGCTGCCAATGGGGCTGACCCCGCCCCCCATGGGGTGTGGCCCCGCCCCCGGCCACAGAAGTTGGCCCCTCCCCCAGAGGCATTGGCCCCTCCCACAAAGGGCTCAGCCCCTCCCACTTCATGGGTTTAACCCCGCCCACATGTGGGTCAGCCCCGCTCCCACTTTAGGGGTCGGCCCCCAAAGGGGCGTGGCCAGTTCTAAAGGGGCGGGGTCCGTTCTAAAGGGGCGTGGTCAGTTATAAAGGGGCATGATCCGTTCGAAAGGGGCGGGGTCTGTTCCAAAGGGGCGTGGCCAGTTCTGAGCCTTTCCAAAGGGGCGGGAATGGGGGTGGGCGGGGTCTGTCTGTCAATCACGGTTTGGGGGGGCGTGGCCGCGCTGTCGCCCCTCCCCCAATAAAGGCTCCACCTCCGTTGTGGTTTTTTTTTTTTTTTTTTTCATTTTTATTCCGTTTTTTTTTTTATAATTTTATTTTATTTCCATTTTTCCCTTTTTTTGGCCGTTTCTGCCCCAAATTTCCCCTCCCCCGCCCCGGCCCCTCCCCCCACTATAAATTAATACAAAACGGGGGCGGGGGAGGGGCGGGGCGGGGCAGCGAGACCCCCGCCCCCGCTGGGGTTGGCCCCGCCCCCTTTGGGGCTGGCCCCGCCCCCCGCGCTGTCAATCAGGTCCCGGGGTGGAACTGGAGCTGCTGGGACTGAACTGGGGGGGGGGGGGCGGGGTCAGCACCGGGAGTGACCTTTGACCCCTGACCCCCCCCCCCCCCACAGTGACCCCCGACCCCAAACGGTCTCTGAGTGACCCCGGAGTGACCCCTGAATGACCTGTGACCCCAAAGTTAATGAGTGACCCCTGACCTCTGGGTGACCCTGAGTGACCCCAATGTGACCCTGGAGTGACCCCTGACCTCTGAATGACGTCAGTGTGACCTCTGACCTCTGAGTGAATCCAAGGTGACCCCGAACGACCCCAAATTCACCTCAGAATGACCCCGGAGTGACCCACGGCTGACCCCTGACCTCAGTGTGACCCGGCAGTAACCCCTGAGTGTCCCCTGAATAACCCCTGACCCCTGAGTGACCCCCGAGTGACCCCAGCCCCTCCCCCCTTGTTAGCCCCTCCCCCTGACCTGGGGCGTGGCCGATGAAGCCGAAGGGGGCGGGGCTCTGCGCGGGCAGGGGCGGGGCCTGCGCGGGGGGCGGGGCGTGGAGCAGCGTGATCACCTGGGGGGGGGGATGGGCGGGGCCGGGCACGTGCGGCTGCAATGGGGAGGGGGGGGGAGGGGAGGGGGGGCGGGGTCAGCCAGAGGCCACGCCCCCCCGCGGCCCCTCCCCCACCCCCCAATTCCGCCCATTTTTCCCCCAAATTTTTTTTTCCCAATTTTTCTCCGTTTCCCCTCCCCCACCCCCAGATTTTCGGGTTTTTCCCCCAAATTTTCCATTTCCCCTCCCCCTCCCAACCCAATCCCCGGCCCCTCCCCCACCCCCAATTTTGCTTTTTTTTCCCCAAAAAAATTTTCCTCAATTTTTTTTTCCGTTTCCCCCTCCCCCACCCCCCAAATTTTCGGGTTTTTCCCCCAAAATTTCCCCTCCCCCCCCCCCATTTCCCCTCCCCCTCCCCCACCCCCAATTTTCCCGTTTTTCCCCCCAAAATAAATCTCCTTTTCCCGCCCCTCCCCCCCCCCCCCCATAATTTTTGGGTTTTTCCCCCCAAATTTCCCCTTGGCCCCGCCCCCCCCCCGGCCCCGCCCCCCCGGCCTTGGCCCCGCCCCCACCTGTGTCACGTGCCCGTATCCATGGTGATGCAGCGCGAACACGGCGGGGGGGGGAGGGGCAGGAGGGGGAGGGGCGGCCCCGGCCCCGCCCCCCTGTGCTGGGTTGGGAGGGGGCGGGGCCTGGGGAGGGGCGGGGCCGAACCCGCCCTGGGGGGAGGGGGCGGAGCCGGGAGGGGGAGGGGGCGGGGCCGAGCCCGCGGGAGGGGGCGGGGCCGAGGGAGGGGGGGGGAGGGGCGCCGGAAGCGCCGGAAGGGGGGGGAGGGGCCGAGGGTGGGGGAGGGGCGGGGAGGGGGCGGGGCCGAGGAAGAGCCCCGGGGCGGGGGGGGGAGGGGCGGGGGCGGAGCCTCCTCCGTGCTGGAACAGAACAGAGGGGGCGGGGTCAGCGCAAAGGGGGCGGGACTAATGGAAAGGGGGCGGGGTTAATGGATAGGGGTGGGGTTACCGCAAAAGGGCGGGGTTAATGCAAAGGGGGCGGGGCTAATGGAAAGGGGTGGGATTAATGAAAAGGGGTGGGGTTAATTCAATGGGGCATGGTTAATGCAAAGGGGGCGGGGTTAATTTAAAAGGCAACAGGGTTAATTCAAAGGGGGCGGGGTTAACGCAAACGGGGTGGGGTTAATGAAAAGGGGCGGGGTTACTTCAACGGGGACAGGGTTAATTCAAAGGGGGCGTGGTCAGCTCAGTGTGGGCGTGTACCCCCCCCCCGTTCCCCCCCCCCCCCCTTTCCCGCCGCTTACCTGCCCAGGTGAGGCCGTGGGGGCGGGGCTGGAGCCGGCCCCGCCCGCCGCGGGGGAGGGGCCGAGCTGGGGGGGGGGGAAGGGCGGGTGCACGGCGGCTGCGGGGGAGGGGCGGGGAGAGAATATGGAAATGAGGGGGCGGGGCCAAAAAACCAGAACGAAACCGACCCCGAAAATGCCCAAAATTGGACAAAAACGGCCCAAATTGCCCCAAAATGGCCCCAAAATGGCCCCAAAAGGACCCAAATTACCCAAAATGACCAAATCAAACCAAAATGAACCAAAAATGGCCCAAATTATCCCAAAATGGCCCCAAAATGGCCCCAAAAGGACCCCAAAAGGACCCAAATTACCCAAAATGATCAAATTAACCCAAAATTACCCAAAAATGGCCCAAATTACCCCAAAATTGTTCCCAAAATGGCCCCAAAAATGACCCAAGTTACCCAAAATGACCAAATCAAACCAAAATTAACCAAAAATGGCCCAAATTACCCCAAAATGGCCCCAAAATGACCCCAAAATGACCAAATTAAACTAAAAATAACCAAAAATCACCCAAATCAGTGAAAATTATCTAAAATCACCCTAAATGTCCCAAAATCCCTGGAATTACCATGAATTTGGCCCCAAAATGACCCAAATTAGCACAAAATTGATAAAAATTGTCAAAAATAACCCCAATATGCCCCAAAATGACTGAAATCAACCCAACACAGACCCAAATTGGCCCAAAATACCCCAAAATTGCCCCAAAAAAACTCAGACAAATCAAAAATCCCCCAAAGGCCCCAAAATGAACCCGGACATGCAAATGAGGGGGCGGGGCGGGGGGCGTGTCTCACCGTAGATCGGCGTCCCGGGGGGCGGAGCTTCCGGCGGCGGGGGCGGGGCGAAGGGCGGGGCCGCGGCGGGGGGCGGGGCCGGGGCGGGGGGGGGAGGGGTGGTGGTGGTGGGCGGGGCCCTGGTGGGGCGGGGGGAGGAGCCTGGCCCCGCCCGGCAGCAGCGGCGCGAACACGGGCTGGGGGCGGGGCAAACAGAGAGAGAGGGGGCGGGGTCAGGGGCGGGGCTGAGCCGAGTGCGGCACAGCCCCGCCCCATCGTTAAATATTCATGGACCCTCCCCATTGTTAAATATTCACAGCCCCGCCCCATCATTTAATATTCACAGCCTGTCCCCATTATTAAATATTCACAGCCCCGCCCCTCGTTAAATATTCACAGCCCCTCCCCTCATTAAATATTCACAGCCCCGCCCCTCATTAAATATTTGCAGCCCCACCCCTTATTAAATATTCACAGCCCCGCCCCTCATTAAATATTCGCAGCCCCACCCCTCGTTAAATATTCATAGCCCCTCCCCATTATTAAATAATCACAGCCCCGCCCCATCATTAAGTATTCACAGCCCCTCCTTTCATTAAATATTCACAGCCCCTCCCATCGTTAAATATTCACAGCCCCACCCCTCAATCATTCAAAGCCCCACCCATCATTAAATATTCATGGCCCCTCCCCACCTTAGTTTAAGCCCCTCCTCCCTACTTAGCCCCTCCCCCAATTTTAACCCCTCCCCATCCCATTCAAAGCCCCTCCCCCACCCTTTAGCCCCACCCCAAAATTACTTTAGGCCCCTCCTCCCCTCACCCTTTAGCCCCTCCCCCCATGTTAGGCCCCTCCCCCCCATGTCAGGCCCCTCCCCCCCCATCCCCGGCCCCTCCCCCTGCGCCCCGATTGGCCGTTACCTGCTGGTAGTGGGGGAGGGGCGGCACCAGCGTGGGCGGGGCCGGGGGCGGGGCCTGTCCCGGGAAGGGCAGGAAGGACGAGAAGGGCGGGGGCGGGGCCGCCACCAGAGGGGGCGGGGCCGAGCCGGGCGAGGGGTGGGGCTCGCTGCGGGGGGGGAGGGGCGAGCCTGGGGGCGGGGGGGGAGAGAAAAGGGGGCGGGGTCAGCGAGCAGGCGGGGCTCAGTGAGGGAGCCACGCCCCCTCCGGGTGTGGGCGGGGCTTGGCGGAAGGGGCGGGGCTCACCTTTGGCCCCGCGGAACTTTCCGGAGGCGGAGCCGGAGACGGGGAACGGGAAAAGCTGGGGGGGCTGGGAACGGAACGGGGGGCGGGGTCAGAGAGGCCACGCCCCCTCACCGTGCCCCGCCCCCCTATCACCTGTCACTCACCTGTACGGGGGCGGGGCCCACGTGGAGCTGGGGGATGTACGAGATGTAGTGGGGGGGAGGGGCCGGGTAGAGCCCCGCCCCCGCCCCGCCCCCGGCCCCGCCCCCTCCCGGGGCGGCCCCGCCCCCCGCCGCCAGCGCCCCCAGCGCGGGGGAGGGGCGGGGCGTGGGGGAGGGGGCGGGGCCGGGCGGGGCCTTGGCCTGGGGGGGCGGGGACAGAAGGAAAAGGGGGAGGGGTCAGAACGTTCCGGAACTGCGCTGGCCACGCCCACAGCGATGACCTCACCACTTGCCCCCTCCCACAACCTTTAGCTCCGCCCCTTTCTTTAGCCCCTCCCACTTTCCCCAGCCACTCCCCCTTCTTTTTAACCCCGCCCCCAAAGTTTAACCCCTCCCCTTTTAGCTCCTTTCCCAATTTTTAATGACCTCCCCATCCCATTGGCTCCTCCCCTTTCCTTTAGCCCCTCCCCTTTAACTCCTCCCCTTTCCTTTCACCCCTCCCATTTTCTTTAACTCCTCCCCTTTCCTTTAGCCCCTCCCCTTTCCTTTAGCCCCTCCCCTTTCCTTTAACTCCTCCCCTCTTTAGCCCCTCCCATTTCCCTTAGCCCCTCCCTTCAGCCCCACCCCCTCCCCAAGGCCCCTTTCTTCTCATTGGCCCCGCCCTCCCCTTTCACCAGGCCCCTCCCACATTCCCTTCAGCCCCGCCCCCTCCCACCACGCCCTTCTGTCATTTCAGCCCCTCCCCTATTTTAGCCCCGCCCCCTTTTCTCATTAGACCACTCCCCATTTTAGCCCCGCCCTCCCTCCCAGCAGGCCCCGCCCTCCCTTTCCCTTGGCCCCGCCCCTTTCCCTTTAGCCCCGCCCCTCTCACCAGGCCCCGCCCAGGGCTGAATTCCTTCGCGTTCGGGTTCAGCCTCGAGCGCTTCACCTGCCTGGGGGGGCGTGGCCAAAAGAAAGGGGGCGGAGTCAGACACGGGGGGCGTGGCCTCTGCCTGCCCCTCCCCCCAGTGCGAAGCCACGCCCCCGAAATCCGGGGTGAAACCGCCCAAATTTGGGGTTCCGCCCCTCCCCCCAAGCCCCGCCCCCTTTATTCAGCCCCTCCCCCTCTCCCGGCCCCGCCCCCTCCCCCGGCCCCGCCCCCTCCCCCGGCCCCGCCCCCACTCACTCCGACACAGGCTCCGCCTCCTCCTTCCCCTCCCCCGCCCCGGGGGGCTCCGCGGGGGGGTCGCGCTGGCCACGCCCCCGCCCGGCCTCGGCCCCGCCCCCTGCGGCCCCGCCCCCGCCTGGGAGGGCTCGGGGGGCGGGGCCCGGGGAGGGGGCGGGGCCATGGGCGGGGCGGCGGGGGGGGGCTGGGAGAGAAAAATGGGGAAAAAAAATTAAATCGACCCAAAATGACCCAAAACGACCGAAAATAAACCCGAACGCCCCAAAAAAATCAATGAAATTAATCCGCAAATGACCCAAAAATGACCCAAACCAACCCAAAATTAATGGGAATTGTCTAAATTAACACTAAATGTCCCAAAAGTTACAAAAATTGATCCAAAAGTGACCCAAATCAACCCAAAATTAATGGAAATTATCTAAATTCACCTGAAGTGTCCCAAAAGTTACAGAAATTGACCCAAAACTGAACCAAACTCACCCAAAATTAATGGAAGTTGTCTAAATTAACCCTGAATGTCCCAAAAGTTGCAGAAATTGACCCAAAACTGAACCAAATTAACCCAAAATGAGGAAAAACAATCGAAAATAAACTCAAAGAAACCCAAACTATGCAGAATTACCCAGAAATGACCCAAATCAACCCAAAATAATTGGGAATTATCTAAGTTAACCCTAAATGTCCCAAATGTTGCAGAAATTGACCCAAAATTGAACCAAATTAACCCAAAATGAGCAAAACCAATGGAAAATTAACTCAAAGAAACCCAAACTATCCAGAATTGCCCAAAAATGACCCAAATTAATACGATGTAATTAAAATCACCTGGAACAACCCTGAAAACCCCAAAAATTACAGAAATCAACCCAAAAACGGCCCCGAAATGACCCAAACGGCCTCAAAATAAATGAAAATTATTTAAAATAAGACTGAGAGTCTCAAAAATTGGTAAAACGGAAGGAAATTCACCCAAATTAACCCCGAATCACCCAAAATTATTTGAAATTACCCCAAAAAAATTGAACGAACCCAAATCACCCAAAACTATTTAAAATTACCCCAAAAATGAAATGAACCCAAATCGCCCAAAATTATTTTAAATTACCCCAAAAAAATCGAACGAACCCAAATCACCCAAAATTATTTTAAATTACCCCAAAAATCGAACAAACCCAAATCGCCCCAAAACGGCCCCAAAACCGGCCCCAAGGCCCCGCCCCCACCCCGCGCGTGGCCCCGCCCCCTCCCCTTTCAGCCCCGCCCCCTTTCCCCCGGCCCCGCCCCCACCTTGCCCATCCCCCGCGGCTCCTCCCTCGCTCTGGCTCCGCCTCCTGTGGGAGGAAAAGGGGGCGTGGTCAGCGCTGATTGGTGGGCGTGGCCTCCCCAAGCCCCTCCCCCCCCCCTTTACCTTTGCGGGGGGTCCCGGGCGGCTCCGGGGGGGCGGGGGAGGGGCACGGAGGGGGCGGGGCCTCCTTGGGGGGCGGGGAAGGGGGGGCGGGGCTTTGGGGCCGCCCCTCCCCCAACCCCGGCGGGGGGAGGGGCTCGGCCTTGGCCGGGGGGGCGGGGCCGGGGGGAAGCGAGGCCACGCCCCCAGCGCCGCCCGGGCCACGCCCCCCCCCTCCCCCCCGCAGGGGCCGCTGGGCCTTGGGCGACGTCCGGGCGGGGCCTGGAAAAGGGGGAGGGGCCGGGTGACCACGCCCACAACCCCGAGCCACGCCCACCATCGAAAATCCCCTCCCCCCAAACCTTAAGCTCCTCCCTCCCCTCAATTTAAGGCCACTCCCCCACCCCTTTAAGCCCCGCCCCATTCTTTTAGGCTCCTCCCCTCATCCCGGAACCCCTCCCCCACCGTTTAAGCCCCTCCCCCACAACCTTTAAGGCCCTCCCCTCAGATTTTAGGCCACTCCCCTCCACCCCAGGCCCCTCCCCATCTGCTTAGCTCCGCCCCCCCACACTTCAAGCCCCTCCCTTTTTCACTTTAGGCTCCTCCCCCTTGTGCCCCTCCCACACACTCTTTAAGCCCCTCCTCCCCTTTTTAAGCCCCTCCCCATCGTTCTAGCCCCTCCCCTTTGGCCACTTCCCTTTGGCCCCCTCCCCATCGTTTTAGCCCCTCCCCTTAAGCCCCTCCCCTTTTTAAGCCACTCCCCTTTTTAAGCCCCTCCTTTTTTAAGCCCCTCCCTACCGTTTTAGCCCCTCCCCTTTTGGCCCCTCCCCCTTTGGCCCCTCCCCCCTCACCTCCGTCCAGTCCTGGCTCGGGGTGGGGGAGGGGCTGCGGGTGGGGCGGGGGCGGGCCAGCGCGGCCCCTCCCCCCGGCCTCGGCCCCGCCCCTGCCCCTCCCCCCGCGCGGGGGGGGCAGCGCGGGGACCCCCCCAGGCCCCGCCCCCTCTGCGGGGGGAGGGGCGGCGGCTTCTCCCTGGGGGCAAAGGGCAGAGGGCAGAGGTCAGAGGTCAGCGGGATTTGGGGGGAATTCGGGGGATTTTGGGTCAATTTGGGGCGGATTTTTGGGTGAATTTTTGGTGCGTTTTTGGCAGAGTTTGGGGGGGATTTTGGGGGGAATTTTGGGCAGAATTTGGGTGAATTTTGCGTCAATTCCAGGTTAATTTTTTAGTGAGTTTTGGGTCCATTCCAGGTGAATTTCTGGGTGAATTTTGCGTCAATTCCAGATGAATTTTTGGGTGAATTTTTGGGTGAATTCTGAGTCAATTCCAGGTGAATTTTGGGTGAATTCTGGGTCAATTCCAGGTGAATTTCTGGGTGAATTTTGCATCAATTCCAGGCTAATTTTTTAGTGAATTTTGGGTCAATTCCAGGTGAATTTTTGGGTGAATTCTGGGTCAATTCCAGGTGAATTTCTGGGTGAATTCGGGTCAATTCCAGGTAAACTTTTGGGTGAATTTTGCGTCAATTCCAGGTGAATTTTTGGGTGAATTTTTGGGTTAACTTTGCATCAATTCCAGATTAATTTTTGGGTGAATTTTGCGTCAATTGCAGGTTAATTCATTAGTGAATTCTGGGTCAATTCCTGGTGAATTTTTCAGTGAATTTCGGGTCAATTAAAGGTGAATTTTTGGATGAATTTTTGGGTGAATTTCTGGGTGAATTTTGCATCAATTCCAGGCTAATTTTTTAGTGAATTTTGCATCAATTCCAGGTGAATTTTTGGGTGAATTTTTGGGTGAATTTTGCGTCAATTCCAGGCTAATTTATTAGTGAATTTTGAATCAATTCCAGGTGAATTTTCGGGTGAATTTTGTGTCAATTCCCAGTTAATTTTTTAGTGAATTCTGGGTCAATTCCAGATGAATTTTTGGGTGAATTCTGGGTCAATTCCAGTTGAATTTCTGGGTGAATTTCGGGTCGATTCCAGGTGAATTTTTAGGTGAGTTCTGGGTCGATTCCAGGTGAATTTTTGGGTGAATTTTTGGGTGAATTTTGCGTCAATTACAGGTGAATTTGGGTCAATTCCAGGTTAATTTTTGGGTGAATTTTGGGTAAATTCCAGGTGAATTTCATGTCCATTCCAAGTGAATTTTTGGGTGAATTTCGGGTCAATTACAGGTGAATTTTTGGGTGAACTTTTGGGTGAATTTTGGGTCAATTCCAGGTGAATTTTTGGGTGAATTTTGCATCAATTCTAGGTGAATTTTGGGTCAATTCCAGTTGAATTTTTTTAATGAATTTCGGGTCAATTCCAGTTGAATTTTTTAATGAATTTCGGGTCAATTCCAGATGAATTTTTGGGTGAGTTTCAGTTAAATTTTGTCTCAATTTTGCCCCTTTCCCCCCCATTTCCCACCTGTGGGCGGCGCCCCCCCGCTGGGCTCTCCCTGCCCGAGCCCGGCTGGGCGTGGCCGGGGCTGGGCGTGGCCGCTGCCGGCGGGGGCGTGTCCGCGGCGGGAGTGGGCGTGGCCTGGCGCAGGCCCCGCCCCCCCTCGCCGTCCTCGTCCTCCAGCGCCGCCCGCAGGCGGTGCCCGGGCAGGGCCTCGATCTCGCGGGCCAGGGCGGCGGCTCGGGCCAGGCGCTGCCGCCACGACGCGCTGTCCTCGCGGGTCAGGGGGACCCTAAGGGGTTAAACACCCAAAAAGAGAGAAATTCAGCCCAAAAAACCCCGCGAAAATCCGTTCAGAAACGGCCAAACCGCGCCCCAAAAACCCAAATTCACCCCAGCCCCAGGCGCTGCCGCCACGACGCGCTGTCCTCCCTCGTCAGGGGCACCCTAAAGGGTTAAACACCCAAAAATCCCTGATTTCGGCCCAAAAAACCCCGCGGAAATCCGTTCAGAAACGGCCAAACCGCGCCCCAAAAATCACAAACCAAACCCACCCCCAGCCCCGGGCGCTGCCGCCACGACGCGCTGTCCTCCCTCGTCAGGGGCACCCTGAAGGGTTAAACACCCAAAAATCCCTGATTTCAGCCCAAAAAACCCCGCGGAAATCCGTTCAGAAACGGCCAAACCGCGCCCCAAAAACCCCGGCAAAAAAAAAAGCAAAAGACGCCCCAAAAACAGCCCAAAAAACCCTGGAAAACAACACCAAAAAACTAAAAATAAATACTCTAGAAAGCCCAAAAAAACACCCCAAAAAGCACAAAAAACACCGCAAAAACCACAAAAAAATCAGCCCCAAAACCCAAAAAAACTCCTCAAAAAAAGCCCAAAAATCCTCTGGGAAATGCCCCAAAATGAGCCCCAAACCGCCCGGGCCACGACGCGCTGTCCTCCCTCGTCAGGGGCACCCTAAGGGGTTAAACACCCAAAAACAGAGAAATTCAGCCCAAAAAACCCCGCGAAAATCCCATCAGAAACGGCCAAACCGCGCCCCAAAAACCCCGGCAAAAAAACGCAAAAAGACGCCCCAAAAAACAGCCCAAAAAACCCTGGAAAACACCACCAAAAAACTAAAAATAAATACTCTAGAAAGCCCAAAAAAACACCCCAAAACCTACAGAAAAATCAGCCCCAAAACCCAAAAAAACTCCTCAAAAAAAAGCCCAAAAATTCTCTGGGAAATGCCCCAAAATGAGCCCCAAACCGCCCGGGCCACGACGCGCTGTCCTCGCGGGTCAGGGGCACCCTAAGGGGTTAAACACCCAAAAATCCCGGATTTCGGCCCAAAAAACCCCAGGGGAACCCAAAAAAAAAAAAAAAAGCAAAGAAATGAAAACTAAATTTAAAAAAAAACGCTAAAAAATCCCCCAAAAAATCACAAAAAAAATCCAAAAAAAATCTGAAAAAATCAGAAAAAAATCCCAAAACTCCCCAAAATCCCAGAAAGCCCCGAAATCCCCGGATTTCACCCCAAACGCACGTGTAGGCGGCCAGGCTGGAGTCGTAGGTGCTCCTGACCCCAGAAAACGCCCCAAAAACAGCAGAAAAAAACTCAAAAAATTTTTTTTAAAATCCCCAAAAAAAGCCCCCGAAAAAATCCCCAAAAAAACACAAAAAATAAAAACCATTAAAAAAAAAAACAAAAACAAAAACACCCAAAAAAATCCCCAAGAGAACCCAAAAAAAAAAACCCCAAAAAAATAAAAACTAAATTTAAAAAAACGCTAAAAAATCCCCCAAAAAATCACAAAAAAAATCTGAAAAAAATAAAAAAAAAAATCTGAAAAAATCAGAAAAAAATCAGAAAAAAATCCGAAAAAAAATCCGAAAAAAAATCTGAAAAAATCAGAAAAAATCAGAAAAAAATCAGAAAAAAATCAGAAAAAAATCCGAAAAAAATCTGAAAAAATCAGAAAAAAATCTGAAAAAAATCCGAAAAAAATCCGAAAAAAATCTGAAAAAATCAGGAAAAAATCTGAAAAAAATCAGAAAAAAATCAGAAAAAAATCTGAAAAAATCAGGAAAAAATCCCGCAACCCCCCAAAACCCCAGAAAGCCCCGAAATCCCCGGAATTCACCCCAAACGCACGTGTAGGCGGCCAGGCTGGAGTCGTAGGTGCTCCGCACCCCGTACGTCTCCTCGTTGAAGCGGAACATCTCGGCCGCGTCCCACCCGTTGGACTGCGCGGAAACGGGGAGAAAAACGGGGAAATCGGGAAAATCGGGGGAAAACACGGGAAATCGGGGAAATTGGGGAAATTGGGGATTTTGGGGATTTTTGGAGGATTTTTGGGGGGATTTTGGGGGTTTTTAGGGGGTTTTTTTGGGGGGATTTTGGGTATTTTGCAGGAGATTTTTGGAGGGAATTCAGGGCATTTTGGAGCTTGGGAGATCTTGGGATTTTGGGGGGAAATCAGGGGATTTTGGGGCATTTGAGAGCTTTGGGGGAAATTTGGGGGCTTTGGGGATTTTCAGGGGATTTTTTTGAGGATTTTTGGAGCATTTTTGGGGAGATTTGGGGATTTTTTAGGGGGTTTTTTTGGAGGACGTTCAGGGGGTTTTGGGGTTTGGGGATTTTGGGGGGAAATCAGGGGATTTTGGGACATTTGAGAGCTTTGGGAAATTTGGGGACTTTGGGGGGATTTTGGGGATTTTTAGGGTTTTTTTTGGGGTGAATTTTGGGGGATTTTTGGGGGGATTTGGGGATTTTTCAGGGTTTTTTTTGAGGACATTCAGGGGATTTTGGGGATTGGGGTTTTTGGGGGAAATCAGGAGGATTTGGGAAATTTGAGGGCTTGGGGGTTTTGGGGGGATTTTTAGGAGTTTTTAGGGTTTTTTTGAGGGGATTTTGGAGGATTTTTAGGGGGTTTTTGGATGGAATTCAGGGGATTTTTGGGGCTTGGGGGAATTTGGGATTTCGGGGAGAAAACCCGGGAAATTGGGAAATTTGGGGTGAGTCTCAGGAATTGGGGGATTTTGGGGAGATTTAGGGGTTTTTAGGGGTTTTTTTGGGGTTATTTCAGGGGATTTTGGGGCGTGGGGAGGCCCAGGGGGTTCCGGGGCTGTTTTGGGCTGAATTTGGGCGTTTTTGGTCCATCTGTTACCAGGTCTGAGTCCAGCTCGTAGTCGTCGCTGCCGTCGGGGCCCTCCCAACGTTCCAGAACCTTCTCCCGGTGCTCCCCGTTGAGCCTGGGGGCGCCCCCGCCCGGCAGCTTCTCTGAAATGGGGCAAAACACGGGGATTTTGGGAAAATTACAGAACGGCCCAAAGTTCAGGGGGAAAAAACCCCAAAATTCAATGGAAAACGCCCCAAAATCTCCTCGCGGTGCTCCCTGTTGAGCCTGGGGGCGCCCCCGCCCGGCGGCTTCTCTGCATTTTGGGGAGAATTCCGGCGGTTTTGGGAAAATTCAGCAATTACCCGAAAATCCCCAAAATTCAGTGAAAAACGCCCCAAAAATTAGTGAAAAACGCCCCAAAAATTTAATGGAAAATGCCCCAAAAATTTAATGAAAAATGCCACAAAAATTAATTAAAAAATGCCCCAAATATTCAATGAAAAACACCCCAAAAATTTAATGAAAAATGCTCTAAAAATTCAGTGAAAAACACCCGAAAAATTCAGTGAAAAACGCCCCAAAAATTCAATGAAAAATTCCCCAAAAAATTCAGTGAAAAACGCCCCAAAAATTTAACGAAAAACGCCCCAAAAATTTAATGAAAAATGCCCTAAAAATTCAGTGAAAAGCAGCCCAAAATTCAATGAAAAACACCCCAAAAATTCAGTGAAAAACGCCCCAAAAATTTAATGAAAAATGCCCCAAAAATTCAGTAAAAAAACGCCCCAAAAATTCAGTGAAAAATGCCCCAAAAATTCAATGAAAAACGCCCTAAAAATTCAGTGAAAAGCACCCCAAAAATTCAATGAAAAATTCCCCAAAAATTCAATGAAAAACACCCCAAAATTTTAATGAAAAACACCCCAAAATTTTAATGAAAAATGCCCTAAAAATTCAGTGAAAAACACCTGAAAAATTCAGTGAAAAACGCCCCAAAAATTCAGTGAAAAACACCCGAAAATTTAACGAAAAACACCCCAAAAATTTAATGAAAAATGCCCTAAAAAATCAGTGAAAAACACCCGAAAAATTCAGTAAAAAACGTCCCAAAAATTCAATTAAAAACGCCCCAAAAATTCAATGAAAAACACCCCAAAAATTCAGTGAAAAACGCCCCAAAAATTTAATGAAAAACGCCCCAAAAATTTAGTGAAAAACACCCCAAAAATTCAGTGACAAACACCTGAAAAATTCAGTGAAAAACACCCCAAAATTTTAATGAAAAACACCCCAAAAACTTAATGAAAAATGCCCCAAAAATTCAATGAAAAAAGCCCCAAAAATTCAATGAAAAAAACTCAAAAATTCAATGAAAAAAAACCCCAAAAAAGCAATGAAAAACACCCCAAATATAGATTAAAAACGCCACTAAAAATCACTGGAAAATGCCCCAAAAATCAGTAAAAAAAAAAGCCCCCAAAATTCTGTGGAAAACGCCCCCAAATTGCAGTGTGAAAATTCCCCAAAATTCCCCAAATTTGGTGGGAAAATTCCCCAGATTTCAGTGAAAAACGCCCCAAAATTCAGTGGGAAAATTCCCCAAAAATGCCCCAAAATTCAGTGAGAAAAATGCCACAAAATCCCCAAAATTCAGTGAGAAAAATGCCCCAAAATCCCCAAAATTCAGTGAGAAAAATGCCCCAAAATCCCCAAAATTCAGCGGGAACAGCCCCAAAACCCCCGGATTCCAGCCCAAAATGGGGATTTTTCACAGATATTGGGGGTTTTTCACAGAAATTTGGGGTTTTTTACAGAAATGACCCAATTTTGCAGTTTTTCGCCCCAAATTTTCACCGTTTTTGGTAAAAGTGACGTCCCTGAGGGTGATCACCACCACGTCCAGGTGTCTGAACACCCAAACCCCGATTCCAGCCCAAATTCGAGGGTTTTTCCCAGAAATTTGAGGTTTTTTCACAGAAATTCGGGGTTTTTGCCCAAAATCTCCATTTTTCACCCCAAATTTTCACTGTTTTTGGCGGAGGTGACGTCCCTGACGGTGATCACCACCACGTCCAGGTGTCTGAATGCCCCAAACCCCGATTCCAGCCCCAAAATTCAGGGTTTTTCACAGAAATTTGGGGTTTTTCACAGAAAATCGGGATTTTTGCCCAAAATCCCCGTTTTTCGCCCCAGAATCTCACCGTTTTTGGTGAAGGTGATGTCTCTCAGCGTCACCACCACCACGTCCAGGTGTCTGAACACCCCAAACCCTGACTGCAGCCCAAATTCGGGGGTTTTTCACAGAAATTTGGGGTTTTTTCACAGAAATTCAGGATTTTTGCCCAAAATCCCCGTTTCTCGCCCCAGAATCTCACCGTTTTTGGTGAAGGTGATGTCCCTCAGCGTCACCACCACCACGTCCAGGTGTCTGAACACCATGGTGTCCACCAGCTCCTCGCGGCGGGGGAGGGGCGGCGGCCCCGGGTCGGGGGAGGGGCGGCGGTGAACGGCGTCCAGGGCCAGCTCAAACTGGGGCGAAAAACGGCAAAAACGGGAAAAAACGGTCAAAAATGGGAATAGCTGCTTAAACAATGGGTTAAACAACGGGGAATAATGGGTTAAAATGCGGGGAAATGGGGAAAGGGGGAACTGGGGGTGAGCGGGTCCAGGGCCAGCTCAAACTGGGGCGAAAAACGGGAAAAACGGTTAAAAAATGGTCAAAAACGGTTAAAAATGTTAAATAACGGGAATAGCTGCTCAAATAATGGGTTAATAAAGGGGAATAATGGGTTAAAATACAGGGAAATGGGGAAAGAGGGAAATGGGGGTGTGCGGCCTCCAGGGCCAGCTCAAACTGGGGAGAAAACAGCCAAAAATGGTTAAAAATGGGAAATAATGGGTTAAAATATGGAAAATAATGGGTTAAGAAATGGGGAATAATGCATTAAAAAATGGGGAATAAAGGGTTAAAATATGGGGAATAATGGGTTAAAAAATGGGGAATAATGGGGAAAAAAATGGGGAATGAAGGATTAAAAATGTGAAATAATGGGTTAAAAAATGGGAAATAATGGATTAAAAAATGGGGAATAAAGGGTTAAAAAGTGGGCAATAATGGGGAAAAAATGAGGAATAAAGGGTTAAAATATGGGGAATAAAGGGTTAAAAAATGGGGAATAATGGGTTAAAAAATGGGAATACTGGGTTAAAAAATGGGAAATAATGGGTTGAAATATGGGAAATAATGGGTTTAAAAATGGGGAATAAAGGGTTAAAAAATGGGGAATAATGGGTTAAAATGTGGGAAATAAAGGGTTAAAATATGGGAAATACTGAGGAAAAAATGGGGAATAATGGGTTAAAAAATGGGGAATAATGCATTAAAAATGGGGAATAATGGGTTAAAAAATGGGAATACTGGGTTAAAAAATGGGAAATAATGGGTTGAAATATGGGAAATAATGGGTTTAAAAATGGGGAATAAAGGGTTAAAAAATGGGGAATAATCGGTTAAAATGTGGGAAATAAAGGGTTAAAATATGGGAAATACTGAGGAAAAAATGGGGAATAAAGGGTTAAAATATGGGGAATAATGGGTTAAAAATGGGGAAAAAAGGGTAAAAAAATGGGGAATAATGGGTTAAAAAATGCGGAATAAAGGGTTAAAATATGGTGAATAATGGGTTAAAAAATGGGAAATAATGGGTTAAAAATGGGGAATAAAGGGTTCAAAAATGGGAAATAATGGGTTAAAAAATGGGGAATAAAGGGTTAAAATATGGGGAATAATGGGTTAAAAAATTCGGAATAATGGGTTAAAAATGGGGAATAAAGGGTTAAAATATGGGAAATAATGAGTTTAAAAATGGATAATAATGGGCAAAAAATGGGGGAAAAACGGGGAAAAAAAGGGGAAAATTTAAAGTTTGTGAGAAAAGGGGAAATTTTGCTTCATTAGCATTAATTAATCACTAATTACAAGCCAATTAAGAATCAATAACGAGCTAATTGAGGACAACTAGAAAAAAATTACGGATTAACTGGGACTGATAAGGAAATGGCGCCAATCAATTGTTACCTAGAAATAATTAATAATTAATAATCAATAAGGGATTAATAATTAGCGATAACAGCGGGTTAATGAGAGGGTAATTAGCGTTAATTAGCGTTAATTGGGGCTCACCTTGGCGCTGAGGGTTCTGAAGATCCCCTCGAAGGTTCGGCCGCTGCGGACGCGAACCTCGGCCGTGGAGCCCTGAGTGACCACGAGTGACCAATGAGTGACCAACTGACCACAGAGTGACCACTGAGTGACCAATGAGTGACCAACTGACCAATGGGTGACCACTGAGTGACCCTGAGTGACCACAGAGTGACCAATGGGTGACCAACTGACCACAGAGTGACCACAGAGTGACCAATGGGTGACCAACTGACCACAGAGTGACCACAGAGTGACCAATGGGTGACCAATGGGTGACCAACTGACCACTGAGTGACCACTGAGTGACCCTGAGTGACCACTGAGTGACCACGAGTGACCACTGAGTGACCAACTGACCACTGAGTGACCACTGAGTGACCACTGAGTGACCAACTGACCACTGAGTGACCACTGAGTGACCCCAAATTCCCCCCAAAAAATCCCCCTCAAAATCCCCAAACTTCCCCCAAAATTCCCCAAATCCTCCCGAAACGCCCCAAAGTTAAAAAAATAAAATCCCCCCCAAAATCCCCAAACTTCCCCCAAAATCCCACCAAAATTCCCTCCAAAATTCCTCAAAATTCCCCCCAAAAATTCCCCAAACTCCCCCCGGGATTTCCGAAAAATTCCCCCCAAAAATCCTCAAAATCCACCCAAATTTACCTTTAAAATTCCCCCAAAAATTACCCCCAAAACTGCCCACGAATCCCACCAAAATCCCCCCAAAAAAATCCTCCAAAAAATTCACAATATTTGACCCGAAAAATTCCCCAAAAAAACTCCCAGAAAACCCTCGAAAATCCTCAAAAAATCCACCCAAATTTACCTTTAAAATCGCCCCAAAAAATTTACCCGAAACTGCCCACAAATCCCACCAAAATCCCCCCAAAAATCCTCAAATTCCCCCCAAATTTACCTTTAAAATCGCCCCAAAAAATTCCCCCAAAACTGCCCACAAATCCCACCAAATTCCCCAAAAAAATCCTTCAAAAATTCACAAATTTCCCCAGAAAAATTCCCCAAAAAACTCCCAGAAAACCCTCAAAAATTCTAAAAAATCCCCCCAAATTTACCTTTAAAATTCCCCCCCAAAACTGCCCACGAATCCCACCAAAATCCCAAAAAAAATCCTCCAAAAATTCAGAATATTTCCCCAGAAAAATTCCCCAAAAAACTCCCAGAAAACCCTCGAAAACCCTCAAAAAAACCCCAAATTTAGCTTTAAAATTCCCCCCAAAAATTCCCCCAAAACTGCCCACAAATCCCACCAAAATCCCCCCAAAAAATCCTCCAAAAATTCACAATATTTGACCCGAAAAATTCCCCAAAAAACTCCCAGAAAAAACTCAAAAAATCCACCCAAATTTCCCTCAAAAATTCCCCCAAAAAAATTACCCTGAAATTCCCAAAAATTCCCCAAAAATTCTCAAAAAAAAAAAACAAACCAAAAATCCCTCCAAACCCCCTCAAAAACTGCCCCCCAAAAAAACTCCAAAATTCCCTCAAAACTCCCCAAAAAATGCCCCAAATTTCCCCTTGAAAATTCCCAAAAATTCCCCAAAAAATTCCTCAAAAAAAACCCTCCAAATTACCCAAAAATCCCCCAAAATTCTGCTGAATTCCAAAAAAATAAACCCTCAAAAATTCCCGAAAAAAATCTCAAAAATTTTCCCAAACTTCTCAAAATTCCCGAATTCCTCCAAAGTCCCCGAAATTTCCCCAAGTTCCCCAAATTTCCCCAAAATTTCCCAAATTCCCGATTTCTCACCACGCGCGCCGTCAGCACGTGCAGCATCCGCGAGTTGCCGTAGACGCCCTCGAACACCTGAGGGAATTTGGG
>CM063165.1:916405-1118955 GCA_031885435.1 Passerculus sandwichensis | reverse complement strand
CCTAACCCTAACCCTAACCCTAACCCTAACCCCCTAACCCTAACCCTAACCCTAACCCTAACCCTAACCCTAACCCTAACCCTAACCCTAACCCTAACCCTAACCCTAACCCTAACCCTAACCCTAACCCTAACCCTAACCCTAACCCTAACCCTAACCCTAACCCTAACCCTAACCCTAACCCTAACCCTAACCCTAACCCTAACCCTAACCTAACCCTAACCCTAACCCTAACCCTAACCCTAACCCTAACCCTAACCCTAACCCTAACCCTAACCCTAACCCTAACCCTAACCCTAACCCTAACCCTAACCCTAACCCTAACCCTAACCCTAACCCTAACCCTAACCCTAACCCTAACCCTAACCCTAACCCTAACCCTAACCCTAACCCTAACCCTAACCTAACCCTAACCCTAACCCTAACCCTAACCCTAACCCTAACCCTAACCCTAACCCTAACCCTAACCCTAACCCTAACCCTAACCCTAACCCTAACCCTAACCCTAACCCTAACCCTAACCCTAACCCTAACCCTAACCCTAACCCTAACCCTAACCCTAACCCTAACCCTAACCCTAACCCTAACCCTAACCCTAACCCTAACCCTAACCCTAACCCTAACCCTAACCCTAACCCTAACCCTAACCCTAACCCTAACCCTAACCCTAACCCTAACCCTAACCCTAACCCTAACCCTAACCCTAACCCTAACCCTAACCCTAACCCTAACCCTAACCCTAACCCTAACCCTAACCCTAACCCTAACCCTAACCCTAACCCTAACCCTAACCCTAACCCTAACCCTAACCCTAACCCTAACCCTAACCCTAACCCTAACCCTAACCCTAACCCTAACCCTAACCCTAACCCTAACCCTAACCCTAACCCTACTAACCCTAACCCTAACCCTAACCCTAACCCTAACCCTAACCCTAACCCTAACCCTAACCCTAACCCTAACCCTAACCCTAACCCTAACCCTAACCCTAACCCTAACCCTAACCCTAACCCTAACCCTAACCCTAACCCTAACCCTAACCCTAACCCTAACCCTAACCCTAACCCTAACCCTAACCCTAACCCTAACCCTAACCCTAACCCTAACCCTAACCCTAACCCTAACCCTAACCCTAACCCTAACCCTAACCCTAACCCTAACCCTAACCCTAACCCTAACCCTAACCCTAACCCTAACCCTAACCCTAACCCTAACCCTAACCCTAACCCTAACCCTAACCCTAACCCTAACCCTAACCCTAACCCTAACCCTAACCCTAACCCTAACCCTAACCCTAACCCTAACCCTAACCCTAACCCTAACCCTAACCCTAACCCTAACCCTAACCCTAACCCTAACCCTAACCCTAACCCTAACCCTAACCCTAACCCTAACCCTAACCCTAACCCTAACCCTAACCCTAACCCTAACCCTAACCCTAACCCTAACCCTAACCCTAACCCTAACCCTAACCCTAACCCTAACCCTAACCCTAACCCTAACCCTAACCCTAACCCTAACCCTAACCCTAACCCTAACCCTAACCCTAACCCTAACCCTAACCCTAACCCTAACCCTAACCCTAACCCTAACCCTAACCCTAACCCTAACCCTAACCCTAACCCTAACCCTAACCCTAACCCTAACCCTAACCCTAACCCTAACCCTAACCCTAACCCTAACCCTAACCCTAACCCTAACCCTAACCCTAACCCTAACCCTAACCCTAACCCTAACCCTAACCCTAACCCTAACCCTAACCCTAACCCTAACCCTAACCCTAACCCTAACCCTAACCCTAACCCTAACCCTAACCCTAACCCTAACCCTAACCCTAACCCTAACCCTAACCCTAACCCTAACCCTAACCCTAACCCTAACCCTAACCCTAACCCTAACCCTAACCCTAACCCTAACCCTAACCCTAACCCTAACCCTAACCCTAACCCTAACCCTAACCCTAACCCTAACCCTAACCCTAACCCTAACCCTAACCCTAACCCTAACCCTAACCCTAACCCTAACCCTAACCCTAACCCTAACCCTAACCCTAACCCTAACCCTAACCCTAACCCTAACCCTAACCCTAACCCTAACCCTAACCCTAACCCTAACCCTAACCCTAACCCTAACCCTAACCCTAACCCTAACCCTAACCCTAACCCTAACCCTAACCCTAACCCTAACCCTAACCCTAACCCTAACCCTAACCCTAACCCTAACCCTAACCCTAACCCTAACCCTAACCCTAACCCTAACCCTAACCCTAACCCTAACCCTAACCCTAACCCTAACCCTAACCCTAACCCTAACCCTAACCCTAACCCTAACCCTAACCCTAACCCTAACCCTAACCCTAACCCTAACCCTAACCCTAACCCTAACCCTAACCCTAACCCTAACCCTAACCCTAACCCTAACCCTAACCCTAACCCTAACCCTAACCCTAACCCTAACCCTAACCCTAACCCTAACCCTAACCCTAACCCTAACCCTAACCCTAACCCTAACCCTAACCCTAACCCTAACCCTAACCCTAACCCTAACCCTAACCCTAACCCTAACCCTAACCCTAACCCTAACCCTAACCCTAACCCTAACCCTAACCCTAACCCTAACCCTAACCCTAACCCTAACCCTAACCCTAACCCTAACCCTAACCCTAACCCTAACCCTAACCCTAACCCTAACCCTAACCCTAACCCTAACCCTAACCCTAACCCTAACCCTAACCCTAACCCTAACCCTAACCCTAACCCTAACCCTAACCCTAACCCTAACCCTAACCCTAACCCTAACCCTAACCCTAACCCTAACCCTAACCCTAACCCTAACCCTAACCCTAACCCTAACCCTAACCCTAACCCTAACCCTAACCCTAACCCTAACCCTAACCCTAACCCTAACCCTAACCCTAACCCTAACCCTAACCCTAACCCTAACCCTAACCCTAACCCTAACCCTAACCCTAACCCTAACCCTAACCCTAACCCTAACCCTAACCCTAACCCTAACCCTAACCCTAACCCTAACCCTAACCCTAACCCTAACCCTAACCCTAACCCTAACCCTAACCCTAACCCTAACCCTAACCCTAACCCTAACCCTAACCCTAACCCTAACCCTAACCCTAACCCTAACCCTAACCCTAACCCTAACCCTAACCCTAACCCTAACCCTAACCCTAACCCTAACCCTAACCCTAACCCTAACCCTAACCCTAACCCTAACCCTAACCCTAACCCTAACCCTAACCCTAACCCTAACCCTAACCCTAACCCTAACCCTAACCCTAACCCTAACCCTAACCCTAACCCTAACCCTAACCCTAACCCTAACCCTAACCCTAACCCTAACCCTAACCCTAACCCTAACCCTAACCCTAACCCTAACCCTAACCCTAACCCTAACCCTAACCCTAACCCTAACCCTAACCCTAACCCTAACCCTAACCCTAACCCTAACCCTAACCCTAACCCTAACCCTAACCCTAACCCTAACCCTAACCCTAACCCTAACCCTAACCCTAACCCTAACCCTAACCCTAACCCTAACCCTAACCCTAACCCTAACCCTAACCCTAACCCTAACCCTAACCCTAACCCTAACCCTAACCCTAACCCTAACCCTAACCCTAACCCTAACCCTAACCCTAACCCTAACCCTAACCCTAACCCTAACCCTAACCCTAACCCTAACCCTAACCCTAACCCTAACCCTAACCCTAACCCTAACCCTAACCCTAACCCTAACCCTAACCCTAACCCTAACCCTAACCCTAACCCTAACCCTAACCCTAACCCTAACCCTAACCCTAACCCTAACCCTAACCCTAACCCTAACCCTAACCCTAACCCTAACCCTAACCCTAACCCTAACCCTAACCCTAACCCTAACCCTAACCCTAACCCTAACCCTAACCCTAACCCTAACCCTAACCCTAACCCTAACCCTAACCCTAACCCTAACCCTAACCCTAACCCTAACCCTAACCCTAACCCTAACCCTAACCCTAACCCTAACCCTAACCCTAACCCTAACCCTAACCCTAACCCTAACCCTAACCCTAACCCTAACCCTAACCCTAACCCTAACCCTAACCCTAACCCTAACCCTAACCCTAACCCTAACCCTAACCCTAACCCTAACCCTAACCCTAACCCTAACCCTAACCCTAACCCTAACCCTAACCCTAACCCTAACCCTAACCCTAACCCTAACCCTAACCCTAACCCTAACCCTAACCCTAACCCTAACCCTAACCCTAACCCTAACCCTAACCCTAACCCTAACCCTAACCCTAACCCTAACCCTAACCCTAACCCTAACCCTAACCCTAACCCTAACCCTAACCCTAACCCTAACCCTAACCCTAACCCTAACCCTAACCCTAACCCTAACCCTAACCCTAACCCTAACCCTAACCCTAACCCTAACCCTAACCCTAACCCTAACCCTAACCCTAACCCTAACCCTAACCCTAACCCTAACCCTAACCCTAACCCTAACCCTAACCCTAACCCTAACCCTAACCCTAACCCTAACCCTAACCCTAACCCTAACCCTAACCCTAACCCTAACCCTAACCCTAACCCTAACCCTAACCCTAACCCTAACCCTAACCCTAACCCTAACCCTAACCCTAACCCTAACCCTAACCCTAACCCTAACCCTAACCCTAACCCTAACCCTAACCCTAACCCTAACCCTAACCCTAACCCTAACCCTAACCCTAACCCTAACCCTAACCCTAACCCTAACCCTAACCCTAACCCTAACCCTAACCCTAACCCTAACCCTAACCCTAACCCTAACCCTAACCCTAACCCTAACCCTAACCCTAACCCTAACCCTAACCCTAACCCTAACCCTAACCCTAACCCTAACCCTAACCCTAACCCTAACCCTAACCCTAACCCTAACCCTAACCCTAACCCTAACCCTAACCCTAACCCTAACCCTAACCCTAACCCTAACCCTAACCCTAACCCTAACCCTAACCCTAACCCTAACCCTAACCCTAACCCTAACCCTAACCCTAACCCTAACCCTAACCCTAACCCTAACCCTAACCCTAACCCTAACCCTAACCCTAACCCTAACCCTAACCCTAACCCTAACCCTAACCCTAACCCTAACCCTAACCCTAACCCTAACCCTAACCCTAACCCTAACCCTAACCCTAACCCTAACCCTAACCCTAACCCTAACCCTAACCCTAACCCTAACCCTAACCCTAACCCTAACCCTAACCCTAACCCTAACCCTAACCCTAACCCTAACCCTAACCCTAACCCTAACCCTAACCCTAACCCTAACCCTAACCCTAACCCTAACCCTAACCCTAACCCTAACCCTAACCCTAACCCTAACCCTAACCCTAACCCTAACCCTAACCCTAACCCTAACCCTAACCCTAACCCTAACCCTAACCCTAACCCTAACCCTAACCCTAACCCTAACCCTAACCCTAACCCTAACCCTAACCCTAACCCTAACCCTAACCCTAACCCTAACCCTAACCCTAACCCTAACCCTAACCCTAACCCTAACCCTAACCCTAACCCTAACCCTAACCCTAACCCTAACCCTAACCCTAACCCTAACCCTAACCCTAACCCTAACCCTAACCCTAACCCTAACCCTAACCCTAACCCTAACCCTAACCCTAACCCTAACCCTAACCCTAACCCTAACCCTAACCCTAACCCTAACCCTAACCCTAACCCTAACCCTAACCCTAACCCTAACCCTAACCCTAACCCTAACCCTAACCCTAACCCTAACCCTAACCCTAACCCTAACCCTAACCCTAACCCTAACCCTAACCCTAACCCTAACCCTAACCCTAACCCTAACCCTAACCCTAACCCTAACCCTAACCCTAACCCTAACCCTAACCCTAACCCTAACCCTAACCCTAACCCTAACCCTAACCCTAACCCTAACCCTAACCCTAACCCTAACCCTAACCCTAACCCTAACCCTAACCCTAACCCTAACCCTAACCCTAACCCTAACCCTAACCCTAACCCTAACCCTAACCCTAACCCTAACCCTAACCCTAACCCTAACCCTAACCCTAACCCTAACCCTAACCCTAACCCTAACCCTAACCCTAACCCTAACCCTAACCCTAACCCTAACCCTAACCCTAACCCTAACCCTAACCCTAACCCTAACCCTAACCCTAACCCTAACCCTAACCCTAACCCTAACCCTAACCCTAACCCTAACCCTAACCCTAACCCTAACCCTAACCCTAACCCTAACCCTAACCCTAACCCTAACCCTAACCCTAACCCTAACCCTAACCCTAACCCTAACCCTAACCCTAACCCTAACCCTAACCCTAACCCTAACCCTAACCCTAACCCTAACCCTAACCCTAACCCTAACCCTAACCCTAACCCTAACCCTAACCCTAACCCTAACCCTAACCCTAACCCTAACCCTAACCCTAACCCTAACCCTAACCCTAACCCTAACCCTAACCCTAACCCTAACCCTAACCCTAACCCTAACCCTAACCCTAACCCTAACCCTAACCCTAACCCTAACCCTAACCCTAACCCTAACCCTAACCCTAACCCTAACCCTAACCCTAACCCTAACCCTAACCCTAACCCTAACCCTAACCCTAACCCTAACCCTAACCCTAACCCTAACCCTAACCCTAACCCTAACCCTAACCCTAACCCTAACCCTAACCCTAACCCTAACCCTAACCCTAACCCTAACCCTAACCCTAACCCTAACCCTAACCCTAACCCTAACCCTAACCCTAACCCTAACCCTAACCCTAACCCTAACCCTAACCCTAACCCTAACCCTAACCCTAACCCTAACCCTAACCCTAACCCTAACCCTAACCCTAACCCTAACCCTAACCCTAACCCTAACCCTAACCCTAACCCTAACCCTAACCCTAACCCTAACCCTAACCCTAACCCTAACCCTAACCCTAACCCTAACCCTAACCCTAACCCTAACCCTAACCCTAACCCTAACCCTAACCCTAACCCTAACCCTAACCCTAACCCTAACCCTAACCCTAACCCTAACCCTAACCCTAACCCTAACCCTAACCCTAACCCTAACCCTAACCCTAACCCTAACCCTAACCCTAACCCTAACCCTAACCCTAACCCTAACCCTAACCCTAACCCTAACCCTAACCCTAACCCTAACCCTAACCCTAACCCTAACCCTAACCCTAACCCTAACCCTAACCCTAACCCTAACCCTAACCCTAACCCTAACCCTAACCCTAACCCTAACCCTAACCCTAACCCTAACCCTAACCCTAACCCTAACCCTAACCCTAACCCTAACCCTAACCCTAACCCTAACCCTAACCCTAACCTAACCCTAACCCTAACCCTAACCCTAACCCTAACCCTAACCCTAACCCTAACCCTAACCCTAACCCTAACCCTAACCCTAACCCTAACCCTAACCCTAACCCTAACCCTAACCCTAACCCTAACCCTAACCCTAACCCTAACCCTAACCCTAACCCTAACCCTAACCCTAACCCTAACCCTAACCCTAACCCTAACCCTAACCCTAACCCTAACCCTAACCCTAACCCTAACCCTAACCCTAACCCTAACCCTAACCCTAACCCTAACCCTAACCCTAACCCTAACCCTAACCCTAACCCTAACCCTAACCCTAACCCTAACCCTAACCCTAACCCTAACCCTAACCCTAACCCTAACCCTAACCCTAACCCTAACCCTAACCCTAACCCTAACCCTAACCCTAACCCTAACCCTAACCCTAACCCTAACCCTAACCCTAACCCTAACCCTAACCCTAACCCTAACCCTAACCCTAACCCTAACCCTAACCCTAACCCTAACCCTAACCCTAACCCTAACCCTAACCCTAACCCTAACCCTAACCCTAACCCTAACCCTAACCCTAACCCTAACCCTAACCCTAACCCTAACCCTAACCCTAACCCTAACCCTAACCCTAACCCTAACCCTAACCCTAACCCTAACCCTAACCCTAACCCTAACCCTAACCCTAACCCTAACCCTAACCCTAACCCTAACCCTAACCCTAACCCTAACCCTAACCCTAACCCTAACCCTAACCCTAACCCTAACCCTAACCCTAACCCTAACCCTAACCCTAACCCTAACCCTAACCCTAACCCTAACCCTAACCCTAACCCTAACCCTAACCCTAACCCTAACCCTAACCCTAACCCTAACCCTAACCCTAACCCTAACCCTAACCCTAACCCTAACCCTAACCCTAACCCTAACCCTAACCCTAACCCTAACCCTAACCCTAACCCTAACCCTAACCCTAACCCTAACCCTAACCCTAACCCTAACCCTAACCCTAACCCTAACCCTAACCCTAACCCTAACCCTAACCCTAACCCTAACCCTAACCCTAACCCTAACCCTAACCCTAACCCTAACCCTAACCCTAACCCTAACCCTAACCCTAACCCTAACCCTAACCCTAACCCTAACCCTAACCCTAACCCTAACCCTAACCCTAACCCTAACCCTAACCCTAACCCTAACCCTAACCCTAACCCTAACCCTAACCCTAACCCTAACCCTAACCCTAACCCTAACCCTAACCCTAACCCTAACCCTAACCCTAACCCTAACCCTAACCCTAACCCTAACCCTAACCCTAACCCTAACCCTAACCCTAACCCTAACCCTAACCCTAACCCTAACCCTAACCCTAACCCTAACCCTAACCCTAACCCTAACCCTAACCCTAACCCTAACCCTAACCCTAACCCTAACCCTAACCCTAACCCTAACCCTAACCCTAACCCTAACCCTAACCCTAACCCTAACCCTAACCCTAACCCTAACCCTAACCCTAACCCTAACCCTAACCCTAACCCTAACCCTAACCCTAACCCTAACCCTAACCCTAACCCTAACCCTAACCCTAACCCTAACCCTAACCCTAACCCTAACCCTAACCCTAACCCTAACCCTAACCCTAACCCTAACCCTAACCCTAACCCTAACCCTAACCCTAACCCTAACCCTAACCCTAACCCTAACCCTAACCCTAACCCTAACCCTAACCCTAACCCTAACCCTAACCCTAACCCTAACCCTAACCCTAACCCTAACCCTAACCCTAACCCTAACCCTAACCCTAACCCTAACCCTAACCCTAACCCTAACCCTAACCCTAACCCTAACCCTAACCCTAACCCTAACCCTAACCCTAACCCTAACCCTAACCCTAACCCTAACCCTAACCCTAACCCTAACCCTAACCCTAACCCTAACCCTAACCCTAACCCTAACCCTAACCCTAACCCTAACCCTAACCCTAACCCTAACCCTAACCCTAACCCTAACCCTAACCCTAACCCTAACCCTAACCCTAACCCTAACCCTAACCCTAACCCTAACCCTAACCCTAACCCTAACCCTAACCCTAACCCTAACCCTAACCCTAACCCTAACCCTAACCCTAACCCTAACCCTAACCCTAACCCTAACCCTAACCCTAACCCTAACCCTAACCCTAACCCTAACCCTAACCCTAACCCTAACCCTAACCCTAACCCTAACCCTAACCCTAACCCTAACCCTAACCCTAACCCTAACCCTAACCCTAACCCTAACCCTAACCCTAACCCTAACCCTAACCCTAACCCCCTAACCCTAACCCTAACCCTAACCCAACCCCCTAACCCTAACCCTAACCCCCTAACCCTAACCCTAACCCCCTAACCCTAACCCCCTAACCCTAACCCTAACCCTAACCCTAACCCCCTAACCCTAACCCCGCCCCCTAACCCTAACCCCGCCCCCTAACCCTAACCCCGCCCCCTAACCCTAACCCCGCCCCCTAACCCTAACCCCGCCCCCTAACCCTAACCCCGCCCCCTAACCCTAACCCCGCCCCCTAACCCTTCCCCAAGTACTCCTTAAAAAATTAATACTTCTGGAGAAATTAATACTCCCAGAAAATTGAGTACTCTGGAAAAAATTAGTACTCCTGAAAAATAGGTACTCTGGAAAAAAAAGTACTCCTGGAAAAAAGGTACTCCTGAAATACAGGTACTTAGGGTTAGGGATTGGGGTTAGGGTTGGGGGTTAGGGTTAGGGATTGGGGTTAGGGTTGGGGGTTAGGGTTAGGGATTGGTGCTGGGGTTAGGGTTAGGCTAGGGGATTAGGGTTAGGGAATGGGGATGCAATGTTGGGGTTCTGATTAGGGTTAGGGTAGGGATTTGGGGATGGGGGTATCAGCAGCTGCGGGAGCACTAATTAGGGTTAGGTCAGGGAATTGGGGGTGGGGGTGGCAACAGCTGGGGGAGGGCTAATTAGGGTTAGGGCAGGGAAGGGGGGATGGGGGTAGCAGCGGTGGGGGGTGAACTAATTAGGGTTAGGGTAGGGAAATGGGGACGGGGTTGAAAACCCCGTTAGAGGCAACCCTAGTTGTTAAAATTAATGGTTAAAGCTAACCCCGATACAAGATGGCGGCCCCCACGCGGTCACGTGATATGTTTCAACATGGCGGCGGTCACGTGACTTGGAGCAAAATGGCGGCGCCCAGAGGTAACTTCCGGCAACAACAACATGGCCGCCCCCAGGGGTGACTTCCGGCAACAAGATGGCCGCGCCCAGGGGTGACTTCCGGCAACAAGATGGCCGCGCCCGTAGGGGACTTCCGGGGAAAACAACATGGCGGCGCCCAGGGGAGCACGTGGTACGAGGACAAAATGGCGGCGCCCGGAAGCGGAATGACGTCACTTCCGGTAAAATGGCGGCCGGCCGGGTCGGGGGTTTTTTTTTCGGGTTTCGGGGGGTTTTCGGGGGTTGGCGAGGGTCCCGGGGGCCGCGGAAGGGTATTCCGGTTCGCGGGCGGCCGGCGGCGTGGCGGGGAGCGGCTTCCGGGGCGCGGGGCGCGTGCCGGGTTTTCGATCGGGCACTGGGAGGGACGGCTATGCCCCGGGGGGGTCCTTGTGGGGGGTGTGTCGCTCTCGTGACGTCACGCGGTGGCGCTGTGCATGCAGTGCGGCGCGGTGGACGGCAGGGGGCGCTGTAATTGCACTACTAGGAATCGGACGGCAGGGGGCGCTGTTTCTGCGCGGCGTAGGGGTGGTGGACGACAGCGGGTGGGTGCTTGCTGACGGGGGCTGGTGTGCAAGGCTGGGTGGGCAGCTAGGGGCGGGGGGATGACAGGGGGTGGGGTGCAGGGGCGGGGGGGGGACTAATTACCGGGGCGGTGCTTGGCGTTGGGGGGGCGCTGCCTCAGGGTGGGTGCTTGGGTATGGTGCCTAGTGACAGGTGCAACTGATCAGGCTTGATTGGCAGCAGCTGGGGGTGGGGGTACTGATTAGGAGGGGGTGGGGTTTCTATATACTATATATAAAAAGAAGAAAAACTATATGTCTGGTGCAGCAGTAGAAAATTTCAGGCTCCCGGGGAGTAAATGCTTTATTTTTAATTTTTTTTTTTTTTTTTTTGCTTTACTCCCAGGGAGCCTGAAAGTTTCTACTGCTGCTTTTTTTAAACTAAAGCTAGAAAGGAAAACAAAGACAAAGACAGAAATAGAGAGAAAAAAGAGAGAAAAGAAAGAGAAGAAACAGAAAAAAAGAGAAGAGAGAGACAAGAAAAAAAAAAAGTCAGAAGAAAACAGAAAAGAAAGAAAGAGAAAAATATAAAGAGAGAGAAAAGAAAAATGGAGACAAGACAGAAAAAAGAGAAAGACAGAGAGAAAAGCAAGGAGATAGAGAAAAAGAGAAAGAGAAAATAGAGAAAGAGAAAATAGAGAAGAGACAGAAAAGAAGACAGAGAGACAGAAGAAAAGACACAGAAAAAAGAACACAGAAAAAAAAGAAGACAGAGGAGAAGAAAATAGAGAGAGAAACCAAGACAGAGACAGAAAAGAAAAGGAGGGTGGAAAAACTGAAGAACAGAGACAGAAAAGAAAAGGAGGGTGGAAAAACTGAAGAACAGGAGTTAGAAGGGGAAAACAGTGGCTAGGATTAGAGCTACAGCAGAAACTCAGGGTAGAGTGAAAAAGGAAAAGACTAAGAGCAAAAAAAGAAAAACCAAGGAAAAGGAGAACGCAGACAGAAAAAGAAGCAAGAAGAGCACAGGTGAAAGTTATAAAGGAAAAGAAAGAAGGTGCAAAGTGGAGAGAGAAATAAAACAGTTACAGAAGCAAGACAGTGTCAGAAAGACTGAGAAACAGAAACAAAGGGTGGGAGACAGATGGAAGTTAAAAATAGAAAAGGAAAGTAAGGAGCTAAAGGAAGAAACACAGAGGAAAGAAATTACAAAACCACACCAAAAAAACACAGGAGCCGTGAGGGGAGGGGGGGGGTTTAGGGAAGGGCAGGGGGTATCTTTATTAGGGGGGATTCAACTTTATTACATGAAATCAGCAAAAGACACAGAAACAGTGTATACAAATGCAAGCGCAGATACAATCCATAGACACGACGATAAAATCTAATTCACATACAAGGCAATACAAGGCAATACAAGGCAATACAAGGCAATACAAGGCAATACAAGGCAATACAAGGCAATACAAGGCAATACAAGGCAATACAAGGCAATACAAGGCAATACAAGGCAATACAAGGCAATACAAGGCAATACAAGGCAATACAAGGCAATACAAGGCAATACAAGGCAATACAAGGCAATACAAGGCAATACAAGGCAATACAAGGCAATACAAGGCAATACAAGGCAATACAAGGCAATACAAGGCAATACAAGGCAATACAAGGCAATACAAGGCAATACAAGGCAATACAAGGCAATACAAGGCAATACAAGGCAATACAAGGCAATACAAGGCAATACAAGGCAATACAAGGCAATACAAGGCAATACAAGGCAATACAAGGCAATACAAGGCAATACAAGGCAATACAAGGCAATACAAGGCAATACAAGGCAATACAAGGCAATACAAGGCAATACAAGGCAATACAAGGCAATACAAGGCAATACAAGGCAATACAAGGCAATACAAGGCAATACAAGGCAATACAAGGCAATACAAGGCAATACAAGGCAATACAAGGCAATACAAGGCAATACAAGGCAATACAAGGCAATACAAGGCAATACAAGGCAATACAAGGCAATACAAGGCAATACAAGGCAATACAAGGCAATACAAGGCAATACAAGGCAATACAAGGCAATACAAGGCAATACAAGGCAATACAAGGCAATACAAGGCAATACAAGGCAATACAAGGCAATACAAGGCAATACAAGGCAATACAAGGCAATACAAGGCAATACAAGGCAATACAAGGCAATACAAGGCAATACAAGGCAATACAAGGCAATACAAGGCAATACAAGGCAATACAAGGCAATACAAGGCAATACAAGGCAATACAAGGCAATACAAGGCAATACAAGGCAATACAAGGCAATACAAGGCAATACAAGGCAATACAAGGCAATACAAGGCAATACAAGGCAATACAAGGCAATACAAGGCAATACAAGGCAATACAAGGCAATACAAGGCAATACAAGGCAATACAAGGCAATACAAGGCAATACAAGGCAATACAAGGCAATACAAGGCAATACAAGGCAATACAAGGCAATACAAGGCAATACAAGGCAATACAAGGCAATACAAGGCAATACAAGGCAATACAAGGCAATACAAGGCAATACAAGGCAATACAAGGCAATACAAGGCAATACAAGGCAATACAAGGCAATACAAGGCAATACAAGGCAATACAAGGCAATACAAGGCAATACAAGGCAATACAAGGCAATACAAGGCAATACAAGGCAATACAAGGCAATACAAGGCAATACAAGGCAATACAAGGCAATACAAGGCAATACAAGGCAATACAAGGCAATACAAGGCAATACAAGGCAATACAAGGCAATACAAGGCAATACAAGGCAATACAAGGCAATACAAGGCAATACAAGGCAATACAAGGCAATACAAGGCAATACAAGGCAATACAAGGCAATACAAGGCAATACAAGGCAATACAAGGCAATACAAGGCAATACAAGGCAATACAAGGCAATACAAGGCAATACAAGGCAATACAAGGCAATACAAGGCAATACAAGGCAATACAAGGCAATACAAGGCAATACAAGGCAATACAAGGCAATACAAGGCAATACAAGGCAATACAAGGCAATACAAGGCAATACAAGGCAATACAAGGCAATACAAGGCAATACAAGGCAATACAAGGCAATACAAGGCAATACAAGGCAATACAAGGCAATACAAGGCAATACAAGGCAATACAAGGCAATACAAGGCAATACAAGGCAATACAAGGCAATACAAGGCAATACAAGGCAATACAAGGCAATACAAGGCAATACAAGGCAATACAAGGCAATACAAGGCAATACAAGGCAATACAAGGCAATACAAGGCAATACAAGGCAATACAAGGCAATACAAGGCAATACAAGGCAATACAAGGCAATACAAGGCAATACAAGGCAATACAAGGCAATACAAGGCAATACAAGGCAATACAAGGCAATACAAGGCAATACAAGGCAATACAAGGCAATACAAGGCAATACAAGGCAATACAAGGCAATACAAGGCAATACAAGGCAATACAAGGCAATACAAGGCAATACAAGGCAATACAAGGCAATACAAGGCAATACAAGGCAATACAAGGCAATACAAGGCAATACAAGGCAATACAAGGCAATACAAGGCAATACAAGGCAATACAAGGCAATACAAGGCAATACAAGGCAATACAAGGCAATACAAGGCAATACAAGGCAATACAAGGCAATACAAGGCAATACAAGGCAATACAAGGCAATACAAGGCAATACAAGGCAATACAAGGCAATACAAGGCAATACAAGGCAATACAAGGCAATACAAGGCAATACAAGGCAATACAAGGCAATACAAGGCAATACAAGGCAATACAAGGCAATACAAGGCAATACAAGGCAATACAAGGCAATACAAGGCAATACAAGGCAATACAAGGCAATACAAGGCAATACAAGGCAATACAAGGCAATACAAGGCAATACAAGGCAATACAAGGCAATACAAGGCAATACAAGGCAATACAAGGCAATACAAGGCAATACAAGGCAATACAAGGCAATACAAGGCAATACAAGGCAATACAAGGCAATACAAGGCAATACAAGGCAATACAAGGCAATACAAGGCAATACAAGGCAATACAAGGCAATACAAGGCAATACAAGGCAATACAAGGCAATACAAGGCAATACAAGGCAATACAAGGCAATACAAGGCAATACAAGGCAATACAAGGCAATACAAGGCAATACAAGGCAATACAAGGCAATACAAGGCAATACAAGGCAATACAAGGCAATACAAGGCAATACAAGGCAATACAAGGCAATACAAGGCAATACAAGGCAATACAAGGCAATACAAGGCAATACAAGGCAATACAAGGCAATACAAGGCAATACAAGGCAATACAAGGCAATACAAGGCAATACAAGGCAATACAAGGCAATACAAGGCAATACAAGGCAATACAAGGCAATACAAGGCAATACAAGGCAATACAAGGCAATACAAGGCAATACAAGGCAATACAAGGCAATACAAGGCAATACAAGGCAATACAAGGCAATACAAGGCAATACAAGGCAATACAAGGCAATACAAGGCAATACAAGGCAATACAAGGCAATACAAGGCAATACAAGGCAATACAAGGCAATACAAGGCAATACAAGGCAATACAAGGCAATACAAGGCAATACAAGGCAATACAAGGCAATACAAGGCAATACAAGGCAATACAAGGCAATACAAGGCAATACAAGGCAATACAAGGCAATACAAGGCAATACAAGGCAATACAAGGCAATACAAGGCAATACAAGGCAATACAAGGCAATACAAGGCAATACAAGGCAATACAAGGCAATACAAGGCAATACAAGGCAATACAAGGCAATACAAGGCAATACAAGGCAATACAAGGCAATACAAGGCAATACAAGGCAATACAAGGCAATACAAGGCAATACAAGGCAATACAAGGCAATACAAGGCAATACAAGGCAATACAAGGCAATACAAGGCAATACAAGGCAATACAAGGCAATACAAAGATTAACACAAACTGATAACCTTGTGCTATTTCCATGACATGTTCATAGTTACAGGAAACCCAAAACAACAAAACCACAGAGAAAGAAAACACTCACTTACCACACACCCTCCCTTCAAATAGCACACAAACCCACCAGCCCTCTCACAAAAACTACTAAATTAAACCCCAGCAATCATTGGTCCTCGGGAACGTGGTTCCCGGGAGCCTCCAAAAAAAATCCTCCTGCCTGACGAAAACCCCGGTCCCTGGCCGTTCCGTGCCCGAACTTTGGCGATGAACGTCGCCTCGCGGACCGACCGGGACCGAGGAAAAAAAAACCCAGCCGGGGGGAAAAAAAAAAACCCCCCGGCTGGGGATTTTTTATTCTAAATTTAAAAATGAGTTGAAAAACCTGAAAAGCAAACAGCATACAAGGTTATAACCCTAGAACCCTTCAACACACACACAAACCCACACTGACTCGCACCTCGACCGCTCTGCTAACCCTCAGCACGCATTCACGCCGCTCCTCGGGAACGTGGTTCCCGGGAGCCTCCAAAAAATCCTCCTGCCTGACGAAAACCCCGGTCCCTGGCCGTTCCGTGCCCGAACTTTGGCGATGAACGTCGCCTCGCGGACCGACCGGGACCGAGGAAAAAAAAACCCAGCCGGGGGGAAAAAAAAAAAAACCCCCCCGGCTGGGGATTTTTTATTCTAAATTTAAAAATGAGTTGAAAAACCTGAAAAGCAAACAGCATACAAGGTTACAACCCTAGAACCCTTCAACACACACACAAACCCACACTGACTCGCACCTCGACCGCTCTGCTAACCCTCAGCACGCATTCACGCCGCTCCTCGGGAACGTGGTTCCCGGGAGCCTCCAAAAAATCCTCCTGCCTGACGAAAACCCCGGTCCCTGGCCGTTCCGTGCCCGAACTTTGGCGATGAACGTCGCCTCGCGGACCGACCGGGACCGAGGAAAAAAAAACCCAGCCGGGGGGAAAAAAAAAAAAAACCCCCCGGCTGGGGATTTTTTATTCTAAATTTAAAAATGAGTTGAAAAACCTGAAAAGCAAACGTCACACACACAAGGTTAAATCCACTCAGCCTGTGCTCACACACAGAGAGACGAGCAGACACAGACAAACACAGCCACATGGTCCCACACATGCTCACACACTCTTCCCGCTTACACGCTCGCTGCGGCCCTTACCTGAGACGCTGAAGAACGTGCTTCGACGCATATTCTGGCTGCCCCTCCCTGACATCAAATGGTAGATTAGGGAAATCGGTAGCCTCGGGGACCTGTGAGACAACAGAAAGTGGTCAACGAGTGCCCATCTGACGGCCGGGAATTGTCCCCGCTCTGAACCGATAAGTTTTCTAGCCAAAATCCCACCAAACACAAATCAACAGGAAAATTTCTATACCTATTCCACCTAACTGTGACTTCTATACCTGTTCCACCTAACCGTGACTAGGTGCCAGGGCAGGGCAGCTCCGACCGTAAGTGGTACAACATAGGTACACACAATATAAGCCAATGCATACAGTGCAAGTACAAACAATATAAGGCAATGCACTCACATACATTATAAGTACATACAGTATAAGCCAACACAGGTACATGCAACATAAGTACATACACTATAAGCCAACACAGGTACATACAGTATAAGCCAACACAGGTACACGCAACCTAAGTACATACAGTAAAAGCTGACACAAGTACATACAATATAAGCCAACACATGTACATGCAACATAAGTACATACAATATAAGCCGACACAGGTACATGCAACATAAGTACATACAATATAAGCCGACACAGGTACATACAGTATAACCCAACACAGGTACATGCAACCTAAGTACATACAGTAAAAGCTGACACAAGTACATACAATATAAGCCAACACAGGTACATGCAACCTAAGTACATACAATATAAGCCAACACAGGTACATGCAACCTAAGTACATACAATATAAGCCAACACAGGTACATGCAACCTAAGTACATACAGTAAAAGCTGACACAAGTACATACAATATAAGCCAACACAAGTACATGCAACCTAAGTACATACAGTAAAAGCTGACACAAGTACATACAATATAAACCAACACAGGTACATGCAATGTAAGTACATACAATATAAGCCAACACAAGGACACACAATATAAGTACATACAATATAAGCCAACACAAGTACATACAATATAAGTACATACAATATAAGCCAACACAAGTACATACAATATAAGTATATACAATATAAGCCAACACAGGTACATGCAATGTAAGTACATACAATATAAGCCGACACAGGTACACGCAATATAGGTAGATAGATACAACATAAAACAGGACTTAAGATAACTCTGGAAGATGAATTCCTGAGACCTATACCCTTTCAGAAGATGGAACCTATACAACTACTGCAGTCACGTGAGGAGGGTATAAGACACCGCTCCAGAAGTCCAAGAAAATGTCATCGGGAAAAAAGGCACTACCAAAGCTGGTAGTGAGAAGGAAGACGGATGAGAATGTCTTCTGTAATTCCTACCTGACTCAAAGAGTAACAATATAAAGAGGGCAGAATAAGGAAGATCCAGAAAGGCACGTGAGTAGAACACAGGCGATATGGCACAGAATAGTGCCGACAAAGCGTCGAGATGTAAGAAAGGCCTTATGACGTGAAAGACGATGGACGCGGACTACGTAACGCAGACACGGATGCAGATGACCTAACGCAAAGACGAGCGGGAACTTTGCCCTTAGGGATCTGAGATTGCGAACGCGAGATGAGCCACGGGCTGATGATGCCAAAGGAAAGGAAGCCCTACGAGGATGGCACGTGATGATGAAATGTAGCTCGCAAAAAGAAGTTAGTGGCAAAGCAGTTAGGAAGATGCTCGAGACGCTCGGCGAGCCTAGAGAAGGAAGCGGATGGCCGGATGACTGTGGCGATAGCTCCGGACCCGAAGGCGAGCCCCTCGGGGGAAAGAGCCGTGACGAGGCCGAGTAGAGGGAGGCTGACGACGCAAAGTCCACGAGAACGTGGAGATGGGTCGGAACTGCCCTGCCTGGCAAAGGCTCTGGTGAGGCTGAGGACAAACCCTCTCTTTAATTCCAGAGAGCCCGGACCGCTACAGACCTCTCCGCTAAGCTGACGTGAAACTGCCCCCTGTGATAGTAAAGGCTTTTCCCCTTCTCCCGGCCGCTGGCCCCGACACTTAGCTTTTGGAAGACGAGCGGACAAAATCCATCCTCGGACGGACGTGCGCGTTGAGACGTTCTCGATGTGTGTGCCTCGGTGCTGCCGCTTCCGAGCTGCGGCTACGAGCCTCCTCAGGGTACCTAAGACGCAACACAAAATGTGACTATTGCTCTCAAAAACAGTAATCCCCGGGGCTCCTCCGCACCGCTGCCCCGGCTCACCTCAGAACTTGATTTGACTCCGGAGGCTGCCCAGAAGACACCTGCAAAAAGAACATGTACACGCTTAGCGTGCTGCTGCGTAACGCTCCCCTATGAGTCAGCCTGCCTAAACACCGACTCACCTGCCCTCCTCTGTTCCTTGGTCATGCTTAGGGCAGCGACAGCACCTGCAAAGAAACACAGCAAAAAAGCATGCTGAGATACTGTGAAAACACAACCTCCCTGCCGTGACAAGTATGCCACACCGATACCTTAAGCTTGCACCCACCTGGCTTGATCATGCTCGGCCAGGATAGATCACAAGTGGACCACCTAAAATAATAAAAAAAAAAAAACACAAGAGGAACTAGTTAGAGCTGCACCAGAAAGTGAGACCGCAACAATAAAACTGCTTGTGTACGGTATGCAATGCTCACCTTGCCCACTGGCCTGGACTGCAGCTCTCTGCCTTGACTTCCTAAAAGGAAAGGCAACAGAGCTGTGACAGCCATCATTTATGCTTCCCCTACCGAGGAAAACAGTGATTGACCTGCTTGGGCAAATCCCCTCACAGGGGATGGGGGCCTCTGCCCTGGATTCTATCCTTCTGCATCTGAAAGAGAATTAGGATAAAATTGAAAGGGCTGCAGGATAACTTATGGGCTCCAGGCATCTCGTGTCCATCTACAAATCCCACCTACAGTCCAACTACAGCCCACATTACAAATTACAAGCCCCCGACACGCCTCCGATTGCACCAGGCCATGCGGCAGGGCAGAACAGCTCCAGCACAAATGTGTGCACACACCCGTGACACAGAACGTGACAAACAGGGGGACATGAAACACGACATATCATGCTTCTGGTGAGGGGAGAAGGCAAAAGGGACCCCAAAGACACACTAGGGAACACGGCACACCGGACAACACGACACAGACTGGAGGTGTTCTGCACTGCCCGCCTGAAAGCTGCCATCAAAAATAGAGCCTCTCCCTTTAGCTGTCCTAAGAGGCCCTTGCAGAAGACTGCTTTTCCCACAGCCAAGTTTTAAATCTGGCGCAAGAACTCCCAACCTGATACACTCCCATCTCCAGGTCGTGGCCCCCGACTTATCTTTTGGATGATCGGTGATGGGAATCCACATTGCACCTGAAATGCGTCTGCCTCGGAGGACTCTGTGATGGCCTGTGAGCCTCTCGGTCAGCTGCAATAAAGAAAACCAAAACCAAAGTGTGAGTCCAGAGTTATGTGGGCCAAATGCCCGCAAGTCAGCTACTTGCCCTTTCCGGAGTGTGCCTGGCTCCTTCAGGCTCCAGCTCCATCCTGATTCCAAGGCTGTGGCCTTCCTTAGGAGTGGCACCTGGGTTAGAGAAAGGCAAAGTTAAATGGCATTCCTGTGAGTGCAGTGGAGGACCTTGTGTGCTCTAAGACACGGCAATGCCTCTGCTAGGCTTCTGAAAAGCCTTGTGGGGGGGGCCCTCAAATAAACAAATAAACACCCTTACTCACCCTGCTGCCTGCAAACCCCCTCCCAAGAACTCCTAACTGGATACCTACTCACCCTGCCTCTCCCAGTCACCATCCTTAACTCACCTGAAGCCTCAATCTCAAACATCATCCTTGACACTGGGCAGATCCCTCTTGTGACACGATGAATCTGCTGAAAAACTGTTGTGCTTGAGAGCTGAGCAATAACAACCACTTCTCCCCACTGTCCACCTTGACTGCTTGCATCCAGATTGACTTCCTAAAAGAAAGACAAAGAACAGAGCTGTAACACAGTCACCATACACACTTCTGCTGCAGAGACAAATGGGGCCTCACCTGCTTGGGGGGATCCCCTCACCCAGGATGGGGCCCTCTAGCACAGATTTAATCCATCTGAATCTGAAAAAAAATTTAGGACAAGAGTCACACTGTGGCAGGATAACTGATGAGCTCCAGAGGCCCTGTGTCCATCTACAAATCCCACCTAGAGTCCAACCACACCCCACATTACAAATTCCAAGTCCCTGGGCCCTCTCCTATCGCACCAGGCTGTGCGGCAGGGCAGAGCAGCTCCGGCCCAAATGTGTGCAGACACCCGTGACACAGGACAGGCAGGACAGGACAGACAACGGGGACACAACAGGAACAGAAATCTCTTGGCAAGGAAAATGGCCGCAAGGACTGAGTGAATGCAAAAGGAGATGACTGAGTTCAAACTGACGGTGAGGTGATAAGGCTCAGAGAACCCCGGAGGAAGAAGATGCTAACTGAAGGATTTATTCCAAGAACAGCAAAGATCAATGCCTAGGAATCCTACAGTCAAAACCCTCTACCTAACCTCGTAATATTACAAGTCCTAATCCACCATAATGGAACCAGGTGGTGCACAGCTGTCCGTACAGCTCAGAACAAGACCTGACAAGACACCTGACTGGATGCTTCTAAAGACAGAAGAGAGTCTGATGCCTGTCTGAGCTCCCGAGTCAAAAGTTCTGTGGCCCGGGTTCCAGGCCAAGGAATGCAGAGATCACAGATGCTAACAAGGATGCCAAGGTTTCTGACAGGCCCCCCTAATATAAAGATATGGGATACACAAACAACACATAATGCACAATAGACAAGTGACACGAGACACACCGGGACTGCTCTGCCCTGCACACCTCAGCACTGTGAACAAAAGTGAGACTTTGTCTTTAGGAGGCCAAAGGGGCCACTTCATGAACACCCCCCAAGAGGCCACTTCATGAACACCCCCCACCTCCAAATTGGACTCAAAAACCCCTCCCAGTAATTCCCAAATCAGCACCATGCCTTCATCCCCACTGTGGGCCACAGCCCTCTACTTATCTCTCAGACATCTGGGGATGCTGGTCCCTGTCAGCTGCAAAGAAAGGCCACCTCGTCACCTGGGAAGGTCCTGCTGGCACCCAGCTGGTGTCTCTCAGACAGCTAGATTAAAGAGAACCAAACATCAGGGCCTGATCTTGGAACCGCATCGGCCACAACCCCACCACTCTGCTACTCACCGCGCTCCTAAGAAGGCCCGGCACCTCCTAACCCTGACCCTCTGCCACACATGGAATGCATCTGCACCTGAAAGAAAGTTAGAACATATGTCAAACACCACCAGGGTAACTCACAAGCTGCAAACACCTTATGCCAACCTAGGAATAGCATCTAGAGCCCAAGTACAGCCCAAATGACAAATTCCCACTCCCTATGGTTTGTCCTACTGCAGCAGGCCATGGGCAGGGCAGAACAGCTCCGGCACAAACGTGTGCAGACACCCGTGAAGCAGAACGTGACAAACAGGGGGACATGAAACACAACACATCATGCTTGTGGTGAGGGTCTCGAGGGGAGAAGGCAAAAGGGACCCCAAAGACACACTAGGGAACACGGCACACCGGACAACACGACACAGACCGGAGCTGTTCTGCACTGCCTGCCTGAAAGCTGCCATCAAAAGTAGAGCCTCTCCCTTTAGCTGTCCTAAGAGGCCCTTGCAGAAGATTGCTTTTCTCACTGCCATTTTTTAAATCTGGCGCAAGAACTCCCAACCTGATACACTCCCATCTCCAGGCCGTGGCCCCCGACTTATCTTTTGGATGATGGGTGATGGGAATCCACGCTGCACCTGAAATGAGGCTGCCTCGGAGGGCTCTGTGATGGCCTGTGAGCCTCTCGGTCAGCTGCAATAAAGAAAACCAAAACCAAAGTGTGAGTCCAGAGTTATGTGGGCCAAATCCCCACAAGTCAGCTACTTGCCCTTTCCGGAGTGTGCCTGGCTCCTTCAGGCTCCAGCTTCATCCTGATTCCAAGGCTGTGGCCTTCCTTAGGAGTGGCACCTGGGTTAGAGAAAGGCAAAGTTAAATGGCATTTCTGTGAGTGCAGTGGAGGACCTTGTGTGCTCTAAGACATGGCAATGCCTCTGCTAGGCTTCTGAACAGCCTTGTGGGGGGGGGGCCTCAAATAAACACTCTCACCCTGCTGCCTGCAAACCCCCTCCCAAGAACTCCTAACTGGATACCTGAACACCCTGCCTCTCCCGTGCACCATCCTCAACTCACCTGAAGCCTCAATCTCAAACATCATCCTTGACACTGGGCAGATCCCTCTTGGGACACGATGAATCTGCTGAAAAATGGTTGTGCTTGAGAGCTGAGCGATAACATCCACTTCTCCCCGCTGCCCACCTTGACTGCTGGCATCCAGATTGACTTCCTAAAAGACAGACAAAGAAGAGAGCTGTAACACAGTCACCATACACACTTCTGCTGCAGAGACAAATGGGGCCTCACCTGCTCGGGGCAATCCCCTCACCCGGGATGGGGGCCTCTGGCACAGATTTAATCCATCTCAATCTGAAAAAAAAGTTAGGACAAGAGTCAAACTGTTGCAGGATAACTGAAGAGCTCCTGATATGATGTGTCCATCTACAAATCCCAACTAGAATCCAACTACACCACACATTACAAATTCAAAGTCCCCGGGCCCTCTCCTATTGCACCAGGCTGTGCGGCAGGGCAGAGCAGCTCCGGCCCAAATGTGTGCAGACACCCGTGACACAGAACAGGCAGGACAGGACAGACAACGGGGACACAACAGGAACAGAAATCTCTTGGCAAGGAAAATGGCCGCAAGGACTGAGCGAATGCAAAAGGAGATGACCGAGCTGAGACCGATGGTGAGCTGATGAGGCTCAGAGAACCCTGGGGGAAGAAGATGCTAACTGAAGGATTTATTCCAAGAACAGCAAAGATCAATGCCTAGGAATCCTACAGTCAAAACCCACTACCTAACCTCGTAATATTACAAGTCCTAATCCACCAAAATGGATCCAGGTGGGGCATAGCTGTCCGTACAGCTCAGAACAAGACCTGACAAGACACCTGACTGGATGCTTCTAAAGACAGAAGAGAGTCTGATGCCTGTCTGAGCTCCCGAGTCAAAAGTTCTGTGGCCCGGGTGCCAGGCCAAGGAATGCAGAGATCACAGATGCTAACAAGGATGCCACGGTTTCTGACAGGCCCCCCTAAGTTAGATATGGGATACACAAACAACACATAATGCACAATAGACAAGTGACACGAGACACACCGGGACTGCTCTGCCCTGCACACCTCAGCACTGTGAACAAAAGTGAGACTTTGTCTTTATGAGGCCAAAGGGGCCACTTCATGAACACCCCCCACCTCCAAATTGGACTCAAAAACCCCTCCCAGTAATTCCCAAATCAGCACCATGCCTTCATCCCCACTGTGGGCCACAGCCCTCTACTTATCTCTCAGACATCTGGGGATGCTGGTCCCTGTCAGCTGCAAAGAAAGGCCACCTCGTCACCTGGGAAGGTCCTGCTGGCACCCAGCTGGTGTCTCTCAGACAGCTAGATTAAAGAGAACCAAACATCAGGGCCTGATCTTGGCACCGCATCGGCCACAACCCCACCACTCTGCTACTCACCGCGCTCCAAAGGAGGCCCGGCACCTCCTAACCCTGACCCTCTGCCACACATGGAATGCATCTGCACCTGAAAGAAAGTTAGAACATATGTCAAACACCACCAGGGTAACTCACAAGCTGCAAACACCTTATGCCAACCTAGGAATAGCATCTAGAGCCCAAGTACAGCCCAAATGACAAATTCCCACTCCCTATGGTTTGTCCTACTGCAGCAGGCCATGGGCAGGGCAGAACAGCTCCGGCACAAACGTGTGCAGACACCCGTGAAGCAGAACGTGACAAACAGGGGGACGTGAAACACAACACATCATGCTTCTGCTGAGGGGAGAAGGTAAAAGGGACCCCAAAGACACACTAGGGAACATGGCACACCGGACAACACGACACAGACCAGAGCTGTTCTGCACTGCCCGCCTGACATCTGCCATCAAAAGTAGAGCCTCTCCCTTTAGCTGTCCTAAGAGGCCCTTGCAGAAGATTGCTTTTCCCTCTGCTCATTTTTAAATCTGCCCCATGAACTCCCAACCTGCTGCTCCGCCATCCCCAGGCCGTGGCCCCCGACTTATCTTTTGGATGATTGGTGAGGGGAATCCACGTTGCACCTGAAATGCGTCTGCCTCGGAGGGCTCTGTGATGGCCTGTGAGCCTCTCGGTCAGCTGCAATAAAGAAAACCAAAACCAAAGTGTGAGTCCAGAATTATGTGGGCCAAATCCCCGCAAGCTACTTGCCCTTTCCGGAGTGTGCCTGGCTCCTTCAGGCTCCCGCTTCATCCTGATTCCAAGGCTGTGGCCTTCCTTAGGACTGGCACCTGGGTTAGAGAAAGGCAAAGTTAAATGGCATTGCTGTGAGTGCAGTGGATGACCTTGTGTGCTCTAAGACATGGCAATGCCTCTGCTAGGCTTCTGAACAGCCTTGTGGGGGGGGGGCCTCAAATAAACACTCTCACCCTGCTGCCTGCAAACCCCCTCCCAAGAACTCCTAACTGGATACCTGAACACCCTGCCTCTCCCGTGCACCATCCTCAACTCACCTGAACCCTCAATCTCAAACATCATCCTTGACACTGGGCAGATCCCTCTTGGGACACGATGAATCTGCTGAAAACCTGTTGTGCTTGAGAGCTGAGCGATAACATCCACTTCTCCCCGCTGCCCACCTTGACTGCTGGCATCCAGATTGACTTCCTAAAAGACAGACAAAGAAGAGAGCTGTAACACAGTCACCATACACACTTCTGCTGCAGAGACAAATGGGGCCTCACCTGCTCGGGGCAATCCCCTCACCCGGGATGGGGGCCTCTGGCACAGATTTAATCCATCTCAATCTGAAAAAAAAGTTAGGACAAGAGTCAAACTGTTGCAGGATAACTGAAGAGCTCCTGATATGTGTCCATCTACAAATCCCATCTAGAGCCCAAGTACAGCCCACATAACAAATTCCAAGTCCCCGGGACTTCTCCTATTGCACCAGGCTGTGCGGCAGGGCAGAGCAGCTCCGGCACAAATGTGTGCAGACACCCGTGACACAGGACAGACAAGACGTGACAAACAAAGGGCACAACAAACAGACAAAAATCTCTTGGCAAGGAAAATGGCTGCAAGGACAGAGACAATGCAAAAGGAGATGACAGCCTTGAAACTGAAGGTCAGCTGATGAGACTCAGAGAACCCTGGAGGAAGAAGAAGCTAACTCAATGATTTCTTGCAAGAACAGAAAAGAGGGACGGCTAGAAATCTTATGGTCAGAATCCTCTACCTAACCAACCTGATATTATTACAAGTCCTAATCCACCACAATGGATCCAGGTGGTGCATAGCTGTCCATACAGCTCAGAACAAGACCTAAAAAGACACCTGACTGGATGCTTCTAAACAGAGAACTTTTGACTGGGGAGCTCAGACAGGTATCAGAATTGCATCTATGGCCTGGATGCCAGGCCAAGGAATGCAGAGATTACAGATGCTACCAATGATGCCAGGGTTTCTGACAGGACTCTCAAAGGGCTAAGGAAAAAGACATGAGATACACAAACAACACATAATGCACAACTGACAAGAAACACGAGACACACCGGGACTGCTCTGCCCTGCTGCACACCTCAGCACTGTGATCAAAAGTGAGACTTGGCTTCTACAGGGCCTAAGTGGCCACGTCATGGACACCCCCATCTCCAAGGGGTCGCCAAAACCCCTCCCAGTAATTCCTAAACCAGCACTCTGCTTTCATCCCCTCTGTGGGTCATGGCCCTCTACTTATCTCTCAGACATCAGGGGATGCTGGTCTCAGGTGCAAAGAAAGGCCACCTCATCAGATGGGAAGGTCCTGCTGTCACCGTGCTGGTGTCTCTCTGACAGCTAGATTAAAGAGAAAACTAAACATCAGTGCCTGGTCTTGGCACCACATCACCCAAAACCCCACCAGTGTGCTACTCACAGTGCTCCTAAGAAGGCCCAGCACCTCCTAATCCTGACCCTCTGCCAGGGATGCAAGGCATCTGCACCTGAAAGAAAGTTAGAACATATGTCAAACACCACCAGGGTAACTCACAAGCTGCAAACACCTTACGCCAACCTAGGAATAGCATCTAGAGTCCAAGTACAGCCCACATGACAAATTCCAACTCCGCAGGCTTGTCCTATTGCAGCTGGCCATGCGGCAGGGAAGACCAGCTCCGGCACAAATGTGTGCACACACCCGTGACACAGAACGTGACAAACAGGGGGACATCAAACACAACACATCATGCTGGTGGTGAGGGGTTTGAGGGGGGAACGCAAAAGGGACCCCAAAGACACACTAGGGAACACGGCACACCAGAAAACACGACACACACCGGAGCTGTTCTGCACTGCCCGCCTGAAAGCTGCCATCAAAAGTAGAGCCTCTCCCTTTAGCTGTCCTAAGAGGCCCTTGAAGAAGATTGCTTTTCCCTCTGCTCATTTTTGAATCTGTCCCAAGAACTCCCAACCTGCTACTGTCCCATCATCCCATCTCTAAGCTATAGCCCCCAACTTATCTTTTGGTTGATTGGTGATGTGGATCCATATTGCACCTGAAATGAGTCTGCCTTGGACGGCCTCGTGGTGGCCTGTTAGCTTCTGGGTCAACTACAATAAAGAAAACCAAAACCAAAGTGTGAGTCCAGAGTTATGTGGCCCAAATGCCAGCCAGTCAGCTACTTGCCCTTCCCTGAGTGTGCCTGGCTCCCTCACGCTCCAGCTTCATCCTGATTCCAAGGCTGTGGCTTTTATTAAGGGTGGCACCTGGGTAAGAGAAAGGCAAAGTTAAATGGCATTCCTGTGAGTGCAGTGGAGGACCTTGTGTGCTCTAAGACATGGCAATGCCTCTGCTAGGCTTCTGAAAAGCCTTGTGGTGGGGGGGGGCCTCAAATAAACACCCTTTTTCACTCTGCTACTTGCAAACCCCCTCCCAAGAACTCCCAACTGGATACCTGCTCACCCTCCCTTCTCCTACTCACAATCCTCAAATCACCTGAAGACCCAATCTCAAACATCTTCTTGGACACCTGCACAATTACTCTTATGACATGATTCATCTGCTGAAAAAAGTGGAGTTGACACAACCTGGAATCTCTGAATGCTACACTCCTACTAAAAATGAAGCAAAAAAAAAACCCAAAAAAAACCAAAAAACAAACAAGAACAAAACCAGAAATTACAAATGTGTTTTACCACCCCTAAACACAAAACCCAAAGTTACAAACCTTAATACTCCCTGTATTCCAAGGGGTTTTCTTCACAGTGTTTTCCAAGCCTCTCTTGCTTTAGATGCCCAAAATCAGCTGCTAAAAACAAGCTGAGATAAGCTCAAAGAGACTCTGCACTGAAATGAGAGGAGAGCTCTTACCCTAGCACATCCCAGAGAGGGAATGAAGGCCCTCAGCTAAGGCTGGGGTTAATATACCCCTGCTAGTGCCCGCCTCTCGTTCCCATGATGCCCGGGAAAAGGGAGGGGGCTAATCCCACCGGGTATAAAAGCCCTCAGAAGAGGCGCAGTAGTTTGGCTCCTCTGACTCAGATTCAAGAGGAGTAAAGGGGTTGTTAAAGAAGAAAGCTCTTCACAGAAAGGGCAGTGCTTTCTATTTTCACAGCAGCTACTTGCAGCAGAAGAAGAACAAACTGGTAAGACATTAAACTTTTTCTTAAGGTTACATAGATAGATAAATTGGGTAATATGCTGCTACCTTACGTAATTAGTCTTTAGTAATTGCTAAATAGAACATCATGTAGGACTGAGTAGGGTGGAGAAGACTGATAATGACATAAATAGTCTAAGTCTCATGGGGACTCCTAATTAGGCCTAACTACATTAGAAAGAAAAATGAAAAAAAAAACGTCCTGGGTGGCTTATGTGTTAAGTGCACGCCAGGCTCGCTCTTCTCTAAGATAGCTGGTCCAAAGGCATAGAAAAATGGCCAGAAATGAATATTTAAATCCTAAAAATGCTGAAAGAGACACAGCTTCCTTCAAGTGAACTCATAAAAATTAGAAAACAGGGCAGTTAGCTCCACTGAAACTGATAACATGGCAAATAAACCGATTCTACCCTATAATTTATTCTCCAAAAATATGGTGAAAAGAAGAGTTCTCCTCAATTTAAATTCCTCCAGCAATGAAAAAACAGAATTTTTTCTGTCAATCAAAACCCTTAACAATGAGAGACAGCTGGGGAAGGTTTGCGGGAGGCACTTAAGACTCACAAAGCGACCTGACTTTGCGGTGGTGGCGGCTTGTGTCTGGGACACGTCTGGCACGAGGCACAATTTTCAGCAAGCGGCCGGCCGCTCTGGGCCGTAGACCTCTGAACACCGGTGCTGGCCCTCTTCCCTAGCAATGACAGCTAACTAGCCCAGGATCAAGATGGTAATTTGTGAGACGCACTTGGCACTACCAAAGTACCTTGAGTTGTCCCTGGTGCTAGCTTGGATCTGGGAGGCATATTTCACAAAATCGACTTTCAGCAGTCAGTACACCACTCTGGGCTACAGGCCCGTGAACAAAAACACCGGCCCTTTTCCCTGGCAAACAAAACTCACCAGCCCAGGTTCAGAGGAGGTGCTTGAGACTGACTACGCAGCCTGATTATGCAGTGGTGCTGATGTGGGCTTGAGAGGCATCCTGTGCAATGCAAAATATGAGGGGCCGGCTGAGCACTCATGGCGCCGGAGCCCTTACCATAAATGCCAACCCTTTTCCTAGGTAAACAAAACTAACCGTTCCAGGTTCCTGGTGTCCCTTTGCAGGAGGCACTCGGTATTGTTCATGCAGCCTGAGTGTTCACTGATGCCAGCTTGGGTCTCCAAGGTATCTGGCGCAATACAGAATTTTAATAGTCAGACAGCCACTCCGGGCCACAGGTTCCTGAATACTAATGCTGACCCTTCCCCCAGATAAGCAAAAGTCAGCCCCCCATGTTCCTGGTGGCATATTGCTGGAAGCACTTGGGACTCTCAAACGAGCTCGACTCGGCTGAGGCGGCAGCTTGGGTCCGGGAGGCATCCTGCACAATGCGAAATTTCAGCAGACGGCCGGCCACTAAGGGCCCCTGGGCACTGGACACAAATGCTGCCCATTACACAGGGAAGTGTAACTCAGCACCTCAGGTTCCTGATGGCAGATGGCAGGAGACATGTGGCGAGGCAAAAGCAGCTGGAGATGGAACTGGTGCCATCTTGGGTCTGGGAGGCACAATTGGCAATGCAGAAATATCACCAGGCAGCCAGCCAGTCCAGGCGAGGCCTCCTGAACACAAATGCCAGCCCTTTCCCAGAAGAAGAAAACTCAGCAGCCTAGGTTCCTGATGGCAGATTGCTGGAGCTATTTGGGACCTTCAAACCGGCCAGACTTTGCAGTGGGGGCAGCTTGCGTCCGGGAGGCATCCTGCGCACTGCAGAATTTCAGCAGACAGCCGTCCACTAAGGGCCCCTGCGCCCTGGACACAAATGCCGCCTATTACCCCAGGTAAGTGTAATTCACCAGCTCAGCTTCCTGATGGCAGATTGATGGGGCCATTTGGGACCTTCAAACCAGCCTGACTTTGCGGTGCTGGCAGCTGGGGTCTGGGAGGCATCCCGTGCAATGCAGAATTTCAGATGGCAGACGGCCGGCCCCTCTGGACCAGAGGCTCCTAAACACTGATGCTGTCCCTTTTCCCAGGTAAGCAAAACTCAGCCGCCCAGGTTCCTGGTGGCATATTGTTCGAGGCACTTGGGACTCTCGAACGAGATCAACTAGGCACAGGTCGCAGCTTGGGGCTGGGAGGGATCCTGAGCAATGCAGAATTTCAGCGGACAGCAGGCCACTACAGGCCACTAAGGGCCCTGGACACCAATGCTGCCCTTTACACAGGTAAGTGTGTAACTCTTACTCACCAGCTCAGTTTCCTGAGAGCAGGGTGCTACAGCCACTTGGGACTCTCAAACCAGCCTGACTTTACGGTGGTGGCAGCTGGGGTCCGGGAGGCATCCTGCACAATGCGAAATTTCAGCAGACAGCCGGCCACTAAGGGCCCCAGGGCCTGAAAACTAATGGCACCCTTTACACAGGGAAGTGTAACTCACCAGCTCAGGTTCCTGATGGCAGATTGCTGGGCCCATTTGGGACCTTCAAACCAGCCTGACTTTGCGGTGGTGGCAGCTGGGGTCGGGGAGGCATCCTGCGCACGGCAGAATATGATGAGCCAGCCGGCCACTAAGGGCCCCTGGGCACTGGAACCAAATGCCGCCCATTACACAGGGAAGTGTAACTCAACAGTACAGGTTCTTGATGGCAGATTGCTGGAGGCACTTGGGACCCTCAAACCAGCCTGACTTTGCGGTGGTGGCAGCTTTGCTCGGGGAGGCATCCTGCACAATGTGGAATTTCAGAAGTCAGCTGGCCACTAAGGGCCCCTGGGCCCTGAAAACCAAAACCACCCTTTACACAGGGAAGTGTAACTCACCAGCTCAGGTTCCTGATGGCAGATTGCTGGAGGCACTTGGGACCCTCAAACCAGCCTGACTTTGCGGTGGTGGCAGCTTTGCTCGGGGAGGCATCCTGCACAATGTGGAATTTCAGAAGTCGGCTGGCCACGAAGGGCCCCTGGGCCCTGAAAACCAAAACCACCCTTTACACAGGGAAGTGTAACTCACCAGCTCAGGTTCTTGATGGCAGATTGCTGGAGGCACTTGGGACCCTCAAACCAGCCTGACTTTGCGGTGGTGGCAGCTTGGGTCTGGGAGGCATCCTGCACCATGTTAAATTTCAGCAGGCAGCCGTCCACTCCGGTCCCCAGGCTCCTGAACGCTAATGCTGACCCTTTCCCCCAGGTAAGCAAAACTCAGACGCCCAGGTTCCTTGTTGCAGATTGCTGGTGGTGCTACGGACTCTCAAATGAGCTCGACATGGCTGAGGTGGCAGCTTACGTCTGGCAGGCATCCTGTGCAATGCGGTATTTCAGAAGGCACACAGACAGCCACTCCGGCCCACAGGCTTTTTAAAAATAATGATGACCCTTGTCCCAGCTAAGCAAAACTCAGCCCCCCGGGTTCCTTGTTGCAGATTGGTGCAGGCGTTTGGGACTCTCAAACAAACTCGACTCGGCTGAGGTGGCAGCTTGGGGCTGGGAGGCATCCTGCGCAACGCGGAATTTCAGCGGACGGCCGGCCGCTACGGGCCCCTGGGCGCTGGACACAAATGCCGCCCATTGCACAAGGAAGTGTAACTCAGCTTCCAGGTTCCTGATGGCAGATGGCAGGAGACAGGTGCTGAGGCAAAAACACCTGGAGTTACCACTGTTGCCACCTTGAGTCTGGGAGGCACAATTGGCAATGCAGAAATATCACCAGGCAGCCAGCCAGTCCAGGCGAGGCCTCCTGAACACAAATGCCAGCCCTTTCCCAGAAGAAGAAAACTCAGCAGCCTAGGTTCCTGATGGCAGATTGCTGGATCCATTTGGGACCCTCAAACCAGCCTGACTTTTCGGTGGTGGCAGCTTGGGTCTGGGAGGCATCCTGTGCAATGGTGAACTTCAGCAGGCAGATGGATGGCCACTCCGGGCCACAGGCCCCTGATCGTTAGAGCGTACCCTCTCCCCATGTAAGCAAAACTCAGCAGCCCAAATTCCTGGTGGCAGATTGCTCAAGGCGCTTGAGGCTCTCAAACGAGCTTGACAAAGCTGAGGTGGCAGCTTGGGTCTGGGTGGCATCCTGCGTAACGCAGAAATTCAGCAGACAGCAGGTCACTAAGGGCCCCTGGGCCCTGAAAAACAATGCTGCCCTGGACACAGGGAAGTGTAACTCACCAGCTCAGGTTCTTGATGGCAGATTTCTGGGGCCAGTTGAGACCTTCAAACCAGCCTGACTCTGCGGTGGTGGCAGCTTGGGTCCAGCAGGCATCCTGTGCAATGCAGAATTTCAGCAGACAGCCAGCCACTCCTGTCCCCAGGCTCCTGAACACTAATGCTGACCATTTCCACAGGTAAGCAAAACTCAGCTCCCCAGGTTCCTGGTGGCATATTGCTCGAGGCGCTTGGGACTCTCAAACGAGCTCGACTCGGCTGAGGCAGCAGCTGGGGACTGGGAGGCATCCTGTGCAATGCGGAATGTTAGAAGGCAAACAGACGGCCACTCCGGGCCATATGCTCCTGAAAACTAATGCTGACCCATTCCCCAGGGAAGCAAAACTCAGCACCCCAGGTTCCTTGTTGCAGATTGCTGGAGGCACCTGGGGCTCACAAACAAGCTCGACTTGGCTGAGGCGGCAGCTTGGGTCTGGGAGGCATCCTGTGCAATGAGGAATTTCAGCAGCGAGCTGGCCAGTAAGGGCCCCTGGGTCCTGGACACTAATGCTGCCCATTACACAGGGAAGTGTAACTCAGCAGCTCAGGTTCCTGAAGGAAGATTGCTGGAGCCATTTGAGACTCTCAAAGCAGCCTGACTTTGCGGTGGTGACAGCTGGGGTCCGGGAGGCATCCTGCGCAATGCAGAATTTCAGCAGACGGCCGGCCACTAAGGGCCCCTGGGCACTGGACACAAATGCTGCCCATTACACAGGGAAGTGTAACTCAGCACCTCAGGTTCCTGATGGCAGATGGCAGGAGACATGTGGCGAGGCAAAAGCAGCTGGAGATGGAACTGGTGCCATCTTGGGTCTGGGAGGCACAATTGGCAATGCAGAAATATCACCAGGCAGCCAGCCAGTCCAGGCGAGGCCTCCTGAACACAAATGCCAGCCCTTTCCCAGAAGAAGAAAACTCAGCAGCCTAGGTTCCTGATGGCAGATTGCTGGAGCTATTTGGGACCTTCAAACCGGCCAGACTTTGCAGTGGGGGCAGCTTGCGTCCGGGAGGCATCCTGCGCACTGCAGAATTTCAGCAGACAGCCGTCCACTAAGGGCCCCTGCGCCCTGGACACAAATGCCGCCTATTACCCCAGGTAAGTGTAATTCACCAGCTCAGCTTCCTGATGGCAGATTGATGGGGCCATTTGGGACCTTCAAACCAGCCTGACTTTGCGGTGCTGGCAGCTGGGGTCTGGGAGGCATCCCGTGCAATGCAGAATTTCAGATGGCAGACGGCCGGCCCCTCTGGACCAGAGGCTCCTAAACACTGGTGCTGTCCCTTTTCCCAGGTAAGCAAAACTCAGCCGCCCAGGTTCCTGGTGGCATATTGTTCGAGGCACTTGGGACTCTCGAACGAGATCAACTAGGCACAGGTCGCAGCTTGGGGCTGGGAGGGATCCTGAGCAATGCAGAATTTCAGCGGACAGCAGGCCACTACAGGCCACTAAGGGCCCTGGACACCAATGCTGCCCTTTACACAGGTAAGTGTGTAACTCTTACTCACCAGCTCAGTTTCCTGAGAGCAGGGTGCTACAGCCACTTGGGACTCTCAAACCAGCCTGACTTTACGGTGGTGGCAGCTGGGGTCCGGGAGGCATCCTGCACAATGCGAAATTTCAGCAGACAGCCGGCCACTAAGGGCCCTAGGGCCTGAAAACTAATGGCACCCTTTACACAGGGAAGTGTAACTCACCAGCTCAGGTTCCTGATGGCAGATTGCTGGGCCCATTTGGGACCTTCAAACCAGCCTGACTTTGCGGTGGTGGCAGCTGGGGTCAGGGAGGCATCCTGCGCACGGCAGAATATGATGAGCCAGCCGGCCACTAAGGGCCCCTGGGCACTGGAACCAAATGCCGCCCATTACACAGGGAAGTGTAACTCAACAGTACAGGTTCTTGATGGCAGATTGCTGGAGGCACTTGGGACCCTCAAACCAGCCTGACTTTGCGGTGGTGGCAGCTTGAGTCTGGGAGGCATCCTGCGCAATGCAGAATTTCAGCAGACGGCTGGCCACTCCGGGCCCCAAGCTCCTGAACGCTAATGCTGACCCTTTCCCCAGGTAAGCAAAACTCAGCCCCCCAGGTTGCTTGTTGCAGATTGGTGGAGGCACTCGGGACTCTCAAACGAGCTCGACTCGGCTGAGGTGGCAGCTTCGGTCTGGGAAGCCTCCTGACCAATGCGGAACTTCAGCAGGCAGATGGCCGGCCGCTCCGGGCCACGGGCTCCTGAACGCTAGTGCTGTCCCTTTTCCCAGGTAAGCAAAACTCAGCCGCCCAAGTTCCTGGTGGCATATTGTTCAAGGTGCTTGGGACTCTCAAACAAGATCAACTAGGCACGGGTGGCAGCTTGGGGCTGGGATGCATCCAGACCAATGCAGAATTTCAGGACACAGCAGGCCACTACGAGCCACTAAGGGCCCTGGACACCAATGCCACCCTTTCCACAGGTAAATGTAACTCAGCAGCACAGTTTCCTGATGTCAGATTGCTGGAGCCACTTGGGACTCTCAAATCAGCCTGACTTTATGCTGGTGGCAGCTGGGGTCTGGGAGGCATCCTGCGCAATGCAGAATTTCAGAAGGCAAACAGCCGCTCCGGGCCACGTGCTCCTGAAAACTAATGCTGACCCTTTCCCCAGGTAAGCAAAACTCAGCCCCCCAGGTTCCTTGTTGCAGATAGCTGGAGGCGCCTGGGACTCACAAACGAGCCAGACGCGGCAGAGGCGGCAGCTTGGGTCCGGGAGGCATCCTGTGCGATGCAGAATTTCAGATGACCGACAGCCGGCCTCTCTGGACCAGAGGCTCCTAAACACTAGTGCTGTCCCTTTTCCCAGGTAAGCAAAACTCAGCAGCCCAGGTTCCTACTTTCAGATTGCTGGAGGTGCTTCGGAGTCTCAAACGAGATCGACTAGGCACAGGTCGCAGCTTGGGGCTGGGAGGGATCATGAGCAATGCAGAATTTCAGCAGACAGCGGGCCACTAAGGGCTCTGGACACCAATGCTGCCCTTGACACAGGTAAGTGTAACTCACCAGCTCCAGTTCCTGATGGCAGATGAATGGGGCCATTTGGGACCCTCAAAGCAGCCTGATTCTGCGGTGGTGAGAGCTTGGGTCTGGGAGGCATCCTGCGCAATGCAGAATTTCAGCAGGCAGCCAGCCACAAAGGGCCCCTGGGCTCTGAACCGAAATGCTGCCCTTTACACTGTAACTCACCAGCTCGCATTCCTGATGGCAGGTGGCTGGAGCCACTTGGGACTCTCAAACCTGCCTGACTTTACAGAGGTGGCAGCTTGGGTCTTGCAGGCATCCTGCACGATGCGTAATTTCTGCAGGCAGCCGTCCCCTAAGGGCCCTTGGGCCTGAAGACCGAGGCTAGTCCTTTAAAAAGGTAAGTGTAACTCAGTGGCCCAGGTTCCTGATGGCAGGTAGCAGGGGACACGTGCCGAGGACAAAGCAGTGGGAGTTTGAACTGGTGCCGGCTTGGGCCTGGGAGGCATCCTGCGCAATACGAAATTTCAGCAGGCAGCCGGCCGGTCCAGGCGAGGCCTCCTGAACAAAAATGCCAGGCCTTTCCCAGAAGAAGAAAACTCAGCACCCCAGGTTCCTGATAGAAGATTGCTGGAGCCATTTGGGACCCTCAAACCAGCCTGACTTTGCAGTGGTGGCAGCTTGGGTCCGGAAGGCCTCCTGCACAATGCAGAGTTTCAGCAGAGAGCCGGCCGCTCCGGGCCACGGGTTCCTGAACGCTAGTGCTGACCCTTTTACCAGGTAAGCAAAACTCAGCCACCCAGATTCCTTGTGCCAGATTGCTCAACTCAGCTGAGGTGGCAGCTTGGTTCTGGGAGGCATCCTGTACAATGCAGAATTTCAGATGGCAGACAGCCAGCCCCTCTTGGCCACAGGCTCCTAAACACTAATGCTGTCCCTTTTCCCAGGTAAGCAAAACTCAGCCGCCCAAGTTCCTGGTGGCATATTGCTCGAGGCGCTTGGGTCTCTCAAACGAGCTCAACTCGGTTGAGGTGGCAGCTTGGATCCGGGAGGCATCCTGCGCGATGGAGAATTTCGGCAGGCGGCCGGCCACGAAGGGCCCCTGGGCTCTGAACAGAAATGCTGCCCTTGACACAGGTAAGTGTAACTCACCAGCTCAGGTTCGTGATGGAAGATTGCTGGGGCTGTTTGGGACCCTCAAACCGGCCAGACACTGCGGTGGTGGCAGCTTGGTTCAGGGAGGCATCCTGCTCAATGCAGAATTTGAGCAGGCAGCTGGCCAGTAAGGGCCCCGGACACCAATGCTGCCCATTACACAGGGAAGTGTAACTCAGCAGCTCAGGTTCCTGATGGCAGATGGCAGGAGACACGTGGTGAGGCAAAAGGAGCTGGAGTTGCCGCTGGTGCCAGCTAGGGTCTGGGAGGCACATTAGGGCTGACCTTTTCCCCAGGGGAGCAAAACTCAGCCCCCCAGATTCCTTGTTGCAGATTGCTTCAGTCGGCTGAGGTGGCAGCTTGGGTCTGGGAGGCATCCTCTAACCCAGTAAGAACCAAAAAAAAAAACCCCAACCCTTTCTTCTAAAAAATATTTAAATATATATATCCTTATGTTTTAATATTTACATTAACATTAATATATATTATAAATATAAATGGATATTGCTTACTTATACATTTATCTTTATCAATGTCAATTTGTAAATAAATTTTTATTCTATATTATATCTACTCCAGCACTTATTTATCTATTTTATACATATTTTTATATATTGATTATATATTCCCCTGTCAAGATTTTTACTTCTGTAACACTTAGGTTTTATTTTAAATAACATCTGCCTCTACTTAAATAAAAGCCAAAAAAATTCCTTTCCTTTGAAATATATTTACATATTTTTATATTTATATTCCTATTTATAATTTATAGTGCCGTATAATGTTATTTGTATTCTATATTACAAATCTGCATTTTACTTACTTATGTTTATATTTACATTTATATTCATAGTTTAGCAATTTCTCTTTATATAATTATTATATATTTCTACCTTAAGATTCACATTTTTATAAGACTTAGGGTATTTAAAATAAAACTCCTGCCTCGATAAAAACTGAGGACACCCCTTGATTTAAACAATAGTTAAAATTCTATTCACATCTACCTTTAAAATGTTTATTATATTTATAGATATATATTAGAGAGAATACCTTTTATTATAATAATAGATGTATTATTTTTATATTATGTATTTCTTTTACTTATATTTATTCATATTAAATATTTATAGATATTGGTATATAAATTATATATTTGTATATCTGGATTTCTACTTTTATATTATTTCTATTTATATTATTTATTAAAACAGCCTATAACCTAAAAAAAAGAAAAAATCTGCAATTTATTTTAACCTTTTTATATTTACATTCTATGTTTATATATCTTTAATATATATTACACTCCACTCTATATATAATGTTACAATTATATACCATATATTATACTGTTACGTATGTATCTGTTATCTATATTTATGTCTACCACTCTAATTTCATATTTATTTTTAAATTTATATTTATTTCTATTTTCATGTATATGTTAGACTATATAAGTTCATTAACCCGACACATCAGAACCACAACAATACTGTACCTTTGTCAGCACCTGTACGCAGCCGGCGCTCATCCCATCGCAGCACATCAAAACAAAACCTATTTCTATTACTAACGGAACAAACATCCCACAACACTGAACCCTAATAAAAACTCAAATAAACCTAACTGTAAATAAATTTTAAATCCCACTATAAGCAGCCCAAAGCCTCCACACATTCTCATCATAAACTTCCTCCTAAACCAATATCTCAAACACCCAAAAAACCCAAATACACCTTGAAAATGACACAACTACTAATAAAAACAAACACCCAATAAAATTAAATCAAACCACCTCACTAGACTCAAAACTGTACACCTGACCCAAAACAGTACTAACAAAAAAAGCTCTACGTTTAGGCACAAATAATAACCGATAATCTGGAGAAGTTATTTGAAAAAATTTTAAAAATTAAGTAAAAGCATGAAAATAAAAAAAATCTAAACTATTAAAATACTACAAAATATCACTACCCAAATTTAAAAAACCCAGAAAAAACGAAAAAACAGGAAAAAAAAACCGGTAGAAGCCCCAACGTGGGCAAGAAAAACCAAGAAAAAAACCCCAACATGGGCAAGAAAACCCAGGGGAAAAAAAAAAACCAAGATGGGCAAGAAAAGCCCAGAAAAAAACCCAGAAAAAAAGAAAAAACAGGGGAAAAAAAACCGGAAGAACCCCCAAGGTGGGCAAGGAAAACCCAGAAAAAACCAAGAAAAAAAACCCAACATGGGCGAAAATACCCAGAAAAAAACCCCCAAGATGGGCAAGAAAAAACGCAGAAACCACCCACAGAAAACCAAGAAAAAAACCTCAAGATGGGCAAGAAGAATCCCAAAAAAACCTCACAAGATGGACCAGAAAAAACGCAGGAAAAACCAGGAAAAAAAAACCAGGGAAAAAAAAACGGAAAAAAAAATCCCAAGATGGGCAAGGAAAAACCAAGAAAAAAACCCCAACGTGGGCAAGAAAACCCGGGGGGAAAAAAAACCAAGATGGGCAAGAAAAAGACCCAGAAAAAAAACCAAGATGGGCAAGAAAAGCCCAGAAAAAAACCCAGAAAAAAAGAAAGAACAGGAAAAAAAACCGGAAGAACCCCCAAGGTGGGCAAGGAAAACCCAGAAAAAACCAAGAAAAAAAACCCAACATGGGCGAGAATACCCAGAAAAAAAACCCCAAGATGGGCAAGAAAAAACGCAGAAACCACCCACAGAAAACCAAGAAAAAAACCTCAAGATGGGCAAGAAGAATCCCAAAAAAACCCCACAAGATGGACCAGAAAAAACGCAGGAAAAAACAGGAAAAAAAAAACAGGGAAAAAAACGGAAAAAAAATCCCAAGATGGGCAAGGAAAAACCAAGAAAAAAACCCCAACGTGGGCAAGAAAACCCGGGGGGAAAAAAACCAAGATGAGCAAGAAAAAGATGCAGAAACAAAACCAAGATGGGCAAGAAAAGCCCAGAAAAAAACCCAGAAAAAACGAAAGAACAGGAAAAAAAACCGGAAGAACCCCCAAGGTGGGCAAGGAAAACCCAGAAAAAACCAAGAAAAAAAACCCAACATGGGCGAGAATACCCAGAAAAAAAACCCCAAGATGGGCAAGGAGAAGATCTACAAAAACCCCAGAAAATCACAGAAAAAACCCGCCAGAAGGGGAAAAAAAACCCAGAAAACACCCCCAGAAAACCAAGGAAAAAACCCCAAGATGGGCGAGAAAACTCCCAGGGAAAAAAAACCAAGATGGACCAGAGAAAAACCTTAAAAAAAACAAACCAAAAAACAAACCAGAAAAAAAACTGGAAAAAAACCCAAGGATGGCCAAGAACAATCCAGAGAAAAAACTCAAAAAAATCCCCCAAGATGGGCAAGAAAAAACCCAGAAATACCACGAAAAAAAACCAGGAAAAAAACAAAAGAAAGACAAAACCAAAAATACCCATAAAACAACAACAAGGGCAAGAAAAAAATGCAGAAGAAAACCCCAAGATGGGCATGAAAAAGCCCAGGAAAAAAAAAAAAAAAAAAAACCAAAAAAACAGAAAAATACAGAAGAAAGGCAGAGGAAAAAAAGAAAAAAAACACAGAAAAAAACCCAAGATGGGCAAGAAAAAAAATCGCAACAAAAAACCAAGATGGGGAAGAAAAAATCCGGAAAAGAAAAAACCAGGAAAGAAAAAAAAAAAAAACCTGAAAAAAAACCACCAAGGGGGGCAAGGAAAAACCAGAAAAAACACCAAGATGGGCAAGAAGAATCCCAGAAAAAAAATGCTAGATGGACCAGAAAAAACCCCGGAAAAACCAGCAAAAAAAAAAACAGGGAAAAAAAACGGAAAAAAATCCCAAGATGGGCAAGGAAAAACCCAGAAAAAACCAAGAAAAAAAACCCCAAGATGGGCAAGGAGAAGATCTACAAAAACCCCAGAAAATCACAGAAAAAACCCGCCAGAAGGGGAAAAAAAAACCCAGAAAACACCCCCAGAAAACCAAGGAAAAAACCCCAAGATGGGCGAGAAAACTCCCAGGGAAAAAAAACCAAGATGGACCAGAGAAAAACCTTAAAAAAAACAAACCAAAAAACAAACCAGAAAAAAAACTGGAAAAAAACCCAAGGATGGCCAAGAACAATCCAGAAAAAAACTCAGAAAAAATCCCCCAAGATGGGCAAGAAAAAACCCAGAAATACCACAGAAAAAAAAAACAGGAAAAAAACAAAATAAAGACAAAACCAAAAATACCCATAAAACAACAACAAGGGCAAGAAAAAAACGCAGAAGAAAACCCCAAGATGGGCATGAAAAAGCCCAGGAAAAAAAAAAAAAAAAAAAAAAAAAAAAAAAAACAGAAAAATACGTAAGAAAGGCAGAGGAACAAAAAAAAAAAAAAAAAAAACACAGAAAAAAAACCAAGATGGGCGAGAAAAATCCCTGAAAACAGACCAGAGAAAAATCCCAAGATGGGCAAGAAAAAACATCACAACAAAAAACCAAGATGGGGAAGAAAAAATCCAGAAAAGAAAAAACCAGGAAAGAAAAAAAAAAAAACCTGAAAAAAAACCACCAAGGGGGACAAGGAAAAACCAGGAAAAACACCAAGATGGGCAAGAAGAATCCCAGAAAAAAAATGCTAGATGGACTAGAAAAAACCCCGGAAAAACCAGGAAAAAAAAAAACCAGGGGAAAAAAACAGAAAAAAATCCCAAGATGGGCAAGGGAAAACCAAGAAAAAAACCCCCAAGATTGGCAAGGAGAAGATCTACAAAAACCCCAGAAAATCACAGAAAAAAACCCCAAGAAGGGAAAGAAATATCCCAGAAAACACCTACAGAAAACCAAGGAAAAAACCCCAAGATGGGCGAGAAAACTCCCAGGGAAAAAAAACCAAGATGGACCAGAGAAAAACCTTAAAAAAAACAAACCAAAAAACAAACCAGAAAAAAAACTGGAAAAAAACCCAAGGATGGCCAAGAACAATCCAGAAAAAAACTCAGAAAAAATCCCCCAAGATGGGCAAGAAAAAACCCAGAAATACCACGGAAAAAAATCCAGGAAAAAAAACAAAATAAAGACAAAACCAAAAATACCCATAAAACAACAACAAGGGCAAGAAAAAAATGCAGAAGAAAACCCCAAGATGGGCATGAAAAAGCCCAGGAAAAAAAAAAAAAAAAAAAACCAAAAAAACAGAAAAATACATAAGAAAGGCAGAGGAAAAAAAGAAAAAAAACACAGAAAAAAACCCAAGATGGGCAAGAAAAAAAATCGCAACAAAAAACCAAGATGGGGAAGAAAAAATCCGGAAAAGAAAAAACCAGGAAAGAAAAAAAAAAAAAACCTGAAAAAAAACCACCAAGGGGGGCAAGGAAAAACCAGAAAAAACACCAAGATGGGCAAGAAGAATCCCAGAAAAAAAATGCTAGATGGACCAGAAAAAAGCCCGGAAAAACCAGGAAAAAAAAAAAACAGGGAAAAAAAACGGAAAAAAATCCCAAGATGGGCAAGGAAAAACCCAGAAAAAACCAAGAAAAAAAACCCCAAGATGGGCAAGGAGAAGATCTACAAAAAACCCAGAAAATCACAGAAAAGCCCCCGTAGAAGGGCAAGAAAAAACTCAGAAAACACCCACAGGAAACCAAGGAAAAAACCCCAAGATGGGCGAGAAAACTCCCAGGAAAAAAACCCAAGATGGACCAGAGAAAAACATTAAAAAACCAAAAAAAAAAAAAAAAAAACAAATAAAAACCAGGACAAAAAACTGGAAAAAACCCAAGGATGGGCAAGAACAATCCAGAGAAAAAACTCAAAAAAATCCCCCAAGATGGGCAAGAAAAAACCCAGAAATACCACGAAAAAAAACCAGGAAAAAAACAAAAGAAAGACAAAACCAAAAATACCCATAAAACAACAACAAGGGCAAGAAAAAAATGCAGAAGAAAACCCCAAGATGGGCATGAAAAAGCCCAGGAAAAAAAAAAAAAAAAAAAACCAAAAAAACAGAAAAATACATAAGAAAGGCAGAGGAAAAAAAGAAAAAAAACACAGAAAAAAACCCAAGATGGGCAAGAAAAAAAATCGCAACAAAAAACCAAGATGGGGAAGAAAAAATCCGGAAAAGAAAAAACCAGGAAAGAAAAAAAAAAAAAACCTGAAAAAAAACCACCAAGGGGGGCAAGGAAAAACCAGAAAAAACACCAAGATGGGCAAGAAGAATCCCAGAAAAAAAATGCTAGATGGACCAGAAAAAACCCCGGAAAAACCAGCAAAAAAAAAAACAGGGAAAAAAAACGGAAAAAAATCCCAAGATGGGCAAGGAAAAACCCAGAAAAAACCAAGAAAAAAAACCCCAAGATGGGCAAGGAGAAGATCTACAAAAACCCCAGAAAATCACAGAAAAAACCCGCCAGAAGGGGAAAAAAAAACCCAGAAAACACCCCCAGAAAACCAAGGAAAAAACCCCAAGATGGGCGAGAAAACTCCCAGGGAAAAAAAACCAAGATGGACCAGAGAAAAACCTTAAAAAAAACAAACCAAAAAACAAACCAGAAAAAAAACTGGAAAAAAACCCAAGGATGGCCAAGAACAATCCAGAAAAAAACTCAGAAAAAATCCCCCAAGATGGGCAAGAAAAAACCCAGAAATACCACAGAAAAAAAAAACAGGAAAAAAACAAAATAAAGACAAAACCAAAAATACCCATAAAACAACAACAAGGGCAAGAAAAAAACGCAGAAGAAAACCCCAAAAAAACCAAGATGGGCAAGAAAAATCCCTGAAAACAGACCAGAGAAAAATCCCAAGATGGGCAAGAAAAAAAAATCACAACAAAAAATCAAGATGGGGAAGAAAAAATCCAGAAAAGAAAAACCCAGAGAAAAAAAAAAAAAAACCCTGAAAAAAAACCCCCAAGGGGGACAAGGAAAAACCAGAAAAAACACCAAGATGGGCAAGAAGAATCCCAGAAAAAAAAATGCTAGATGGACCAGAAAAAACCCCGGAAAAACCAGGAAAAAAAAAAAAAACAGGGAAAAAAAAAAGGAAAAAAATCCCAAGATGGGCAAGGAAAAACCCAGAAAAAACCAAGAAAAAAAACCCCAAGATGGGCAAGGAGAAGATCTACAAAAAACCCAGAAAATCACAGAAAAGCCCCCGAAGAAGGGCAAGAAAAAACCCAGAAAACACCCACAGGAAACCAAGGAAAAAACCCCAAGATGGGCAAGAAAAAAAAATCACAACAAAAAATCAAGATGGGGAAGAAAAAATCCAGAAAAGAAAAACCCAGAGAAAAAAAAAAAAAAAACCCTGAAAAAAAACCCCCAAGGGGGACAAGGAAAAACCAGAAAAAACACCAAGATGGGCAAGAAGAATCCCAGAAAAAAAAATGCTAGATGGACCAGAAAAAAGCCCGGAAAAACCAGGAAAAAAAAAAAAAAAACAGGGAAAAAAAAACGGAAAAAAATCCCAAGATGGGCAAGGAAAAACCCAGAAAAAACCAAGAAAAAAAACCCCAAGATGGGCAAGGAGAAGATCTACAAAAAACCCAGAAAATCACAGAAAAGCCCCCGAAGAAGGGCAAGAAAAAACCCAGAAAACACCCACAGGAAACCAAGGAAAAAACCCCAAGATGGGCGAGAAAACTCCCAGGAAAAAAACCCAAGATGGACCAGAGAAAAACATTAAAAAACCAAAAAAAAAAAAAAAAACCAAATAAAAACCAGGACAAAAAACTGGAAAAAACCCAAGGATGGGCAAGAACAATCCAGAGAAAAAACTCAAAAAAATCCCCCAAGATGGGCAAGAAAAAACCCAGAAATACCACGAAAAAAAACCAGGAAAAAAACAAAAGAAAGACAAAACCAAAAATACCCATAAAACAACAACAAGGGCAAGAAAAAAACGCAGAAGAAAACCCCAAGATGGGCATGAAAAAGCCCAGGAAAAAAAAAAAAAAAAAAAACCAAAAAAACAGAAAAATACAGAAGAAAGGCAGAGGAAAAAAAGAAAAAAAACACAGAAAAAAACCCAAGATGGGCAAGAAAAAAAATCGCAACAAAAAACCAAGATGGGGAAGAAAAAATCCGGAAAAGAAAAAACCAGGAAAGAAAAAAAAAAAAAACCTGAAAAAAAACCACCAAGGGGGGCAAGGAAAAACCAGAAAAAACACCAAGATGGGCAAGAAGAATCCCAGAAAAAAAATGCTAGATGGACCAGAAAAAACCCCGGAAAAACCAGGAAAAAAAAAAAACAGGGAAAAAAAACGGAAAAAAATCCCAAGATGGGCAAGGAAAAACCCAGAAAAAACCAAGAAAAAAAACCCCAAGATGGGCAAGGAGAAGATCTACAAAAACCCCAGAAAATCACAGAAAAAACCCCCAAGAAGGGAAAAAAAAAACCCAGAAAACACCCCCAGAAAACCAAGGAAAAAACCCCAAGATGGGCGAGAAAACTCCCAGGGAAAAAAAACCAAGATGGACCAGAGAAAAACCTTAAAAAAAACAAACCAAAAAACAAACCAGAAAAAAAACTGGAAAAAAACCCAAGGATGGCCAAGAACAATCCAGAAAAAAACTCAGAAAAAATCCCCCAAGATGGGCAAGAAAAAACCCAGAAATACCACAGAAAAAAAAAACAGGAAAAAAACAAAATGAAGACAAAACCAAAAATACCCATAAAACAACAACAAGGGCAAGAAAAAAACGCAGAAGAAAACCCCAAAAAAACCAAGATGGGCAAGAAAAATCCCTGAAAACAGACCAGAGAAAAATCCCAAGATGGGCAAGAAAAAAAAATCACAACAAAAAATCAAGATGGGGAAGAAAAAATCCAGAAAAGAAAAACCCAGAGAAAAAAAAAAAAAAACCCTGAAAAAAAACCCCCAAGGGGGACAAGGAAAAACCAGAAAAAACACCAAGATGGGCAAGAAGAATCCCAGAAAAAAAAATGCTAGATGGACCAGAAAAAACCCCGGAAAAACCAGGAAAAAAAAAAAAAACAGGGAAAAAAAAAAGGAAAAAAATCCCAAGATGGGCAAGGAAAAACCCAGAAAAAACCAAGAAAAAAAACCCCAAGATGGGCAAGGAGAAGATCTACAAAAAACCCAGAAAATCACAGAAAAGCCCCCGAAGAAGGGCAAGAAAAAACCCAGAAAACACCCACAGGAAACCAAGGAAAAAACCCCAAGATGGGCAAGAAAAAAAAATCACAACAAAAAATCAAGATGGGGAAGAAAAAATCCAGAAAAGAAAAACCCAGAGAAAAAAAAAAAAAAACCCTGAAAAAAAACCCCCAAGGGGGACAAGGAAAAACCAGAAAAAACACCAAGATGGGCAAGAAGAATCCCAGAAAAAAAAATGCTAGATGGACCAGAAAAAAGCCCGGAAAAACCAGGAAAAAAAAAAAAAAACAGGGAAAAAAAAAAGGAAAAAAATCCCAAGATGGGCAAGGAAAAACCCAGAAAAAACCAAGAAAAAAAACCCCAAGATGGGCAAGGAGAAGATCTACAAAAAACCCAGAAAATCACAGAAAAGCCCCCGAAGAAGGGCAAGAAAAAACCCAGAAAACACCCACAGGAAACCAAGGAAAAAACCCCAAGATGGGCGAGAAAACTCCCAGGAAAAAAACCCAAGATGGACCAGAGAAAAACATTAAAAAACCAAAAAAAAAAAAAAAAAAACAAATAAAAACCAGGACAAAAAACTGGAAAAAACCCAAGGATGGGCAAGAACAATCCAGAGAAAAAACTCAAAAAAATCCCCCAAGATGGGCAAGAAAAAACCCAGAAATACCACGAAAAAAAACCAGGAAAAAAACAAAAGAAAGACAAAACCAAAAATACCCATAAAACAACAACAAGGGCAAGAAAAAAACGCAGAAGAAAACCCCAAGATGGGCATGAAAAAGCCCAGGAAAAAAAACCAAGATGGGCAAGAAAAGCCCAGAAAAAAACCCAGAAAAAACAAAAGAACAGGAAAAAAAACTGGAAGAACCCCCAAGGTGGGCAAGGAAAACCCAGAAAAAACCAAGAAAAAAAACCCAACATGGGCGAGAATACCCAGAAAAAAACCCCCAAGATGGGCAAGAAAAAACGCAGAAACCACCCACAGAAAACCAAGAAAAAAACCTCAAGATGGGCAAGAAGAATCCCAAAGAAACCCCACAAGATGGACCAGAAAAAACGCAGGAAAACCCAGGAAAAAAAAAACAGGGAAAAAACCGGAAAAAAAATCCCAAGAGGGGCAAGGAAAAACCAAGAAAAAACCAAGAACAAAAACCCCAGACAGGCAGGAAAAAAACGCAAAAAAAAAAAACCAACATGGGCAAGGAGATGATTTTCAAAAAACCCAGAAAAATCACAGAAAAACCCCCCATGATGGGCAACAAAAAAAGCAAGATGGACCAGAAAAAAACCTGAAAAAAAACAAGAAAAAAAAAAAAACAGGAGAAAAAAAACGGAAAAGAACCCCCAGGATGGGCAAGAAAAAAACCAGAAAAAAAACCTCAAGATGGGCAAAAAAACCTGGAAAAAACTCCCCAAGACTGGCAAAAAAAAACCAGGAAAAACTCCAAAATAGGCAAGAAAAAACTGTCGTAAAAGGTGCCGTAAAGCGCGACTGTCGTAAAAGATCCCTTTTACGACAGTCGCGCTTTACGGCACCTTTTACGACAGTCGCGCTTTACGGCACCTTTTACGACAGTACCGCTTTACGGCACCTTTTACGACAGTCGCGCTTTACGGCACCTTTTACGACAGTCGCGCTTTACGGCACCTTTTGCGACAGTCGCGCTTTACGGCACCTTTTGCGACAGTCGCGCTTTACGGCACCTTTTGCGACAGTACCGCTTTACGGCACCTTTTGCGACAGTCGCGCTTTACGGCACCTTTTGCGACAGTCGCGCTTTACGGCACCTTTTACGACAGTCGCGCTTTACGGCACCTTTTACGACAGTCGCGCTTTACGGCACCTTTTACGACAGTCGCGCTTTACGGCACCTTTTACGACAGTACTGCTTTACGGCACCTTTTACGACAGTCGCGCTTTACGGCACCTTTTACGACAGTCGCGCTTTACGGCACCTTTTACGACAGTCGCGCTTTACGGCACCTTTTACGACAGTACCGCTTTACGGCACCTTTTACGACAGTCGCGCTTTACGGCACCTTTTACGACAGTCGCGCTTTACGGCACCTTTTACGACAGTCGCGCTTTACGGCACCTTTTACGACAGTCGCGCTTTACGGCACCTTTTACGACAGTCGCGCTTTACGGCACCTTTTACGACAGTCGCGCTTTACGGCACCTTTTACGACAGTACCGCTTTACGGCACCTTTTACGACAGTCGCGCTTTACGGCACCTTTTACGACAGTCGCGCTTTACGGCACCTTTTACGACAGTCGCGCTTTACGGCACCTTTTACGACAGTGCTGCTTTACGGCACCTTTTACGACAGTCGCGCTTTACGGCACCTTTTACGACAGTCGCGCTTTACGGCACCTTTTACGACAGTCGCGCTTTACGGCACCTTTTACGACAGTGCTGCTTTACGGCACCTTTTACGACAGTGCTGCTTTACGGCACCTTTTACGACAGTCGCGCTTTACGGCACCTTTTACGACAGTCGCGCTTTACGGCACCTTTTACGACAGTATCGCTTTACGGCACCTTTTACGACAGTACCGCTTTACGGCACCTTTTACGACAGTACCGCTTTACGGCACCTTTTACGACAGTCGCGCTTTACGGCACCTTTTACGACAGTACTGCTTTACGGCACCTTTTACGACAGTCGCGCTTTACGGCACCTTTTACGACAGTCGCGCTTTACGGCACCTTTTACGACAGTCGCGCTTTACGGCACCTTTTACGACAGTGCGGCTTTACGGCACCTTTTACGACAGTTTTTTTCTTTCCCATCTTCGCGTTTTTTCTGGTTTTTTTATTGCCAGTCTTGGGGGCTTATTTCCCGATTTTTTCTTGCCCATCTTGGGTATTTTTTCCTTGGTTTTTTCTGGGTTTTTCCTTGCCCATCTTGGGATTTTTTTCCGGTTTTTTTCCCTAGGTTTTTTTTTCCTGGTTTTTCCGGGGTTTTTTCTGGTCCATCTAGCATTTTTTTTCTGGGATTCTTCTTGCCCATCTTGGTGTTTTTTCTGGTTTTTCCTTGCCCCCCTTGGGGTTTTTTTTTCAGTTGTTCTTTTTTTTTTTTTTCCTGGTTTTTTCTTTTCTGGATTTTTTCTTCCCCATCTTGGTTTTTTGTTGTGATTTTTTTTCTTGCCTATCTTGGGATTTTTCTCTGGTCTGTTTGCAGGGATTTTTCTTACCAATTTTGCTGTTTGGTTTTTTTTTTTTTTTTTTTCCTCGGCCTTTCTTTCCTATTTTTTTGTTTGGTTTTTTTTTTTTTTTTTCCTCTGCCTTTTTTACCTATTTTTCTGTTGGGTTTTTTTTTTTTTTTTTTTTTTTCCTCTGCCTTTTTTACCTATTTTTCTGTTGGGTTTTTTTTTTTTTGTTTTTTTTTTTTTTCCTCTGCCTTTTTTACCTATTTTTCTGTTGTTTTTTTTTTTGTTTTTTTTTTTTCCTCTGCCTTTTTTACCCATTTTTCTGTTGGGTTTTTTTTTTTGTTGTTTTTTTTTTCCCTATACCTTTTTTACCTATTTTTCTGTTGGGTTTTTTTTTTTGGTTTTTTTTTTTTCCTCTGCCTTTTTTACCTATTTTTCTGTTGGGTTTTTTTTTTTGGTTTTTTTTTTTCCTCTGCCTTTTTTATCTATTTTTCTGTTGGGTGTTTTTTTTTTGTTTTTTTTTTTCCTCTGCCTTTTTTACCTATTTTTCTGTTGGGTTTTTTTTTTTCCTCTGCCTTTCTTACCTATTTTTCTGTTGGGTTTTTTTTTTCCTCTGCCTTTCTTACCTATTTTTCTGTTGGGTTTTTTTTTTTGTTTTTTTTTTTTCCTCTGCCTTTTTTACTTATTTTTCTGTTGGGTTTTTTTTTTTTGGTTTTTTTTTTTCCTCTGCCTTTCTTTCCAATTTTTCTGTTGGGTTTTTTTTTTTTCCTCTGCCTTTCTTACCTATTTTTCTGTTGGGTTTTTTTTTTTTGGTTTTTTTTTTTCCTCTGCCTTTTTTACCTATTTTTCTGTTGGGTTTTTTTTTTGTTTTTTTTTTTTCCTCTGCCTTTCTTTCCTATTTTTCTGTTGGGTTTTTTTTTTTCCTCTGCCTTTCTTACCTATTCTTCTGTTGGTTTTTTTTTTTTTTCCTCTGCCTTTCCTACTTATTTTTCTGTTGGGTTTTTTTTTGTTGTTTTTTTTTTTCCTCTGCCTTTTTTACCTATTTTTCTGTTGGGTTTTTTTTTTGGGTTTTTTTTTTTCCTCTGCCTTTTTTACCTATTTTTCTGTTGGGTTTTTTTTTTTGGTTTTTTTTTTTCCTCTGCCTTTCTTACCTATTTTTCTGTTGGGTTTTTTTTTTTTGGTTTTTTTTTTTCCTCTGCCTTTCTTACCTATTTTTCTGTTGGGTTTTTTTTTTTTCCTCTGCCTTTTTTACCCATTTTTCTGTTGGGTTTTTTTTTTTGGTTTTTTTTTTTCCTCTGCCTTTTTTACCTATTTTTCTGTTGGGTTTTTTTTTTTTGGTTTTTTTTTTCCTCTGCCTTTCTTACCTATTTTTCTGTTGGGTTTTTTTTTGGGGTTTTTTTTTTTCCTCTGCCTTTTTTACCTATTTTTCTGTTGGGTTTTTTTTTTTTGGTTTTTTTTTTCCTCTGCCTTTCTTACCTATTTTTCTGTTGGGTTTTTTTTTGGGGTTTTTTTTTTTCCTCTGCCTTTTTTACCTATTTTTCTGTTGGGTTTTTTTTTTGGGTTTTTTTTTTTCCTCTGCCTTTTTTACCTATTTTTCTGTTGGGTTTTTTTTTTTGGTTTTTTTTTTTTCCTCTGCCTTTTTTACCTATTTTTCTGTTGGGTTTTTTTTTTTCCTCTGCCTTTTTTACCTATTTTTCTGTTGGGTTTTTTTTTTTTGTTTTTTTTTTTTTCCTCTGCCTTTTTTACCTATTTTTCTGTTGGGTTTTTTTTTTTCCTCTGCCTTTTTTACCTATTTTTCTGTTGGGTTTTTTTTTTTGGTTTTTTTTTTTTCCTCTGCCTTTTTTACCTATTTTTCTGTTGGGTTTTTTTTTTTTGGTTTTTTTTTTCCTCTGCCTTTTTTACCTATTTTTCTGTTGGGTTTTTTTTTTTGGTTTTTTTTTTTCCTCTGCCTTTTTTACCTATTTTTCTGTTGGGTTTTTTTTTTTTTCCTCTGCCTTTTTTACCTATTTTTCTGTTGGGTTTTTTTTTTTGGTTTTTTTTTTCCTCTGCCTTTCTTACCTATTTTTCTGTTTTTTTTTTTTTGGTTTTTTTTTTTCCTCTGCCTTTTTTACCTATTTTTCTTTTGGTTTTTTTTTTTTTTGGTTTTTTTTTTCCCCTGCCTTTTTTACCTATTTTTCTGTTGGGTTTTTTTTTTTGGTTTTTTTTTTTTCCTCTGCCTTTTTTACCTATTTTTCTGTTGGGTTTTTTTTTTTTGGTTTTTTTTTTCCTCTGCCTTTTTTACCTATTTTTCTGTTGGGTTTTTTTTTTTGGTTTTTTTTTTTTCCTCTGCCTTTTTTACCTATTTTTCTGTTGGGTTTTTTTTTTTTTCCTCTGCCTTTTTTACCTATTTTTCTGTTGGGTTTTTTTTTTTGGTTTTTTTTTTCCTCTGCCTTTCTTACCTATTTTTCTGTTTTTTTTTTTTTGGTTTTTTTTTTTCCTCTGCCTTTTTTACCTATTTTTCTTTTGGTTTTTTTTTTTTTTGGTTTTTTTTTTCCCCTGCCTTTCTTACCTATTTTTCTGTTGGGTTTTGTTTTTTTTTTTTTTCCTCTGCCTTTCTTACCTATTTTTCTGTTGTTTTTTTTTTTTGGTTTTTTTTTTTCCTCTGCCTTTTTTACCTATTTTTCTGTTGTTTTTTTTTTTTGGTTTTTTTTTTTCCTCTGCCTTTTTTACCTATTTTTCTTTTGGTTTTTTTTTTTTTTGGTTTTTTTTTTCCCCTGCCTTTCTTACCTATTTTTCTGTTGGGTTTTGTTTTTTTTTTTTTTCCTCTGCCTTTCTTACCTATTTTTCTGTTGGGTTTTGTTTTTTTTTTTTTTCCTCTGCCTTTCTTACCTATTTTTCTGTTGTTTTTTTTTTTTGGTTTTTTTTTTTCCTCTGCCTTTCTTACCTATTTTTCTGTTGGGTTTTGTTTTTTGTTTTTTTTTTTTTTTTCCCCTGCCCTTCTTACCTATTTTTCTGTTGGGTTTTGTTTTTGTTTTTTTTTTTTTTTTTCCCTGCCCTTCTTACCTATTTTTCTGTTGGGTTTTGTTTTTTTTTTTTTTTTTTTTTCCCCTGCCCTTCTTACCTATTTTTCTGTTGGGTTTTGTTTTTTTTTTTTTTTTTTTTTTCCCCTGGGCTTTCTCATGCCCATATTGGGGTTTTCTTCTGCGTTTTTTTCTTGCCCTTGTTGTGGTTTTATGGGTATTTTTGGTTTTGTCTTCATTTTGTTTTTTTCCTGGTTTTTTTTTCGTGGTATTTCTGGGACTTTTCTTGCCCATCTTGGGGGATTTTTTCTGAGTTTTTTTCTGGATTGTTCTTGCCCATCCTTGGGGTTTTTTTTCCAGTTTTTTTTCCTGGGTTTTTTTTTTTTTGTTTGTTTGTTTTTTTAAGGTTTTTCTCTGGTCCATCTTGGTTTTTTTTCCTGGGAGTTTTCTTGGCCATCCTGGGGTTTTTTCCTTGGTTTTCTGTGGGTGTTTTCTGGGTTTTTTCTTGCCCTTCTTGGGGGGTTTTTCTGTGATTTTCTGGGTTTTTTGTAGATCTTCTCCTTGCCCATCTTGGGGTTTTTTTTCTTGGTTTTTTCTGGGTTTTTCCTTGCCCATCTTGGGATTTTTTTTCCAGTTTTTTTCCCTGTTTTTTTTTTTTTCCTGGTTTTTCCGGGGTTTTTTCTGGTCCATCTAGCATTTTTTTTCTGGGATTCTTCTTGCCCATCTTGGTGTTTTTTCTGGTTTTTCCTTGCCCCCCTTGGGGGTTTCTTTTCAGTTGTTTTTTTTCTTTTTTCCTGGGTTTTTCTTTTCTGGATTTTTTCTTCCCCATCTTGGTTTTTTGTTGTGATTTTTTTTCTTGCCCATCTTGAGATTTTTCTCTGGTCTGTTTTCAGGGATTTTTCTTGCCCATCTTGGTTTTTTTTCTGTGGTTTTTTTTTTTTCCTCTGCCTTTCTTAAGTATTTTTCTGGGGTTTTTTTTGGTTTTTTTTTTTTTTCCTGGGCTTTTTCATGCCCATCTTGGGGTTTTCTTCTGTGTTTTTTTCTTGCCCTTGTTGTTGTTTTATGGGTATTTTTGGTTTTGTCTTCATTTTGTTTTTTTCCTGGTTTTTTTTTCGTGGTATTTCTGGGACTTGTCATGCCCATCTTGGATTTTTCGGGGAGGGGGGTTTCTCGCCCATCCCGAGGTTTTTTTCTGTGGGTTTTTTTGTTTTGTTTTGTTTTGTTTTTTTCTTTACATTTTCTTTTTTTTTTTCCCTAGGTTTCTCCTTGCTCCCCTGCTTTTTGGGTTTTTTTGTCTGTCTTTCTTCCTTCCATCCTCCCTTTCTTCCTGTCCTTCCTTCTTTCTTCCTTTCATTTCCTTTCATTTTCTTTTTTTCTTTTTCTTTCTTTCCCTGCATTTCTAATCTTGGTTTTCCTTTCTAGCTTTAGAATAAAAGAGCAGCAGTAGTAACTTTCAGGCTACCTGGGAGTAAAAAAAAACTCCAAAATGAAAATGATTTAAAGAAAACTATTCATTCCCTGGGAGCCTGAAATTTTCTACTGCTGCACATGACATAGAGCTTTTATTCCTTCTTATAGAGAGTTGATATTTTATACTTTATACAGCAGCCCCTGCCGTCTGCACAGGCACACTGCATGCAGAGCGCTGCGGCGCCGTTCGGCTCTGTTTAATTAAACTCGGCTGAATTCGGCTTGGTTCGGCTCTTGGTCTAAACTCGTTTCAGTTGGGCTCTTTGGCTAAACTCGGTCGTATTCGGCACGTTGTCTAAATGCGGCTCAAGTCGGCTACACTCGGCTATCGGTTCCAGTCGGCTATCACCGGCTCTTGGTGTAAACTCGGCTATTTTCGGCCGCACTGGGCTCTTGGGTTCAAGTTGGCTGTTTCCGGCCACACTCGGCTCTTGGGTTCAAGTTGGCTGTTTCCGGCCACACTCGGCTCTTCGGTTCAAGTAGGCTGTTTCCGGCCACACTCGGCTCTTCGGAACAATTCGGCCCAGCTCGGCTCCCTCAGGGCGGGAAAGTGGACGCAAGAGGACCCCGGCACAGCGAGGCGTTTACCCAGATGCCTGTCACAAACCCGCCGAAATACGCTTGCCCGCGGCGCCCCTGAGCCCACAGCATGTCTCGAGTACACATGAAACGCCACAGAAAAATCCGTCGGGGCCGCCATGACGTCGGTATTCCGTGCAGGCAGTCCAGTTACACCCACCCGGTCCTCCACTTCCCCGCCCTTTTCGCCGCCCTGTTGAGAAGGTCAATTAAAAGTCTGCGACATCCACGACGCGCCACTCCCAAGGTGGCGGCCTCTCAGTGCAGGGCTGCAGTACCGCGCTCTGCCCACAAGGCGGCAGCACTGCCGCCCGCCCCAGCCAGGGGCGCAGCGCGCCTCGGGGCTGCGGGCAGGGAAGGCGGCAAAAAAGAACAGGGGCGACCCCCGCCGAAAACTGCTCTGAAATAAATGCCCCAAAACAACCGGGAAGAGGGAAAAAAAACCGTCTGCCTCTAATCTAATAGGATAAAAGACAAAACAAAACACTACACAAAAAAAAAAAAGGCATCAATTTATTTTAAAAATATTTAAATATTTTTTTAAGTATTTTTTCATATTAATATTCACATTTCTAGTTACAATGTATATTGATGTACACTGTCCATTTATACATTTCTTTTTATAAATACATTTCTATTCCATATTGCATATATCCCTAAAACTTAAATTTATTTGTGTATTTTTATACATCTTTTTACATAGTAAGTATATATTTCTGTTACAATTTTTACTTCTGTAACACTTGGATGATTTAAAATAAAACCTTTACCTCCATCCAAATTAAAGCCAAAAAGAACCCCTTTTTTCTAAAGTGTATTTAAATATTTTTTAAAATTCTATTTATCAGGTTCATATTCACATGTACATTTAAAATGTATACTTATGTATACTGTTATTTGTATTCTTCATTACATCTCTTCCTATTATTTGTCTTTCTTTGTATTTTGTGTTTATATATATTTATATCTTGTTTGTATATCTCAATATTTAGAAATTTATGACAACAATATCTACATTCATATTATTTAAAAAAACCCCCTGCCTCTAACACAATAAGAATAAAAAAAACCCCAACCCTTTATTTTAAACAAAATTTAAATAGGTTTTATCCTAATGTTCAATTTTTATATTCATATTTGTATTTAAAATGTATATTAATGTATATTGCTTACTTACACATTTATCTTTACCAATGTCAATTTAAAACTAAATTTATATTCTATATTGGATCTGATGTGAGTAGTTTTTCATATTTTTTATATCGTTTTATTCATATTTTTTTATATTTGCTTAAATATTTCTGAGTCAAGATTTTTACTTCTGGAATTTTTACTACGGCAGCATGCCATGCGGCAGGGCAGAACAGCTCCAGCACAAATGTGTGCACACACCCGTGACACAGAACGTGACAAACAGGGGGACATGAAACACGACACATCATGCTTGTGGTGAGGGCCTCGAGGGGAGAAGGCAAAAGGGACCCCAAAGACACACTAGGGAACACGGCACACCGGACAACACGACACAGACCGGAGCTGTTCTGCACTGCCCGCCTGAAAGCTGCCATCAAAAGCAGAGCCTCTCCCTTTAGCCGTCCTAAGAGGCCCTTGCAGAAGATTGCTTTTCCCACTGCCAATTTTTAAATCTGCCCCAAGAACTCCCAACCTGCTACTCTCCCATCTCCAGGCCGTGGCCCCCGACTTATCTTTTCGATGATCGGTGATGGAAATCCACGTTGCACCTGAAATGAGTCTGCCTCGGAGGGCTCTGTGATGGCCTGTGAGCCTCTCGGTCAGCTGCAATAAAGAAAACCAAAACCAAAGTGTGAGTCCAGAGTTATGTGGGCCAAATCCCTGCAAGGCAGCTACTTGCCCTTTCCTGAGTGTGCCTGGCTCCCTCAGGCTCCAGCTTCATCCTGATTCCAAGGCTGTGGCCTTTATTAGGTGTGGCACCTGGGTTAGAGAAAGGCAAAGTTAAATGGCATTGCTGTGAGTGCAGTGGATGACCATGTGTGCTGTAAGGCACGGCAATGCCTCTGCTAGGCTTCTGAACAGCCTCGTGTGGGGGGGGGCCCTCAAATAAACACCCTTTCTCACCCTGCTGCCTGCAAACCCCCTCCCAAGAACTCCTAACTGGATACCTGATCACCCTCCCTCTCCCAGTCACCATCCTCAACTCACCTGAAGCCTCAATCTCAAGCATCATCCTTGACACTGGGCAGATCCCTCTTGTGACACGATCAATCTGCTGAAAAATTGTTGTGCTTGAGAGCTGAGCGATAACAACCACTTCTCCCCGCTGCCCACCTTGGCTGCTGGCATCCAGATTGACTTCCTAAAAGAAAGACAAAGAACAGAGCTGTAACACAGTCACCATACACACTTCTGCTGCAGAGACAAATGGGGCCTCACCTGCTCGGGGCAATCCCCTCACCCGGGATGGGGGCCTCTGGCACAGATTTAACCCATCTGAATCTGGGAAAAAGAGTTAGGACACGAGTCACACTGTTGCAGGATAACTGATGAACTCCAGATCAACTGTGGCAGCTACAGATCCCATCTAGAGTCCAACTACACCCCACATTACACATTCCAAGTCCCCGGGACTTCTCCTATTGCACCAGGCTGTGCGGCAGGGCAGAGCAGCCCCGTCCCAAATGTGTGCAGACACCCGTGACACAGGACAGGCAGGACAGGACAGACAACGGGGACACAACAGGAACAGAAATCTCTTGGCAAGGAAAATGGCTGCAAGGACTGAGAGAATGCAAAAGGAGATGACCGAGCTGAGACCGATGGTGAGCTGATGAGGCTCAGAGAACCCTGGGGGAAGAAGATGCTAACTGAATGCAGTTATTCCAATAACTGCAAAGATGGATGCCTAGGAATCCTACAGTCAAAACCCTCTACCTAACCTTGTAATATTACAAGTCCTAATCCACCATAATGGATCCAGGTGGGGCATAGCTGTCCGTACAGCTCAGAACAGGACCTGACAAGACACCTGACTGGATGCTTCCAAAGACAGAAGAGAGTCTGATGCCCGTCTGAGCTCCCGAGGCAAAAGTTCTGTGGCCCGGGTGCCAGGGCAAGGAATGCAGAGATCACAGATGCTAACAAGGATGCCAGGGTTTCTGACAGGCCCCCCTAAGATAAAGATATGGCATACAGAAACAACACATAATGCACAACAGACAAGTGACACGAGACACACCGGGACTGCTCTGCCCTGCACACCTCAGCACTGCGATCAAAAGTGAGACTTTGCTTTCATGGGGCCTAACGAGCCGTTTAATGAAGACCCCCCGCTCCAAACTGGACTCAAAAACCCCTCCCAGTAATTCCCAAACCAGCACCCCACGTTCATCCCCACTGTGGGCCACAGCCCTCTACTTATCTCTCAGACATCTGGGGATGCTGGTCCCTGTCAGGTGCAAAGAAAGGCCACCTCGTCAGCTGGGAAGGTCCTGCTGGCACCGGGCTGGTGTCTCTCAGACAGCTACATTAAAGAGAACCAAACATCAGGGCCTGATCTCGGCACCGCATCGGCCAAAACCCCACCACTCTGCTACTCACCGCGCTCCTAAGGAGGCCCGGCACCTCCTAACCCTGACCCTCTGCCACACAGGGAATGCATCTGCACCTGAAAGAAAGTTACAACATATGTCAAACACCACCAGGGTAACTCACAAGCTGCAAACACCTTATGTCAATCTAGGAACAGCATCTAGAGCCCAAGTACAGCCCACATGACAAATTCCCACTCCCTATGGCTTGTCCTACTGCAGCAGGCCATGGGCAGGGCAGAACAGCTCCGGCACAAATGTGTGCACACACCCGTGACACAGAACGTGACAAACAGGGGGACATGAAACACGACACATCATGCCTGTGGTGAGGGGAGAATGCAAAAGGGACCCCAAAGACACACTAGGGAACACAGAACACTGGACAACAGCACACAGACCAGAGCTGTTCTGCACTGCCCGCCTGAAAGCTGCCATCAAAAGCAGAGCCTCTCCCTTTAGCTGTCCTAAGAGGCCCTTGCAGAAGAATGCTTTTCCCACTGCCAATTTTTAAATCTGCCCCAAGAACTCCCAACATGCTACTCTCCCATCTCCAGGCCGTGGCCCCCGACTTATCTTTTGGATGATCGGTGATGGGAATCCACGCTGCACCTGAAATGAGTCTGCCTCGGAGGGCTCTGTGATGGCCTGTGAGCCTCTCGGTCAGCTGCAATAAAGAAAACCAAAACCAAAGTGTGAGTCCAGAGTTATGTGGGCCAAATCCCTGCAAGTCAGCTACTTGCCCTTTCCTGAGTGTGCCTGGCTCCCTCAGGCTCCAGCTTCATCCTGATTCCAAGGCTGTGGGCTCCCTTAGGAGTGGCACCTGGGTTAGAGAAAGGCAAAGTTAAATGGCATTGCTGTGAGTGCAGTGGATGACCTTGTGTGCTCTAAGACATGGCAATGCCTCTGCTAGGCTTCTGAACAGCCTCGTGTGGGGGGGCCTCAAATAAACAAATAAACACCCTTTCTCACCCTGCTGCCTGCAAACCCCCTCCCAAGAACTCCGAACTGGATACCTACTCACCCTCCCTCTCCCAGTCACCATCCTCAACTCACCTGAAGCCTCAATCTCAAACATCATCCTTGACACTGGGCAGATCCCTCTTGGGACATGATCAATCTGATGAAAAATTGTTGTGCTTGAGAGCTGAGCAATAACAACCACTTCTCACCGCTGCTCACCTTGGCTGCTGGCATCCAGATTGACTTCCTAAAAGAAAGACAAAGAACAGAGCTGTAACACAGTCACCATACACACTCCTGCTGCAGAGACAAATGGGGCCTCACCTGCTCGGGGCAATCCCCTCACCCGGGATGGGGGCCTCTGGCACAGATTTAATCCATCTCAATCTGAAAAAAAAGTTAGGAGAAGAGTCAAACTGTTGCAGGCTAACTGAAGAGCTCCAGATATGATGTGTCCATCTACAAATCCCATCTAGAATCCAACCACACCCCACATTACAAAGTCCAAGTCCCTGGGACATCTATCGCACCAGGCTGTGCGGCAGGGCAGAGCAGCTCCAGCACAAATGTGTGCAGACACCCGTGACACAGGACAGGCAGGACAGGACAGGACAGACAACGGGGACACAACAGGAACAGAAATCTCTTGGCAAGGAAAATGGCTGCAAGGACTGAGAGAATGCAAAAGGAGATGCCCGAGCTGAGACCGATGGTGAGCTGATGAGGCTCAGAGAACCCTGAAGGAAGAAGATGATAACTGAATTATTAATTCCTATCACAGCAAAGATGGATGCCCAGGAATCCTACTGTCAGAATGCTGCACCTAACCTCATATTATTGCAAGTCCTAATCCACCATAATGGATCCAGGTGGGGCATAGCTGTCCGTACAGCTCAGAAGAAGACCTGACAAGACACCTGACTGGATGCTTCCAAAGACAGAAGAGAGTCTGATGCCTGTCTGAGCTCCCGAGGCAAAAGTTCTGTGGCCCGGGTGCCAGGGCAAGGAATGCAGAGATCACAGATGCTAACGATGATGCCAGGGTTTCTGACAGGCCCCCCTAAGATAAAGACATGGGATACACAAACAACACATAATGCACAGCAGACAAGTGACACGAGACACACCGGGACTGCTCTGCCCTGCACACCTCAGCACTGTGATCAAAAGTGAGACTTTGTCTTTATGAGGCCAAAGGGGCCACTTCATGAACACCCCCCACCTCCAAATTGGACTCAAAAACCCCTCCCAGTAATTCCCAAACCAGCACCATGCCTTCATCCCCTCTCTGGGTCACAGCCCTCTACTTATCTCTCAGACATCTGGGGATGCCGGTCCCTGTCAGGTGCAAAGAAAGGCCACCTCGTCAGCTGGGAAGGTCCTGCTGGCACCGGGCTGGTGTCTCTCAGACAGCTAGATTAAAGAGAACCAAACATCAGGGCCTGACCTTGGCACCGCATCGGCCAAAACCCCACCGCTCTGCTACTCACCGCGCTCCTAAGAAGGCCCGGCACCTCCTAACCCTGACCCTCTGCCACACAGGGAATGCATCTGCACCTGAAAGAACGTTACAACATATGTCAAACACCACCAGGGTAACTCACAAGCTGCAAACACGTTATGTCAATCTAGGAACAGCATCCAGAGCCCAAGTACAGCCCACATTACAAATTTCCACTCCCCAAGGCTTGTCCTACTGCAGCAGGCCATGGGCAGGGCAGAACAGCTCCGGCACAAATGTGTGCACACACCCGTGACACAGAACGTGACAAACAGGGGGACATGAAACACGACACATCATGCTTGTGGTGAGGGGAGAAGGCAAAAGGGACCCCAAAGACACACTAGGGAAAACAGAACACTGGACAACAGGACACAGACCGGAGCTGTTCTGCACTGCCTGCCTGAAAGCTGCCATCAAAAGCAGAGCCTCTCCCTTTAGCTCTCCTAAGAGGCCCTTGCAGAAGATTGCTTTCCTCTCTGCTCATTTTTGAATCTGCCCCAAGAACTCCCAAACTGCTACTCCGCCATCTCCAGGCCGTGGCCCCCGACTTATCTTTTGGATGATCGCCGATGGGAATCCACGTTGCACCTGAAATGAGTCTGCCTCGGAGGGCCCCGTGATGGCCTGTGAGCCTCTCGGTCAGCTGCAATAAAGAAAACCAAAACCAAAGTGTGAGTCCAGAGTTATGTGGGCCAAATCCCAGCCAGTCAGCTACATGCCCTTTCCGGAGTGTGCCTGGCTCCTTCAGGCTCCAGCTTCATCCTGATTCCAAGGCTGTGGCCTTCCTTAGGAGTGGCACCTGGGTTAGAGAAAGGCAAAGTTAAATGGCATTCCTGTGAGTGCAGTGGAGGACCTTGTGTGCTCTAAGACATGGCAATGCCTCTGCTAGGCTTCTGAACAGCCTCGTGTGGGGGGGCCTCAAATAAACACCCTTTCTCACCCTGCTGCCTGCAAACCCCCTCCCAAGAACTCCTAACTGGATACCTGATCACCCTCCCTCTCCCAGTCACAATCCCCAACTCACCTGAAGCCTCAATCTCAAACATCATCCTTGACACTGGGCAGATCCCTCTTGTGACACGATCAATCTGCTGAAAAATTGTTGTGCTTGAGAGCTGAGCAATAACAACCACTTCTCTCCGCTGCCCACCTTGACTGCTGGCATCCAGATTGACTTCCTAAAAGAAAGACAAAGAAGAGAGCTGTAACACAGTCACCATACACACTTCTGCTGCAGAGACAAATGGGGCCTCACCTGCTCGGGGCAATCCCCTCACCCGGGATGGGGCCCTCTGGCACAGATTTAACCCATCTGAATCTGGGAAAAAGAGTTAGGACACGAGTCACACTGTTGCAGGATAACTGATGAACTCCAGATCAACTGTGGCAGCTACAGATCCCATCTAGAGTCCAACTACACCCCACATTACACATTCCAAGTCCCCGGGACTTCTCCTATTGCACCAGGCTGTGCGGCAGGGCAGAGCAGCCCCGTCCCAAATGTGTGCAGACACCCGTGACACAGGACAGGCAGGACAGGACAGACAACGGGGACACAACAGGAACAGAAATCTCTTGGCAAGGAAAATGGCTGCAAGGACTGAGAGAATGCAAAAGGAGATGACCGAGCTGAGACCGATGGTGAGCTGATGAGGCTCAGAGAACCCTGGGGGAAGAAGATGCTAACTGAATGCAGTTATTCCAATAACTGCAAAGATGGATGCCTAGGAATCCTACAGTCAAAACCCTCTACCTAACCTTGTAATATTACAAGTCCTAATCCACCATAATGGATCCAGGTGGGGCATAGCTGTCCGTACAGCTCAGAACAGGACCTGACAAGACACCTGACTGGATGCTTCCAAAGACAGAAGAGAGTCTGATGCCCGTCTGAGCTCCCGAGGCAAAAGTTCTGTGGCCCGGGTGCCAGGGCAAGGAATGCAGAGATCACAGATGCTAACAAGGATGCCAGGGTTTCTGACAGGCCCCCCTAAGATAAAGATATGGCATACAGAAACAACACATAATGCACAACAGACAAGTGACACGAGACACACCGGGACTGCTCTGCCCTGCACACCTCAGCACTGCGATCAAAAGTGAGACTTTGCTTTCAAGGGGCCTAACGAGCCGTTTAATGAAGACCCCCCGCTCCAAACTGGACTCAAAAACCCCTCCCAGTAATTCCCAAACCAGCACCCCACGTTCATCCCCACTGTGGGCCACAGCCCTCTACTTATCTCTCAGACATCTGGGGATGCTGGTCCCTGTCAGGTGCAAAGAAAGGCCACCTCGTCAGCTGGGAAGGTCCTGCTGGCACCGGGCTGGTGTCTCTCAGACAGCTACATTAAAGAGAACCAAACATCAGGGCCTGATCTCGGCACCGCATCGGCCAAAACCCCACCACTCTGCTACTCACCGCGCTCCTAAGGAGGCCCGGCACCTCCTAACCCTGACCCTCTGCCACACAGGGAATGCATCTGCACCTGAAAGAAAGTTACAACATATGTCAAACACCACCAGGGTAACTCACAAGCTGCAAACACCTTATGTCAATCTAGGAACAGCATCTAGAGCCCAAGTACAGCCCACATGACAAATTCCCACTCCCTATGGCTTGTCCTACTGCAGCAGGCCATGGGCAGGGCAGAACAGCTCCGGCACAAATGTGTGCACACACCCGTGACACAGAACGTGACAAACAGGGGGACATGAAACACGACACATCATGCCTGTGGTGAGGGGAGAATGCAAAAGGGACCCCAAAGACACACTAGGGAACACAGAACACTGGACAACAGCACACAGACCAGAGCTGTTCTGCACTGCCCGCCTGAAAGCTGCCATCAAAAGCAGAGCCTCTCCCTTTAGCTGTCCTAAGAGGCCCTTGCAGAAGAATGCTTTTCCCACTGCCAATTTTTAAATCTGCCCCAAGAACTCCCAACATGCTACTCTCCCATCTCCAGGCCGTGGCCCCCGACTTATCTTTTGGATGATCGGTGATGGGAATCCACGCTGCACCTGAAATGAGTCTGCCTCGGAGGGCTCTGTGATGGCCTGTGAGCCTCTCGGTCAGCTGCAATAAAGAAAACCAAAACCAAAGTGTGAGTCCAGAGTTATGTGGGCCAAATCCCTGCAAGGCAGCTACTTGCCCTTTCCTGAGTGTGCCTGGCTCCCTCAGGCTCCAGCTTCATCCTGATTCCAAGGCTGTGGGCTCCCTTAGGAGTGGCACCTGGGTTAGAGAAAGGCAAAGTTAAATGGCATTGCTGTGAGTGCAGTGGATGACCTTGTGTGCTCTAAGACATGGCAATGCCTCTGCTAGGCTTCTGAACAGCCTCGTGTGGGGGGGCCTCAAATAAACAAATAAACACCCTTTCTCACCCTGCTGCCTGCAAACCCCCTCCCAAGAACTCCGAACTGGATACCTACTCACCCTCCCTCTCCCAGTCACCATCCTCAACTCACCTGAAGCCTCAATCTCAAACATCATCCTTGACACTGGGCAGATCCCTCTTGGGACATGATCAATCTGATGAAAAATTGTTGTGCTTGAGAGCTGAGCAATAACAACCACTTCTCACCGCTGCTCACCTTGGCTGCTGGCATCCAGATTGACTTCCTAAAAGAAAGACAAAGAACAGAGCTGTAACACAGTCACCATACACACTCCTGCTGCAGAGACAAATGGGGCCTCACCTGCTCGGGGCAATCCCCTCACCCGGGATGGGGGCCTCTGGCACAGATTTAATCCATCTCAATCTGAAAAAAAAGTTAGGAGAAGAGTCAAACTGTTGCAGGCTAACTGAAGAGCTCCAGATATGATGTGTCCATCTACAAATCCCATCTAGAATCCAACCACACCCCACATTACAAAGTCCAAGTCCCTGGGACATCTATCGCACCAGGCTGTGCGGCAGGGCAGAGCAGCTCCAGCACAAATGTGTGCAGACACCCGTGACACAGGACAGGCAGGACAGGACAGGACAGACAACGGGGACACAACAGGAACAGAAATCTCTTGGCAAGGAAAATGGCTGCAAGGACTGAGAGAATGCAAAAGGAGATGCCCGAGCTGAGACCGATGGTGAGCTGATGAGGCTCAGAGAACCCTGAAGGAAGAAGATGATAACTGAATTATTAATTCCTATCACAGCAAAGATGGATGCCCAGGAATCCTACTGTCAGAATGCTGCACCTAACCTCATATTATTGCAAGTCCTAATCCACCATAATGGATCCAGGTGGGGCATAGCTGTCCGTACAGCTCAGAAGAAGACCTGACAAGACACCTGACTGGATGCTTCCAAAGACAGAAGAGAGTCTGATGCCTGTCTGAGCTCCCGAGGCAAAAGTTCTGTGGCCCGGGTGCCAGGGCAAGGAATGCAGAGATCACAGATGCTAACGATGATGCCAGGGTTTCTGACAGGCCCCCCTAAGATAAAGACATGGGATACACAAACAACACATAATGCACAGCAGACAAGTGACACGAGACACACCGGGACTGCTCTGCCCTGCACACCTCAGCACTGTGATCAAAAGTGAGACTTTGTCTTTATGAGGCCAAAGGGGCCACTTCATGAACACCCCCCACCTCCAAATTGGACTCAAAAACCCCTCCCAGTAATTCCCAAACCAGCACCATGCCTTCATCCCCTCTCTGGGTCACAGCCCTCTACTTATCTCTCAGACATCTGGGGATGCCGGTCCCTGTCAGGTGCAAAGAAAGGCCACCTCGTCAGCTGGGAAGGTCCTGCTGGCACCGGGCTGGTGTCTCTCAGACAGCTAGATTAAAGAGAACCAAACATCAGGGCCTGACCTTGGCACCGCATCGGCCAAAACCCCACCGCTCTGCTACTCACCGCGCTCCTAAGAAGGCCCGGCACCTCCTAACCCTGACCCTCTGCCACACAGGGAATGCATCTGCACCTGAAAGAACGTTACAACATATGTCAAACACCACCAGGGTAACTCACAAGCTGCAAACACGTTATGTCAATCTAGGAACAGCATCCAGAGCCCAAGTACAGCCCACATTACAAATTTCCACTCCCCAAGGTTTGTCCTACTGCAGCAGGCCATGGGCAGGGCAGAACAGCTCCGGCACAAATGTGTGCACACACCCGTGACACAGAACGTGACAAACAGGGGGACATGAAACACGACACATCATGCTTGTGGTGAGGGGAGAAGGCAAAAGGGACCCCAAAGACACACTAGGGAAAACAGAACACTGGACAACAGGACACAGACCGGAGCTGTTCTGCACTGCCTGCCTGAAAGCTGCCATCAAAAGCAGAGCCTCTCCCTTTAGCTCTCCTAAGAGGCCCTTGCAGAAGATTGCTTTCCTCTCTGCTCATTTTTGAATCTGCCCCAAGAACTCCCAAACTGCTACTCCGCCATCTCCAGGCCGTGGCCCCCGACTTATCTTTTGGATGATCGCCGATGGGAATCCACGTTGCACCTGAAATGAGTCTGCCTCGGAGGGCCCCGTGATGGCCTGTGAGCCTCTCGGTCAGCTGCAATAAAGAAAACCAAAACCAAAGTGTGAGTCCAGAGTTATGTGGGCCAAATCCCAGCCAGTCAGCTACATGCCCTTTCCGGAGTGTGCCTGGCTCCTTCAGGCTCCAGCTTCATCCTGATTCCAAGGCTGTGGCCTTCCTTAGGAGTGGCACCTGGGTTAGAGAAAGGCAAAGTTAAATGGCATTCCTGTGAGTGCAGTGGAGGACCTTGTGTGCTCTAAGACATGGCAATGCCTCTGCTAGGCTTCTGAACAGCCTCGTGTGGGGGGGCCTCAAATAAACACCCTTTCTCACCCTGCTGCCTGCAAACCCCCTCCCAAGAACTCCTAACTGGATACCTGATCACCCTCCCTCTCCCAGTCACAATCCCCAACTCACCTGAAGCCTCAATCTCAAACATCATCCTTGACACTGGGCAGATCCCTCTTGTGACACGATCAATCTGCTGAAAAATTGTTGTGCTTGAGAGCTGAGCAATAACAACCACTTCTCCCCGCTGCCCACCTTGACTGCTGGCATCCAGATTGACTTCCTAAAAGAAAGACAGAACAGAGCTGTAACACAGTCACCATACACACTTCTGCTGCAGAGACAAATGGGGCCTCACCTGCTCGGGGCAATCCCCTCACCCGGGATGGGGCCCTCTGGCACAGACTTAACCCATCTGAATCTGAAAAAAAAGTTAGGACAAGAGTCACACTGTGGCAGGACAACTTAGGAGCTCCAGATATGATGTGTCCATCTACAAATCCCATCTAGAGTCCAACTACACCCCACATTACACATTCCAAGTCCGCAGGACTTCTCCTATTGCACCAGGCTGTGCGGCAGGGCAGAGCAGCCCCGGCACAAATGTGTGCAGACACCCGTGACACAGGACAGGCAGGACAGGACAGACAACGGGGACACAACAGGAACAGAAATCTCTTGGAAAGGAAAATGGCTGCAAGGACTGAGAGAATGCAAAAGGAGATGACCGAGGTGAGACCGATGGTGAGCTGATGAGGCTCAGAGAACCCTGGAGGAAGAAGATGCTAACTGAATGATTTATTCCAATAACTGCAAAGATGGATGCCTAGGAATCCTACAGTCAAAACCCTCTACCTAACCTCGTAATGTTACAAGTCCTAATCCACCATAATGGATCCAGGTGGGGCATAGCTGTCCCTACAGCTCAGAAGAAGACCTGACAAGACACCTGACTGGATGCTTCCAAAGACAGAAGAGAGTCTGATGCCTGTCTGAGCTCCCGAGTCCAAAGTTCTGTGGCCCAGGTGCCCGGCCAAGGAATGCAGAGATCACAGATGCTAACAAGGATGCCAGGGTTTCTGACAGGCCCCCCTAAGATAAAGATATGGGATACACAAACAACACATAATGCACAGCTGACAAGTGACACGAGACACACCGGGACTGCTCTGCCCTGCACACCTCAGCACTGGGATCAAAAGTGAGACTTGGCTTTTATGGGGCCTAAGGGGGCACCTCATGAACACACTACCCCCCCCCCCTCAAAATTAGCCTCAAAAACCCTTCCCAGTAATTCCCAAACAAGCACCATGCCCTCATCCCAACTGAGGGTTGTAGCCCTCTACTTATCTCTCAGACATCGGGGGATGCTGGTCCCTGTCAGGTGCAAAGAAAGGCCACCTCGTCAGCTGGGAACGTCCTGCTGGCACCGGGCTGGTGTCTCTCAGACAGCTAGATTAAAGAGAACCCAACATCAGTGCCTGACCTTGGCACCGCATCGGCCACAACCCCACCACTCTGCTACTCACCGCGCTCCAAAGGAGGCCCGGCACCTCCTAACCCTGACCCTCTGCCACACATGGAATGCATCTGCACCTGAAAGAAAGTTAGAACATGTGTCAAACACCACCAGGGTAACTCACAAGCTGCAAACACCTTATGTCAATCTAGGAACAGCATCTAGAGCCCAGGTACAGCCCACATTACAAATTCCCACTCCCTATGGTTTCTCCTACTGCAGCAGGCCATGCGGCAGGGCAGAACAGCTCTGGCAGAAATGTGAGTACACACCCGTGACACAGAACGTGACAAACAGGGGGACATGAAACACGACACATCATGCTTGTGGTGAGGGGAGAAGGCAAAAGGGACCCCAAAGACACACTAGGGAACACAGAACACTGGACAACACGACACAGACCAGAGCTGTTCTGCACTGCCCGCCTGAAAGCTGCCATCAAAAGTAGAGCCTCTCCCTTTAGCTGTCCTAAGAGGCCCTTGCAGAAGATTGCTTTTCCCACAGCCAATTTTTAAATCTGCCCCAAGAACTCCCACCCGACTATTCTCTCATCTCCAGGCCGTGGCCCCCGACTTATCTTTTGGATGATCGGTGAGGGGAATCCAGGCTGCACCTGAAATGAGTCTGCCTCGGAGGGCTCTGTGATGGCCTGTGAGCCTCTCGGTCAGCTGCAATAAAGAAAACCAAAACCAAAGTGTGAGTCCAGAGTTACGTGGGCCAAATCCCTGCAAGTCAGCTACTTGCCCTTTCCTGAGTGTGCCTGGCTCCTTCAGGCTCCAGCTTCATCCTGATTCCAAGGCTGTGGCCTTCCTTAGGAGTGGCACCTGGGTTAGAGAAAGGCAAAGTTAAATGGCATTGCTGTGAGTGCAGTGGAGGACCTTGTGTGCTCTAAGACATGGCAATGCCTCTGCTAGGCTTCTGAACAGCCTTGTGGGGGGGGGGCCCTCAAATAAACACCCTTTCTCACCCTGCTGCCTGCAAACCCCCTCCCAAGAACTCCTAACTGGATACCTGAACACCCTCCCTCTCCCAGTCACCATCCTGAACTCACCTGAAGCCTCAATCTCAAACATCATCCTTGACACTGGGCAGATCCCTCTTGGGACACAATGAATCTGCTGAAAAATTGTTGTGCTTGAGAGCTGAGCGATAACAACCACTTCTCTCCGCTGCCCACCTTGGCTGCTGGCATCCAGATTGACTTCCTAAAAGAAAGGCAAAGAACAGAGCTGTAACACAGTCACCATACACACTTCTGCTGCAGAGACAAATGGGGTCTCACCTGCTCGGGGCAATCCCCTCACCCAGGACGGGGCCCTCTGGCAGAGATTTAATCCATCTCAATCTGAAAAAAAAGTTAGGACAAGAGTCAAACTGCTGCAGGATAACTGAACAGCTCCAGATATGATGTGTCCATCTACAAATCCCACCTAGAGTCCAACTACACCCCACATTACAAATTCCAAGTCCCCGGGACTTCTCCTATCACACCAGGCTGTGTGGCAGGGCAGAGCAGCCCCGGCACAAATGTGTGCAGACACCAGTGACACAGGACAGGCAGGACAGGACAGGACAGACAACAGGGACACAACAGGAACAGAAATCTCTTGGCAAGGAAAATGGCTGCAAGGACTGAGAGAATGCAAAAGGAGATGACCGAGCTGAGACCGATGGAGAGCTGATGAGGCTCAGAGAACCCTGGAGGAAGAAGATGCTAACTGAATGATTTATTCCAATAACTGCAAAGATGGATGCCTAGGAATCCTACAGTCAAAACCCTCTACCTAACCTCGTAATGTTACAAGTCCTAATCCACCATAATGGATCCAGGTGGGGCATAGCTGTCCCTACAGCTCAGAAGAAGACCTGACAAGACACCTGACTGGATGCTTCCAAAGACAGAAGAGAGTCTGATGCCTGTCTGAGCTCCCGAGTCCAAAGTTCTGTGGCCCAGGTGCCCGGCCAAGGAATGCAGAGATCACAGATGCTAACAAGGATGCCAGGGTTTCTGACAGGCCCCCCTAAGATAAAGATATGGGATACACAAACAACACATAATGCACAGCTGACAAGTGACACGAGACACACCGGGACTGCTCTGCCCTGCACACCTCAGCACTGGGATCAAAAGTGAGACTTGGCTTTTATGGGGCCTAAGGGGGCACCTCATGAACACACTACCCCCCCCCCCTCAAAATTAGCCTCAAAAACCCTTCCCAGTAATTCCCAAACAAGCACCATGCCCTCATCCCAACTGAGGGTTGTAGCCCTCTACTTATCTCTCAGACATCGGGGGATGCTGGTCCCTGTCAGGTGCAAAGAAAGGCCACCTCGTCAGCTGGGAACGTCCTGCTGGCACCGGGCTGGTGTCTCTCAGACAGCTAGATTAAAGAGAACCCAACATCAGTGCCTGACCTTGGCACCGCATCGGCCAAAACCCCACCGCTCTGCTACTCACCGCGCTCCTAAGAAGGCCCGGCACCTCCTAACCCTGACCCTCTGCCACACAGGGAATGCATCTGCACCTGAAAGAAAGTTACAACATAAGTCAAACACCACCAGGGTAACTCACAAGCTGCAAACACCTTATGTCAACCTAGGAATAGCATCTAGAGCCCAAGTACAGCCCACATTACAAATTCCAACTCCCCATGGTTTGTCCTACTGCAGCAGGCCATGGGCAGGGCAGAACAGCTCCGGCACAAATGTGTGCACACACCCGTGACACAGAACGTGACAAACAGGGGGACATGAAACACGACACATCATGCTTGTGGTGAGGGCCTCGAGGGGAGAAGGCAAAAGGGACCCCAAAGACACACCAGGTAACACGGCACATGCGACAACACCAGACAGACCAGAGCTGTTCTGCACTGCCCGCCTGACATCTGCCATCAAAAGCAGAGCCTCTCCCTTTAGCTGTCCTAAGAGGCCCTTGCAGAAGATTGCTTTTCCCACTGCCAATTTTTAATTCTGGCGCAAGAACTCCCAACCTGATACTCTCCCATCTCCAGGCCGTGGCCCCCGACTTATCTTTTGGACGATCGCCGATGGGAATCCACGCGGCACCTGAAATGAGTCTGCCTCGAAGGGCTCTGTGATGGCCTTTGAGCCTCTCGGTCAGCTGCAATAAAGAAAACCAAAACCAAAGTGTGAGTCCAGAGTTACGTGGGCCAAATCCCTGCAAGTCAGCTACTTGCCCGTTCCTGAGTGTGCCTGGCTCCTTCAGGCTCCAGCTTCATCCTGATTCCAAGGCTGTGGCCTTCCTTAGGAGTGGCACCTGGGATAGAGAAAGGCAAAGTTAAATGGCATTCCTGTGAGTGCAGTGGATGACCTTGTGTGCTCTAAGACACGGCAATGCCTCTGCTAGGCTTCTGAACAGCCTTGTGTGGGGGGGCCCTCAAATAAACACCCTTTCTCACCCTGCTGCCTGCAAACCCCCTCCCAAGAACTCCTAACTGGATACCTGAACACCCTCCCTCTCCCAGTCACCATCCTCAACTCACCTGAAGCCTCAATCTCAAACATCATCCTTGACACTGGGCAGATCCCTCTTGTGACACGATCAATCTGCTGAAAAATTGTTGTGCTTGAGAGCTGAGCAATAACAACCACTTCTCCCCTCTGCCCACCTTGACTGCTGGCATCCAGATTGACTTCCTAAAAGAAAGACAAAGAACAGAGCTGTAACACAGTCACCATACACACTTCTGCTGCAGAGACAAATGGGGCCTCACCTGCTCGGGGCAATCCCCTCGCCCGGGATGGGGCCCTCTGGCACAGATTTAACCCATCTGAATCTGAAAAAAAAGTTAGGACAAGAGTCAAACTGTTGCAGAATAACTGAAGAGCTCCAGATATGATGTGTCCATCTACAAATCCCATCTAGAGTCCAACTACACCCCACATTACACATTCCAAGTCCCCGGGACTTCTCCTATCGCACCAGGCTGTGCGGCAGGGCAGAGCAGCCCCGTCCCAAATGTGTGCAGACACCCGTGACACAGGACAGGCAGGACAGGACAGGACAGACTACGGGGACACAACAGGAACAGAAATCTCTTGGCAAGGAAAATGGCTGCAAGGACTGAGAGAATGCCAAAGGGGATGACCGAGCTGAGACCGATGGTGAGCTGATGAGGCTCAGAGAACCCTGGAGGAAGAAGATGCTAACTGAATGCAGTTATTGGAATAAATCAAAGATGGATGCCTAGGAATCCTACAGTCAAAACCCTCTACCTAACCTCGTAATATTACAAGTCCTAATCCACCATAATGGATCCAGGTGGGGCACAGCTGTCCGTACAGCTCAGAAGAAGACCTGACAAGACACCTGACTGGATGCTTCAAAAGAGAGAAGAGAGTCTGATGCCTGTCTGAGCTCCCGAGTCAAAAGTTCTGTGGCCCGGGTGCCAGGCCAAGGAATGCAGAGATCACAGATGCTAACAAGGATGCCAAGGTTTCTGACAGGCCCCTCTAAGATAAAGATATGGGATACACAAACAACACATAATGCACAACAGACAAGTGACACGAGACACACCGGGACTGCTCTGCCCTGCACACCTCAGCACTGTGATCAAAAGTGAGACTTGGCTTTTATGGGGCCTAAGGGGCCACCTCATGAACACACTACCCCCCCCCCCCCAAAACTGGACTCAAAAACCCCTCCCAGTAATTCCCAAATCAGCACCATGCCTTCATCCCCACTGTGGGCCACAGCCCTCTACTTATCTCTCAGACATCTGGGGATGCTGGTCCCTGTCAGGTGCAAAGAAAGGCCACCTCGTCAGATGGGAAGGTCCTGCTGGCACCGGGCTGGTGTCTCTCAGACAGCTAGATTAAAGAGAACCAAACATCAGGGCCTGATCTTGGCACCGCATCGGCCACAACCCCACCACTCTGCTACTCACCGCGCTCCAAAGGAGGCCCGGCACCTCCTAACCCTGACCCTCTGCCACACATGGAATGCATCTGCACCTGAAAGAAAGTTAGAACATGTGTCAAACACCACCAGGGTAACTCACAAGCTGCAAACACCTTATGTCAATCTAGGAACAGCATCTAGAGCCCAGGTACAGCCCACATTACAAATTCCCACTCCCTATGGTTTCTCCTACTGCAGCAGGCCATGCGGCAGGGCAGAACAGCTCTGGCAGAAATGTGAGTACACACCCGTGACACAGAACGTGACAAACAGGGGGACATGAAACACGACACATCATGCTTGTGGTGAGGGGAGAAGGCAAAAGGGACCCCAAAGACACACTAGGGAACACAGAACACTGGACAACACGACACAGACCAGAGCTGTTCTGCACTGCCCGCCTGAAAGCTGCCATCAAAAGTAGAGCCTCTCCCTTTAGCTGTCCTAAGAGGCCCTTGCAGAAGATTGCTTTTCCCACAGCCAATTTTTAAATCTGCCCCAAGAACTCCCACCCGACTATTCTCTCATCTCCAGGCCGTGGCCCCCGACTTATCTTTTGGATGATCGGTGAGGGGAATCCAGGCTGCACCTGAAATGAGTCTGCCTCGGAGGGCTCTGTGATGGCCTGTGAGCCTCTCGGTCAGCTGCAATAAAGAAAACCAAAACCAAAGTGTGAGTCCAGAGTTACGTGGGCCAAATCCCTGCAAGTCAGCTACTTGCCCTTTCCTGAGTGTGCCTGGCTCCTTCAGGCTCCAGCTTCATCCTGATTCCAAGGCTGTGGCCTTCCTTAGGAGTGGCACCTGGGTTAGAGAAAGGCAAAGTTAAATGGCATTGCTGTGAGTGCAGTGGAGGACCTTGTGTGCTCTAAGACATGGCAATGCCTCTGCTAGGCTTCTGAACAGCCTTGTGGGGGGGGGGCCCTCAAATAAACACCCTTTCTCACCCTGCTGCCTGCAAACCCCCTCCCAAGAACTCCTAACTGGATACCTGAACACCCTCCCTCTCCCAGTCACCATCCTGAACTCACCTGAAGCCTCAATCTCAAACATCATCCTTGACACTGGGCAGATCCCTCTTGGGACACAATGAATCTGCTGAAAAATTGTTGTGCTTGAGAGCTGAGCGATAACAACCACTTCTCTCCGCTGCCCACCTTGGCTGCTGGCATCCAGATTGACTTCCTAAAAGAAAGGCAAAGAACAGAGCTGTAACACAGTCACCATACACACTTCTGCTGCAGAGACAAATGGGGTCTCACCTGCTCGGGGCAATCCCCTCACCCAGGACGGGGCCCTCTGGCAGAGATTTAATCCATCTCAATCTGAAAAAAAAGTTAGGACAAGAGTCAAACTGCTGCAGGATAACTGAACAGCTCCAGATATGATGTGTCCATCTACAAATCCCACCTAGAGTCCAACTACACCCCACATTACAAATTCCAAGTCCCCGGGACTTCTCCTATCACACCAGGCTGTGTGGCAGGGCAGAGCAGCCCCGGCACAAATGTGTGCAGACACCAGTGACACAGGACAGGCAGGACAGGACAGGACAGACAACAGGGACACAACAGGAACAGAAATCTCTTGGCAAGGAAAATGGCTGCAAGGACTGAGAGAATGCAAAAGGAGATGACCGAGCTGAGACCGATGGAGAGCTGATGAGGCTCAGAGAACCCTGGAGGAAGAAGATGCTAACTGAATGATTTATTCCAATAACTGCAAAGATGGATGCCTAGGAATCCTACAGTCAAAACCCTCTACCTAACCTCGTAATGTTACAAGTCCTAATCCACCATAATGGATCCAGGTGGGGCATAGCTGTCCCTACAGCTCAGAAGAAGACCTGACAAGACACCTGACTGGATGCTTCCAAAGACAGAAGAGAGTCTGATGCCTGTCTGAGCTCCCGAGTCCAAAGTTCTGTGGCCCAGGTGCCCGGCCAAGGAATGCAGAGATCACAGATGCTAACAAGGATGCCAGGGTTTCTGACAGGCCCCCCTAAGATAAAGATATGGGATACACAAACAACACATAATGCACAGCTGACAAGTGACACGAGACACACCGGGACTGCTCTGCCCTGCACACCTCAGCACTGGGATCAAAAGTGAGACTTGGCTTTTATGGGGCCTAAGGGGGCACCTCATGAACACACTACCCCCCCCCCCTCAAAATTAGCCTCAAAAACCCTTCCCAGTAATTCCCAAACAAGCACCATGCCCTCATCCCAACTGAGGGTTGTAGCCCTCTACTTATCTCTCAGACATCGGGGGATGCTGGTCCCTGTCAGGTGCAAAGAAAGGCCACCTCGTCAGCTGGGAACGTCCTGCTGGCACCGGGCTGGTGTCTCTCAGACAGCTAGATTAAAGAGAACCCAACATCAGTGCCTGACCTTGGCACCGCATCGGCCAAAACCCCACCGCTCTGCTACTCACCGCGCTCCTAAGAAGGCCCGGCACCTCCTAACCCTGACCCTCTGCCACACAGGGAATGCATCTGCACCTGAAAGAAAGTTACAACATAAGTCAAACACCACCAGGGTAACTCACAAGCTGCAAACACCTTATGTCAACCTAGGAATAGCATCTAGAGCCCAAGTACAGCCCACATTACAAATTCCAACTCCCCATGGTTTGTCCTACTGCAGCAGGCCATGGGCAGGGCAGAACAGCTCCGGCACAAATGTGTGCACACACCCGTGACACAGAACGTGACAAACAGGGGGACATGAAACACGACACATCATGCTTGTGGTGAGGGCCTCGAGGGGAGAAGGCAAAAGGGACCCCAAAGACACACCAGGTAACACGGCACATGCGACAACACCAGACAGACCAGAGCTGTTCTGCACTGCCCGCCTGACATCTGCCATCAAAAGCAGAGCCTCTCCCTTTAGCTGTCCTAAGAGGCCCTTGCAGAAGATTGCTTTTCCCACTGCCAATTTTTAATTCTGGCGCAAGAACTCCCAACCTGATACTCTCCCATCTCCAGGCCGTGGCCCCCGACTTATCTTTTGGACGATCGCCGATGGGAATCCACGCGGCACCTGAAATGAGTCTGCCTCGAAGGGCTCTGTGATGGCCTTTGAGCCTCTCGGTCAGCTGCAATAAAGAAAACCAAAACCAAAGTGTGAGTCCAGAGTTACGTGGGCCAAATCCCTGCAAGTCAGCTACTTGCCCGTTCCTGAGTGTGCCTGGCTCCTTCAGGCTCCAGCTTCATCCTGATTCCAAGGCTGTGGCCTTCCTTAGGAGTGGCACCTGGGATAGAGAAAGGCAAAGTTAAATGGCATTCCTGTGAGTGCAGTGGATGACCTTGTGTGCTCTAAGACACGGCAATGCCTCTGCTAGGCTTCTGAACAGCCTTGTGTGGGGGGGCCCTCAAATAAACACCCTTTCTCACCCTGCTGCCTGCAAACCCCCTCCCAAGAACTCCTAACTGGATACCTGAACACCCTCCCTCTCCCAGTCACCATCCTCAACTCACCTGAAGCCTCAATCTCAAACATCATCCTTGACACTGGGCAGATCCCTCTTGTGACACGATCAATCTGCTGAAAAATTGTTGTGCTTGAGAGCTGAGCAATAACAACCACTTCTCCCCTCTGCCCACCTTGACTGCTGGCATCCAGATTGACTTCCTAAAAGAAAGACAAAGAACAGAGCTGTAACACAGTCACCATACACACTTCTGCTGCAGAGACAAATGGGGCCTCACCTGCTCGGGGCAATCCCCTCGCCCGGGATGGGGCCCTCTGGCACAGATTTAACCCATCTGAATCTGAAAAAAAAGTTAGGACAAGAGTCAAACTGTTGCAGAATAACTGAAGAGCTCCAGATATGATGTGTCCATCTACAAATCCCATCTAGAGTCCAACTACACCCCACATTACACATTCCAAGTCCCCGGGACTTCTCCTATCGCACCAGGCTGTGCGGCAGGGCAGAGCAGCCCCGTCCCAAATGTGTGCAGACACCCGTGACACAGGACAGGCAGGACAGGACAGGACAGACTACGGGGACACAACAGGAACAGAAATCTCTTGGCAAGGAAAATGGCTGCAAGGACTGAGAGAATGCCAAAGGGGATGACCGAGCTGAGACCGATGGTGAGCTGATGAGGCTCAGAGAACCCTGGAGGAAGAAGATGCTAACTGAATGCAGTTATTGGAATAAATCAAAGATGGATGCCTAGGAATCCTACAGTCAAAACCCTCTACCTAACCTCGTAATATTACAAGTCCTAATCCACCATAATGGATCCAGGTGGGGCACAGCTGTCCGTACAGCTCAGAAGAAGACCTGACAAGACACCTGACTGGATGCTTCAAAAGAGAGAAGAGAGTCTGATGCCTGTCTGAGCTCCCGAGTCAAAAGTTCTGTGGCCCGGGTGCCAGGCCAAGGAATGCAGAGATCACAGATGCTAACAAGGATGCCAAGGTTTCTGACAGGCCCCTCTAAGATAAAGATATGGGATACACAAACAACACATAATGCACAACAGACAAGTGACACGAGACACACCGGGACTGCTCTGCCCTGCACACCTCAGCACTGTGATCAAAAGTGAGACTTGGCTTTTATGGGGCCTAAGGGGCCACCTCATGAACACACTACCCCCCCCCCCCCAAAACTGGACTCAAAAACCCCTCCCAGTAATTCCCAAATCAGCACCATGCCTTCATCCCCACTGTGGGCCACAGCCCTCTACTTATCTCTCAGACATCTGGGGATGCTGGTCCCTGTCAGGTGCAAAGAAAGGCCACCTCGTCAGATGGGAAGGTCCTGCTGGCACCGGGCTGGTGTCTCTCAGACAGCTAGATTAAAGAGAACCAAAATTCAGGGCCTGATCTTGGCACCGCATCGGCCACAACCCCACCACTCTGCTACTCACCGCGCTCCAAAGGAGGCCCGGCACCTCCTAACCCTGACCCTCTGCCACACATGGAATGCATCTGCACCTGAAAGAAAGTTAGAACATGTGTCAAACACCACCAGGGTAACTCACAAGCTGCAAACACCTTATGTCAATCTAGGAACAGCATCTAGAGCCCAGGTACAGCCCACATTACAAATTCCCACTCCCTATGGTTTCTCCTACTGCAGCAGGCCATGCGGCAGGGCAGAACAGCTCTGGCAGAAATGTGAGTACACACCCGTGACACAGAACGTGACAAACAGGGGGACATGAAACACGACACATCATGCTTGTGGTGAGGGGAGAAGGCAAAAGGGACCCCAAAGACACACTAGGGAACACAGAACACTGGACAACACGACACAGACCAGAGCTGTTCTGCACTGCCCGCCTGAAAGCTGCCATCAAAAGTAGAGCCTCTCCCTTTAGCTGTCCTAAGAGGCCCTTGCAGAAGATTGCTTTTCCCACAGCCAATTTTTAAATCTGCCCCAAGAACTCCCACCCGACTATTCTCTCATCTCCAGGCCGTGGCCCCCGACTTATCTTTTGGATGATCGGTGAGGGGAATCCAGGCTGCACCTGAAATGAGTCTGCCTCGGAGGGCTCTGTGATGGCCTGTGAGCCTCTCGGTCAGCTGCAATAAAGAAAACCAAAACCAAAGTGTGAGTCCAGAGTTACGTGGGCCAAATCCCTGCAAGTCAGCTACTTGCCCTTTCCTGAGTGTGCCTGGCTCCTTCAGGCTCCAGCTTCATCCTGATTCCAAGGCTGTGGCCTTCCTTAGGAGTGGCACCTGGGTTAGAGAAAGGCAAAGTTAAATGGCATTGCTGTGAGTGCAGTGGAGGACCTTGTGTGCTCTAAGACATGGCAATGCCTCTGCTAGGCTTCTGAACAGCCTTGTGGGGGGGGGGCCCTCAAATAAACACCCTTTCTCACCCTGCTGCCTGCAAACCCCCTCCCAAGAACTCCTAACTGGATACCTGAACACCCTCCCTCTCCCAGTCACCATCCTGAACTCACCTGAAGCCTCAATCTCAAACATCATCCTTGACACTGGGCAGATCCCTCTTGGGACACAATGAATCTGCTGAAAAATTGTTGTGCTTGAGAGCTGAGCGATAACAACCACTTCTCTCCGCTGCCCACCTTGGCTGCTGGCATCCAGATTGACTTCCTAAAAGAAAGGCAAAGAACAGAGCTGTAACACAGTCACCATACACACTTCTGCTGCAGAGACAAATGGGGTCTCACCTGCTCGGGGCAATCCCCTCACCCAGGACGGGGCCCTCTGGCAGAGATTTAATCCATCTCAATCTGAAAAAAAAGTTAGGACAAGAGTCAAACTGCTGCAGGATAACTGAACAGCTCCAGATATGATGTGTCCATCTACAAATCCCACCTAGAGTCCAACTACACCCCACATTACAAATTCCAAGTCCCCGGGACTTCTCCTATCACACCAGGCTGTGTGGCAGGGCAGAGCAGCCCCGGCACAAATGTGTGCAGACACCAGTGACACAGGACAGGCAGGACAGGACAGGACAGACAACAGGGACACAACAGGAACAGAAATCTCTTGGCAAGGAAAATGGCTGCAAGGACTGAGAGAATGCAAAAGGAGATGACCGAGCTGAGACCGATGGAGAGCTGATGAGGCTCAGAGAACCCTGGAGGAAGAAGATGCTAACTGAATGATTTATTCCAATAACTGCAAAGATGGATGCCTAGGAATCCTACAGTCAAAACCCTCTACCTAACCTCGTAATGTTACAAGTCCTAATCCACCATAATGGATCCAGGTGGGGCATAGCTGTCCCTACAGCTCAGAAGAAGACCTGACAAGACACCTGACTGGATGCTTCCAAAGACAGAAGAGAGTCTGATGCCTGTCTGAGCTCCCGAGTCCAAAGTTCTGTGGCCCAGGTGCCCGGCCAAGGAATGCAGAGATCACAGATGCTAACAAGGATGCCAGGGTTTCTGACAGGCCCCCCTAAGATAAAGATATGGGATACACAAACAACACATAATGCACAGCTGACAAGTGACACGAGACACACCGGGACTGCTCTGCCCTGCACACCTCAGCACTGGGATCAAAAGTGAGACTTGGCTTTTATGGGGCCTAAGGGGGCACCTCATGAACACACTACCCCCCCCCCCTCAAAATTAGCCTCAAAAACCCTTCCCAGTAATTCCCAAACAAGCACCATGCCCTCATCCCAACTGAGGGTTGTAGCCCTCTACTTATCTCTCAGACATCGGGGGATGCTGGTCCCTGTCAGGTGCAAAGAAAGGCCACCTCGTCAGCTGGGAACGTCCTGCTGGCACCGGGCTGGTGTCTCTCAGACAGCTAGATTAAAGAGAACCCAACATCAGTGCCTGACCTTGGCACCGCATCGGCCAAAACCCCACCGCTCTGCTACTCACCGCGCTCCTAAGAAGGCCCGGCACCTCCTAACCCTGACCCTCTGCCACACAGGGAATGCATCTGCACCTGAAAGAAAGTTACAACATAAGTCAAACACCACCAGGGTAACTCACAAGCTGCAAACACCTTATGTCAACCTAGGAATAGCATCTAGAGCCCAAGTACAGCCCACATTACAAATTCCAACTCCCCATGGTTTGTCCTACTGCAGCAGGCCATGGGCAGGGCAGAACAGCTCCGGCACAAATGTGTGCACACACCCGTGACACAGAACGTGACAAACAGGGGGACATGAAACACGACACATCATGCTTGTGGTGAGGGCCTCGAGGGGAGAAGGCAAAAGGGACCCCAAAGACACACCAGGTAACACGGCACATGCGACAACACCAGACAGACCAGAGCTGTTCTGCACTGCCCGCCTGACATCTGCCATCAAAAGCAGAGCCTCTCCCTTTAGCTGTCCTAAGAGGCCCTTGCAGAAGATTGCTTTTCCCACTGCCAATTTTTAATTCTGGCGCAAGAACTCCCAACCTGATACTCTCCCATCTCCAGGCCGTGGCCCCCGACTTATCTTTTGGACGATCGCCGATGGGAATCCACGCGGCACCTGAAATGAGTCTGCCTCGAAGGGCTCTGTGATGGCCTTTGAGCCTCTCGGTCAGCTGCAATAAAGAAAACCAAAACCAAAGTGTGAGTCCAGAGTTACGTGGGCCAAATCCCTGCAAGTCAGCTACTTGCCCGTTCCTGAGTGTGCCTGGCTCCTTCAGGCTCCAGCTTCATCCTGATTCCAAGGCTGTGGCCTTCCTTAGGAGTGGCACCTGGGATAGAGAAAGGCAAAGTTAAATGGCATTCCTGTGAGTGCAGTGGATGACCTTGTGTGCTCTAAGACACGGCAATGCCTCTGCTAGGCTTCTGAACAGCCTTGTGTGGGGGGGCCCTCAAATAAACACCCTTTCTCACCCTGCTGCCTGCAAACCCCCTCCCAAGAACTCCTAACTGGATACCTGAACACCCTCCCTCTCCCAGTCACCATCCTCAACTCACCTGAAGCCTCAATCTCAAACATCATCCTTGACACTGGGCAGATCCCTCTTGTGACACGATCAATCTGCTGAAAAATTGTTGTGCTTGAGAGCTGAGCAATAACAACCACTTCTCCCCTCTGCCCACCTTGACTGCTGGCATCCAGATTGACTTCCTAAAAGAAAGACAAAGAACAGAGCTGTAACACAGTCACCATACACACTTCTGCTGCAGAGACAAATGGGGCCTCACCTGCTCGGGGCAATCCCCTCGCCCGGGATGGGGCCCTCTGGCACAGATTTAACCCATCTGAATCTGAAAAAAAAGTTAGGACAAGAGTCAAACTGTTGCAGAATAACTGAAGAGCTCCAGATATGATGTGTCCATCTACAAATCCCATCTAGAGTCCAACTACACCCCACATTACACATTCCAAGTCCCCGGGACTTCTCCTATCGCACCAGGCTGTGCGGCAGGGCAGAGCAGCCCCGTCCCAAATGTGTGCAGACACCCGTGACACAGGACAGGCAGGACAGGACAGGACAGACTACGGGGACACAACAGGAACAGAAATCTCTTGGCAAGGAAAATGGCTGCAAGGACTGAGAGAATGCCAAAGGGGATGACCGAGCTGAGACCGATGGTGAGCTGATGAGGCTCAGAGAACCCTGGAGGAAGAAGATGCTAACTGAATGCAGTTATTGGAATAAATCAAAGATGGATGCCTAGGAATCCTACAGTCAAAACCCTCTACCTAACCTCGTAATATTACAAGTCCTAATCCACCATAATGGATCCAGGTGGGGCACAGCTGTCCGTACAGCTCAGAAGAAGACCTGACAAGACACCTGACTGGATGCTTCAAAAGAGAGAAGAGAGTCTGATGCCTGTCTGAGCTCCCGAGTCAAAAGTTCTGTGGCCCGGGTGCCAGGCCAAGGAATGCAGAGATCACAGATGCTAACAAGGATGCCAAGGTTTCTGACAGGCCCCTCTAAGATAAAGATATGGGATACACAAACAACACATAATGCACAACAGACAAGTGACACGAGACACACCGGGACTGCTCTGCCCTGCACACCTCAGCACTGTGATCAAAAGTGAGACTTGGCTTTTATGGGGCCTAAGGGGCCACCTCATGAACACACTACCCCCCCCCCCCCAAAACTGGACTCAAAAACCCCTCCCAGTAATTCCCAAATCAGCACCATGCCTTCATCCCCACTGTGGGCCACAGCCCTCTACTTATCTCTCAGACATCTGGGGATGCTGGTCCCTGTCAGGTGCAAAGAAAGGCCACCTCGTCAGATGGGAAGGTCCTGCTGGCACCGGGCTGGTGTCTCTCAGACAGCTAGATTAAAGAGAACCAAAATTCAGGGCCTGATCTTGGCACCGCATCGGCCACAACCCCACCACTCTGCTACTCACCGCGCTCCAAAGGAGGCCCGGCACCTCCTAACCCTGACCCTCTGCCACACATGGAATGCATCTGCACCTGAAAGAAAGTTAGAACATGTGTCAAACACCACCAGGGTAACTCACAAGCTGCAAACACCTTATGTCAATCTAGGAACAGCATCTAGAGCCCAGGTACAGCCCACATTACAAATTCCCACTCCCTATGGTTTCTCCTACTGCAGCAGGCCATGCGGCAGGGCAGAACAGCTCTGGCAGAAATGTGAGTACACACCCGTGACACAGAACGTGACAAACAGGGGGACATGAAACACGACACATCATGCTTGTGGTGAGGGGAGAAGGCAAAAGGGACCCCAAAGACACACTAGGGAACACAGAACACTGGACAACACGACACAGACCAGAGCTGTTCTGCACTGCCCGCCTGAAAGCTGCCATCAAAAGTAGAGCCTCTCCCTTTAGCTGTCCTAAGAGGCCCTTGCAGAAGATTGCTTTTCCCACAGCCAATTTTTAAATCTGCCCCAAGAACTCCCACCCGACTATTCTCTCATCTCCAGGCCGTGGCCCCCGACTTATCTTTTGGATGATCGGTGAGGGGAATCCAGGCTGCACCTGAAATGAGTCTGCCTCGGAGGGCTCTGTGATGGCCTGTGAGCCTCTCGGTCAGCTGCAATAAAGAAAACCAAAACCAAAGTGTGAGTCCAGAGTTACGTGGGCCAAATCCCTGCAAGTCAGCTACTTGCCCTTTCCTGAGTGTGCCTGGCTCCTTCAGGCTCCAGCTTCATCCTGATTCCAAGGCTGTGGCCTTCCTTAGGAGTGGCACCTGGGTTAGAGAAAGGCAAAGTTAAATGGCATTGCTGTGAGTGCAGTGGAGGACCTTGTGTGCTCTAAGACATGGCAATGCCTCTGCTAGGCTTCTGAACAGCCTTGTGGGGGGGGGGCCCTCAAATAAACACCCTTTCTCACCCTGCTGCCTGCAAACCCCCTCCCAAGAACTCCTAACTGGATACCTGAACACCCTCCCTCTCCCAGTCACCATCCTGAACTCACCTGAAGCCTCAATCTCAAACATCATCCTTGACACTGGGCAGATCCCTCTTGGGACACAATGAATCTGCTGAAAAATTGTTGTGCTTGAGAGCTGAGCGATAACAACCACTTCTCTCCGCTGCCCACCTTGGCTGCTGGCATCCAGATTGACTTCCTAAAAGAAAGGCAAAGAACAGAGCTGTAACACAGTCACCATACACACTTCTGCTGCAGAGACAAATGGGGTCTCACCTGCTCGGGGCAATCCCCTCACCCAGGACGGGGCCCTCTGGCAGAGATTTAATCCATCTCAATCTGAAAAAAAAGTTAGGACAAGAGTCAAACTGCTGCAGGATAACTGAACAGCTCCAGATATGATGTGTCCATCTACAAATCCCACCTAGAGTCCAACTACACCCCACATTACAAATTCCAAGTCCCCGGGACTTCTCCTATCACACCAGGCTGTGTGGCAGGGCAGAGCAGCCCCGGCACAAATGTGTGCAGACACCAGTGACACAGGACAGGCAGGACAGGACAGGACAGACAACAGGGACACAACAGGAACAGAAATCTCTTGGCAAGGAAAATGGCTGCAAGGACTGAGAGAATGCAAAAGGAGATGACCGAGCTGAGACCGATGGAGAGCTGATGAGGCTCAGAGAACCCTGGAGGAAGAAGATGCTAACTGAATGATTTATTCCAATAACTGCAAAGATGGATGCCTAGAAATCCTACAGTCAAAACCCTCTACCTAACCTCGTAATGTTACAAGTCCTAATCCACCATAATGGATCCAGGTGGGGCATAGCTGTCCCTACAGCTCAGAAGAAGACCTGACAAGACACCTGACTAGATGCTTCCAAAGACAGAAGAGAGTCTGATGCCCGTCTGAGCTCCGCAGTCAAAAGTTCTGTGGCCCCGATGCCAGGCCAAGGAATGCAGAGATCACAGATGCTAACAAGGATGCCAAGGTTTCTGACAGGCCCTCCTAAGATAAAGACATGGGATGCACAAACAACACATAATGCACAACAGACAAGAGACACGAGACACACCGGGACTGCTCTGCCCTGCGCACCTCAGCACTGTGATCAAAAGTGAGACTTTGTCTTTATGGGGCCTAAGGGGCCACTTCATGAACTCACTACCCCCCCCCCCAAAATTGGACTCAAAAACCCCTCCCAGTAATTCCCAAACCAGCACCATGCCTTCATCCCCACTGTGGGCCACAGCCCTCTACTTATCTCTCAGACATCTGGGGATGCCGGTCCGTGTCAGGTGCAAAGAAAGGCCACCTCGTCAGCTGGGAAGGTCCTGCTGGCACCGGGCTGGTGTCTCTCAGACAGCTAGATTAAAGAGAACCAAACATCAGGGCCTGACCTTGGCACCGCATCGGCCAAAACCCCACCACTCTGCTACTCACTGCGCTCCTAAGGAGGCCCGGCACCTCCTAACCCTGACCCTCTGCCACACATGGAATGCATCTGCACCTGAAAGAAAGTTACAACATATGTCAAACACCACCAGGGTAACTCACAAGCTGCAAACACCTTATGCCAACCTAGGAACAGCATCTAGAGCCCAAGTACAGCCCACATGACAAATTTCAACTCCCCATGGTTTGTCCTACTGCAGCAGGCCATGCAGCAGGGCAGAACAGCTCCAGCACAAATGTGTGCACACACCCGTGACACAGAACGTGACAAACAGGGGGACATGAAACACGACACATCATGCTTGTGGTGAGGGGAGAAGGCAAAAGGGACCCCAAAGACACACTAGGGAACACAGAACACTGGACAACAGGACACAGACCAGAGCTGTTCTGCACTGCCCGCCTGAAAGCTGCCATCAAAAGCAGAGCCTCTCCCTTTAGCTCTCCTAATAAGCCCTTGGAGAAGATTGCTTTTCCCACAGCCAATTTTTAAATCTGCCCCAAGAACTCCCACCCCACTATTCTCTCATCTCCAGGCCGTGGCCCCCGACTTATCTTTTGGATGATCGGTGATGGGAATCCACGTTGCACCTGAAATGAGTCTGCCTCGGAGGGCCCCGTGATGGCCTGTGAGCCTCTCGGTCAGCTGCAATAAAGAAAACCAAAACCAAAGTGTGAGTCCAGAGTTACGTGGGCCCAATCCCTGCAAGTCAGCTACTTGCCCTTTCCTGAGTGTGCCTGGCTCCTTCAGGCTCCAGCTTCATCCTGATTCCAAGGCTGTGGCCTTCCTTAGGAGTGGCACCTGGGTTAGAGAAAGGCAAAGTTAAATGGCATTGCTGTGAGTGCAGTGGAGGACCTTGTGTGCTCTAAGACATGGCAATGCCTCTGCTAGGCTTCTGAACAGCCTTGTGGGGGGGGGCCCTCAAATAAACAAATAAACACCCTTTCTCACCCTGCTGCCTGCAAACCCCCTCCAAAGAACTCCTAACTGGATACCTGAACAGCTTCCCTCTCCCAGTCACCATCCTGAACTCACCTGAAGCCTCAATCTCAAACATCATCCTTGACACTGGGCAGATCCCTCTTGTGACATGATCCATCTGCTGAAAAATTGTTGTGCTTGAGAGCTGAGCAATAACAACCACTTCTCTCCGCTGCCCACCTTGACTGCTGGCATCCAGATTGACTTCCTAAAAGAAAGACAAAGAACAGAGCTGTAACACAGTCACCATACACACTTCTGCTGCAGAGACAAATGGGGCCTCACCTGCTCGGGGCAATCCCCTCACCCGGGATGGGGCCCTCTGGCACAGATTTAACCCATCTCAATCTGAAAAAAAAGTTAGGACAAGAGTCAAACTGTTGCAGGATAACTGAAGAGCTCCAGATATGATGTGTCCATCTACAGATCCCATCTAGAGTCCAACTACACCCCACATTACAAATTCCAAGTCCCCGGGCCCTCTCCTATCGCACCAGGCTGTGCGGCAGGGCAGAGCAGCTCCAGCACAAATGTGTGCAGACACCCGTGACACAGGACAGGCAGGACAGGACAGGACAGACAACAGGGACACAACAGGAACAGAAATCTCTTGGCAAGGAAAATGGCTGCAAGGACTGAGAGAATGCAAAAGGAGATGACCGAGCTGAGACCGATGGTGAGCTGATGAGGCTCAGAGAACCCTGGAGGAAGAAGATGCTAACTGAATGATTTATTCCAATAACTGCAAAGATGGATGCCTAGGAATCCTACAGTCAAAACCCTCTACCTAACCGCGTAATATTACAAGTCCTAATCCACCATAATGGATCCAGGTGGGGCATAGCTGTCCGTACAGCTCAGAAGAAGACCTGACAAGACACCTGACTGGATGCTTCCAAAGACAGAAGAGAGTCTGATGCCTGTCTGAGCTCCGCAGTCAAAAGTTCAGTGGCCCGGGTGCCAGGGTAAGGAATGCAGAGATCACAGATGCTAACAAGGATGCCAGGGTTTCTGACAGGCCCCCCTAAGTTAAAGATATGGCATACAGAAACAACACACAATGCACAACAGACAAGTGACACGAGACACACCGGGACTGCTCTGCCCTGCACACCTCAGCACTGTGATCAAAAGTGAGACTTGGCTTTTATGGGGCCTAACGAGCCGTTTAATGAACACCCCCCGCTCCAAACTGGACTCAAAAACCCCTCCCAGTAATTCCCAAACCAGCACCCCACGTTCATCCCCACTGTGGGTCACAGCCCTCTACTTATCTCTCAGACATCTGGGGATGCCGGTCCCTGTCAGGTGCAAAGAAAGGCCACCTCGTCACCTGGGAAGGTCCTGCTGGCACCGGGCTGGTGTCTCTCAGACAGCTAGATTAAAGAGAACCAAACATCAGGGCCTGATCTTGGCACCGCATCGGCCACAACCCCACCACTCTGCTACTCACCGCGCTCCTGAGAAGGCCCGGCACCTCCTAACCCTGACCCTCTGCCACACATGGAATGCATCTGCACCTGAAAGAAAGTTAGAACATAAGTCAAACACCACCAGGGTAACTCACAAGCTGCAAACACCTTATGTCAATCTAGGAACAGCATCTAGACCCCAAGTACAGCCCACATGACAAATTTCAACTCCCCAGGCTTGTCCTACTGCAGCAGGCCTTGGGCAGGGCAGAACAGCTCCAGCACAAATGTGTGCACACACCCGTGACACAGAACGTGACAAACAGGGGGACATGAAACACGACACATCATGCCTGTGGTGAGGGCCTCGAGGGGAGAAGGCAAAAGGGACCCCAAAGACACACCAGGTAACACGGCACATGAGACAACACCAGACAGACCGGAGCTGTTCTGCACTGCCCGCCTGAAAGCTGCCATCAAAAGCAGAGCCTCTCCCTTTAGCTGTCCTAAGAGGCCCTTGCAGAAGATTGCTTTCCCCTCTGCTCATTTTTGAATCTGCCCCAAGAACTCCCAAACTGCTACTCCGCCATCTCCAGGCCGTGGCCCCCGACTTATCTTTTGGACGATCGCCGATGGGAATCCACGCTGCACCTGAAATGCGTCTGCCTCGGAGGGCTCTGTGATGGCCTGTGAGCCTCTCGGTCAGCTGCAATAAAGAAAACCAAAACCAAAGTGTGAGTCCAGAGTTATGTTGGCCAAATCCCTGCAAGTCAGCTACTTGCCCTTTCCTGAGTGTGCCTGGCTCCCTCAGGCTCCAGCTTCATCCTGATTCCAAGGCTGTGGGCTCCCTTAGGAGTGGCACCTGGGTAAGAGAAAGGCAAAGTTAAATGGCATTGCTGTGAGTGCAGTGGAGGACCTTGTGTGCTCTGAGACACGGCAATGCCTCTGCTAGGCTTCTGAACAGCCTTGTGGGGGGGGGCCCTCCAATAAACACCCTTTCTCACCCTGCTGCCTGCAAACCCCCTCCCAAGAACTCCTAAACTGGATACCTGATCACCCTCCCTCTCCCAGTCACAATCCTCAACTCACCTGAAGCCTCAATCTCAAACATCATCCTTGACACTGGGCAGATCCCTCTTGGGACACGATGAATCTGCTGAAAAATTGTTGTGCTTGAGAGCTGAGCAATAACAACCACTTCTCCCCGCTGCTCACCTTGACTGCTGGCATCCAGATTGACTTCCTAAAAGAAAGACAAAGAACAGAGCTGTAACACAGTCACCATACACACTTCTGCTGCAGAGACAAATGGGGCCTCACCTGCTCGGGGCAATCCCCTCACCCGGGATGGGGCCCTCTGGCACAGATTTAATCCATCTCAATCTGAAAAAAAAGGTAGGACAAGAGTCAAACTGTGGCAGGATAACTGAGGAGCTCCAGATATCCTGTGTCCATCTACAAATCCCATCTAGAGTCCAACTACACCCCACATTACAAATTCCAAGTCCCCAGGACTTCTCCTATTGCACCAGGCTGTGCGGCAGGGCAGAGCAGCCCCGTCCCAAATGTGTGCAGACACCCGTGACACAGGACAGGCAGGACAGGACAGACAATGGGGACACAACACGAACAGAAATCTCTTGGCAAGGAAAATGGCTGCAAGCACTGAGAGAATGCAAAAGGAGATGACCGAGCTGAGACCGATGGTGAGCTGATGAGGCTCAGAGAACCCTGGAGGAAGAAGATGCTAACTGAATGCAGTTATTGGAATAAATCAAAGATGGATGCCTAGGAATCCTACAGTCAAAACCCTCTACCTAACCTCGTAATATTTCAAGTCCTAATCCACCATAATGGATCCAGGTGGGGCATAGCTGTCTGTACAGCTCAGAACAAGACCTGACAAGACACCTGACTGGATGCTTCTAAAGACAGAAGAGAGTCTGATGCCCGTCTGAGCTCCCCAGTCAAAAGTTCTGTGGCCCAGGTGCCAGGCCAAGGAATGCAGAGATCACAGATGCTAACAAGGATGCCAAGGTTTCTGACAGGCCCCCCTAAGATAAAGACATGGGATACACAAACAACACATAATGCACAACAGACAAGTGACACGAGACACACCGGGACTGCTCTGCCCTGCACACCTCAGCACTGCGATCAAAAGTGAGACTTTGTCTTTATGAGGCCAAAGGGGCCACTTCATGAACACCCCCCCCCCCCCCAAAATTGGACTCAAAAACCCCTCCCAGTAATTCCCAAACAAGCACCATGCCCTCATCCCCACTGTGGACCACAGCCCTCTACTTATCTCTCAGACATCTGGGGAGGCTGGTCCCTGTCAGGTGCAAAGAAAGGCCACCTCGTCAGCTGGGAAGGTCCTGCTGGCACCGGGCTGGTGTCTCTCAGACAGCTAGATTAAAGAGAACCAAACATCAGGGCCTGATCTTGGCACCGCATTGGCCAAAACCCCACCACTCTGCTACTCACCGCGCTCCTAAGAAGGCCCGGCACCTCCTAACCCTGACACTCTGCCACACACAGAATGCATCTGCACCTGAAAGAAAGTTAGAACATATGTCAAACACCACCAGGGTAACTCACAAGCTGCAAACACCTTATGCCAACCTAGGAACAGCATCTAGAGCCCAAGTACAGCCCACATTACAAATTTCAACTCCCCAAGGCTTGTCCTACTGCAGCAGGCCATGGGCAGGGCAGAACAGCTCCAGCACAAAGACCCACAGACACCCGTGACACAGAACGTGACAAACAGGGGGACATTAAACACGACACATCATGCTTGTGGTGAGGGGAGAAGGCAAAAGGGACCCCAAAGACACACTAGGGAGCACAGAACACTGGACAACACGACACAGACCGGAGCTGTTCTGCACTGCCCGCCTGACATCTGCCATCAAAAGTAGAGCCTCTCCCTTTAGCTGTCCTAAGAGGCCCTTGCAGAAGATTGCTTTTCCCACTGCCAATTTTTAAATCTGGCGAAAGAACTCCCAACCTCACACACTCCAATCTCCAGGCCGTGGCCCCCGACTTATCTTTTGGATGATCGGTGATGGGAATCCACGCTGCACCTGAAATGAGTCTGCCTCGGAGGGCTCTGTGATGGCCTGTGAGCCTCTCGGTCAGCTGCAATAAAGAAAACCAAAACCAAAGTGTGAGTCCAGAGTTACGTGGGCCAAATCCCAGCCAGTCAGCTACTTGCCCTCTCCTGAGTGTGCCTGGCTCCCTCAGGCTCCAGCTTCATCCTGATTCCAAGGCTGTGGCCTTCCTTAGGAGTGGCACCTGGGTTAGAGAAAGGCAAAGTTAAATGGCATTGCTGTGAGTGCAGTGGATGACCTTGTGTGCTCTAAGACATGGCAATGCCTCTGCTAGGCTTCTGAACAGCCTTGTGGGGGGGGCCCTCAAATCAACAAATAAACACCCTTTCTCACCCTGCTGCCTGCAAACCCCCTCCCAAGAACTCCTAAATGGATACCTGAACACCCTCCCTCTCCCAGTCACCATCCTCAACTCACCTGAAGCCTCAATCTCAAACATCATCCTTGACACTGGGCAGATCCCTCTTGTGACACGATCAATCTGCTGAAAAATTGTTGTGCTTGAGAGCTGAGCAATAACAACCACTTCTCTCCGCTGCTCACCTTGGCTGCTGGCATCCAGATTGACTTCCTAAAAGAAAGACAAAGAACAGAGCTGTAACACAGTCACCATACACACTTCTGCTGCAGAGACAAATGGGGCCTCACCTGCTCGGGGCAATCCCCTCACCCGGGATGGGGCCCTCTGGCACAGATTTAATCCATCTCAATCTGAAAAAAGAGTTAGGACACGAGTCACACTGTTGCAGGATAACTGATGACCTCCAGATCAACTGTGGCATCTACAGATCCCATCTAGAGTCCAACTACACCCCACACTACACATTCCAACTCCCCAGGACTTCTCCTATCGCACCAGGCTGTGCGGCAGGGCAGAGCAGCCCCTTCCCAAATGTGTGCAGACACCCGTGACACAGGACAGGCAGGACAGGAAAGACAACGGGGACACAACAGGAACAGAAATCTCTTGGCAAGGAAAATGGCTGCAAGGACTGAGAGAATGCAAAAGGAGATGACCGAGCTGAGACCGATGGTGAGCTGATGAGGCTCAGAGAACCCTGGAGGAAGAAGATGCTAACTGAATGCAGTTATTGGAATAAATCAAAGATGGATGCCTAGGAATCCTACAGTCAGAATCCTCCACCTAACCTCGTAATATTACAAGTCCTAATCCACCATAATGGATCCAGGTGGGGCACAGCTTTCTGTACAGCTCAGAACAAGACCTGACAAGACACCTGACTGGATGCTTCCAAAGACAGAAGAGAGTCTGATGCCCGTCTGAGCTCCCGAGTCAAAAGTTCTGTGGCCCGGGTGCCAGGCCAAGGAATGCAGAGATCACAGATGCTAACAAGGATGCCAGGGTTTCTGACAGGCCCCCCTAAGGTAAAAGACATGGGATACACAAACAACACATAATGCACAACAGACAAGTGACACGAGACACACCGGGACTGCTCTGCCCTGCGCACCTCAGCACTGCGATCAAAAGTGAGACTTGGCTTTTATGGAGCCTAAGGGGCCACTTCATGAACAGCCCCCACCTCCAAAGCTGAATCAAAAACCCCTCCCAGTAATTCCCAAACCAGCACCATGCCCTCATCCCCACTGTGGGCCACAGCCCTCTACTTATCTCTCAGACATCTGGGGATGCCGGTCCGTGTCAGGTGCAAAGAAAGGCCACCTCGTCACCTGGGAAGGTCCTGCTGGCACCGGGCTGGTGTCTCTCAGACAGCTAGATTAAAGAGAACCAAACATCAGGGCCTGATCTTGGCACCGCATCGGCCACAACCCCACCACTCTGCTACTCACCGCGCTCCTAAGAAGGCCCGGCACCCCCTAACCCTGACCCTCTGCCACACACGGAATGCATCTGCACCTGAAAGAAAGTTACAACATATGTCAAACACCACCAGGGTAACTCACAAGCTGCAAACACCTTATGTCAATCTAGGAACAGCATCTAGAGCCCAAGTACAGCCCACATTACAAATTCCAACTCCCTATGGTTTGTCCTACTGCAGCAGGCTATGGGCAGGGCAGAACAGCTCCGGCACAAATGTGTGCACACACCCGTGACACAGAACGTGACAAACAGGGGGACATGAAACACGACACATCATGCTTGTGGTGAGGGGAGAAGGGAAAAGGGACCCCAAAGACACACCAGGGAACACAGAACACTGGACAACACGACACAGACCAGAGCTGTTCTGCACTGCCCGCCTGAAAGCTGCCATCAAAAGTAGAGCCTCTCCCTTTAGCTCTCCTAAGAGGCCCTTGAAGAAGATTGCTTTTCCCACAGCCAATTTTTAAATCTGCCCCAAGAACTCCCACCCCACTATTCTCCCATCTCCAGGCCGTGGCCCCCGACTTATCTTTTGGATGATCGCCGATGGGAATCCACACTGCACCTGAAATGAGTCTGCCTCGGAGGGCTCTGTGATGGCCTGTGAGCCTCTCGGTCAGCTGCAATAAAGAAAACCAAAACCAAAGTGTGAGTCCAGAGTTATGTGGGCCAAATCCCTGCAAGTCAGCTACTTGCCCTCTCCTGAGTGTGCCTGGCTCCTTCAGGCTCCAGCTTCATCCTGATTCCAAGGCTGTGGCCTTCCTTAGGAGTGGCACCTGGGTAAGAGAAAGGCAAAGTTAAATGGCATTCCTGTGAGTGCAGTGGATGACCTTGTGTGCTCTAAGACATGGCAATGCCTCTGCTAGGCTTCGGAACAGCCTTGTGGGGGGGGGCCCTCAAATAAACAAATAAACACCCTTTCTCACCCTGCTGCCTGCAAACCCCCTCCCAAGAACTCCTAAACTGGATACCTGAACACCCTCCCTCTCCCAGTCACCATCCTCAACTCACCTGAAGGCTCAATCTCAAACATCATCCTTGACACTGGGCAGATCCCTCTTGTGACACGATCAACCTGCTGAAAAATGGTTGTGCTTGAGAGCTGAGCAATAACAACCACTTCTCTCCGCTGCCCACCTTGGCTGCTGGCATCCAGATTGACTTCCTAAAAGAAAGACAAAGAACAGAGCTGTAACACAGTAACCATACACACTTCTGCTGCAGAGACAAATGGGGCCTCACCTGCTCGGGGCAATCCCCTCACCCGGGATGGGGCCCTCTGGCACAGATTTAACCCATCTCAATCTGAAAAAAAAGTTAGGACAAGAGTCAAACTGTTGCAGGATAACTGAGGAGCTCCAGATATGATGTGTCCATCTACAAATCCCATCTAGAGTCCAACTACACCCCACATTACACATTCCAAGTCCCCGGGACTTCTCCTATTGCACCAGGCTGTGCGGCAGGGCAGAGCAGCCCCGTCCCAAATGTGTGCACACACCCGTGACACAGGACAGGCAGGACAGGACAGGACAGACAACGGGGACACAACAGGAACAGAAATCTCTTGGCAAGGAAAATGGCTGCAAGGACTGAGAGAATGCAAAAGGAGATGACCGAGCTGAGACCGATGGTGAGCTGATGAGGCTCAGAGAACCCTGGAGGAAGAAGATGCTAACTGAATGCAGTTATTGGAATAAATCAAAGATGGATGCCTAGGAATCCTACAGTCAAAACCCTCTACCTAACCTCGTAATATTACAAGTCCTAATCCACCATAATGGATCCAGGTGGGGCACAGCTTTCTGTACAGCTCAGAACAAGACCTGACAAGACACCTGACTGGATGCTTCCAAAGACAGAAGAGAGTCTGATGCCTGTCTGAGCTCCCCAGTCAAAAGTTCTGTGGCCCGGGTTCCAGGCCAGGGAATGCAGAGATCACAGATGCTAACAAGGATGCCAAGGTTTCTGACAGGCCCTCCTAAGATAAAGACATGGGATACACAAACAACACATAATGCACAGCAGACAAGTGACACGAGACACACCGGGACTGCTCTGCCCTGCACACCTCAGCACTGCGATCAAAAGTGAGACTTGGCTTTCATGGGGCCTAAGGGGCCACTTCATGAACACCCCCCACCTCCAAATTGGACTCAAAAACCCCTCCCAGTAATTCCCAAATCAGCACCATGCCCTCATCCCCACTGTGGGCCACAGCCCTCTACTTATCTCTCAGACATCTGGGGATGCCGGTCCCTGTCAGGTGCAAAGAAAGGCCACCTCGTCACCTGGGAAGGTCCTGCTGGCACCGGGCTGGTGTCTCTCAGACAGCTAGATTAAAGAGAACCCAACATCAGTGCCTGACCTTGGCACCGCATCGGCCAAAACCCCACTGCTCTGCTACTCACCGCGCTCCTAAGAAGGCCCGGCACCTCCTAACCCTGACCCTCTGCCACACATGGAATGCATCTGCACCTGAAAGAAAGTTACAACATATGTCAAACACCACCAGGGTAACTCACAAGCTGCAAACACCTTATGCCAACCTAGGAATAGCATCTAGAGCTCAAGTACAGCCCACATGACAAATTCCCACTCCCTATGGTTTGTCCTACTGCAGCAGGCCATGCGGCAGGGCAGAACAGCTCCGGCACAAATGTGTGCACCCACCCGTGACACAGAACGTGACAAACAGGGGGACATGAAACACGACACATCATGCTGGTGGTGAGGGGAGAAGGCAAAAGGGACCCCAAAGACACACTAGGGAGCACAGAACACTGGACAACAGGACACAGACCGGAGCTGTTCTGCACTGCCCGCCTGAAAGCTGCCATCAAAAGCAGAGCCTCTCCCTTTAGCTGTCCTAAGAGGCCCTTGCAGAAGATTGCTTTTCCCACTGCCAATTTTTAAATCTGCCCCAAGAACTCCCAACCTGCTACTCTCCCATCTCCAGGCCGTGGCCCCCGACTTATCTTTTGGATGATCGGTGAGGGGAATCCACATTGCACCTGAAATGCGTCTGCCTCGGAGGGCTCTGTGATGGCCTGTGAGACTCTCGGTCAGCTGCAATAAAGAAAACCAAAACCAAAGTGTGAGTCCAGAGTTATGTGGGCCAAATCCCTGCAAGTCAGCTACTTGCCCTCTCCTGAGTGTGCCTGGCTCCTTCAGGCTCCAGCTTCATCCTGATTCCAAGGCTGTGGCCTTTATTAGGAGTGGCACCTGGGTAAGAGAAAGGCAAAGATAAATGGCATTGCTGTGAGTGCAGTGGAGGACCTTGTGTGCTCTAAGACATGGCAATGCCTCTGCTAGGCTTCTGAACAGCCTTGTGTGGGGGGGCCCTCAAATAAACAAATAAACACCCTTTCTCACCCTGCTGCCTGCAAACCCTCTCCCAAGAACTCCTAACTGGATACCTGAACACCCTCCCTCTCCCAGTCACCATCCCCAACTCACCTGAAGCCTCAATCTCAAACATCATCCTTGACACTGGGCAGATCCCTCCTGTGACCTGATCAATCTGCTGAAAAAAATGTTGTGGTTGACACAGCTTGGAATTTCAGGGAGTTGCACTCCTCAACTAAAAAACAAAAACAGAAACACAAAAAAAAAAAAAAAACAAAGAAAAAAAAGAAACAAACAAAACCCCACAAAAACAATAAAACCCAAAACACCTAACTCCCCACAGAAACAAAAAATACCACAGAAAACATCAAAAAATCCAAAAAACCCACGAAAACCAACCAAAACCCACCCCAAAAAAAACCCCAAAAAAACCAAAAAATTCCACCAAAAGAAATCTAACCAAAAAACAACCAGAGCAAAACCAAAAATTACAAAAGCACCTTACCACCCCTAAACACAAAACCCAAAATCACAAACCTAAATACTCCCTGTATTCCATGCTGTTTTCTTCACAGAATCTTCCAAGCCTCTGTGCTTTAGATGCCCAGAAACACCTGCTGGAAAGAAGCTGAGACGGGCTGCAAAAGCCTCTTCACTGAAATGAGGAGAGCTCTTACCCCAGCACATCCCAGAGAGGGAATGAAGCCCCTCAGCCACGGCTGGGGTTAATATACCCCTGATTGTGCCCGCCTCTCGTTCCCATGGCACCCAGGAAAAGGGAGGGGGCGAATCCCACCAAGCCCTCAGAGCAGCTGCAGCTGTTTGGCTCTGACTCACATTCAAGGGCAGTAAAGGGCTTGTCATAGAAGAAAACTCTTCAGAAAAGTAACAGTGCTTTATTTTTTGCAACAACTGCTTGGAGCAGAAGAACAGACAACTGGCAAGATATAACACTTTGTGGTAAGGTTACATAGCTGGATAAATTGGGTAATTGGGTAATTTGCTGTTACCTTACATAATTATTCTGTGTTTAACAAAAGCCATCTAATAAATTCACACCCAAAACTCCAGCAGCCCAGCTGGCCCTACCAAATCTCTATGTTTATGCATACAGTAAACAAAACCAAAATCCCAGTAATACCGATCAGAAGTCTGTGAAAGAAACCTATTGAAATTGATCCTACCTCAAATACAAAACAACCCATGCAAAGTTAGCTTGACTCAAAAAACATTTTACACAGAGCTAATAACACCAAGAAATAAAACAACACACCATATACCACCAAAGAATATAATAGTGAAGAAAAAAGAAACCACTTTTTTTTTTTTTTTTTTTAATTTAAACTAACTTCTTTTATTATCTAGAACAAAAGCTTTTCCCAGGACTGTAACAACAACTTCTTTTCCTTCTTCTCCTTCTGAAATGTCCCTTCTCCTTCCCAAATTCCTTACAACTTCTGAGTTCACATCCAAGCAAAAAGCAAAATTCGTGCACTTGTGCGTTCGATGCTCCTGCCAGATTCTCTGTTTCTCTCCACATCTTCTTACACTTTCAGTCTTCACGCTGTCCTGCCGTGATGAGTTTGACGGACGAATTGGTAAACGTTAAGAGAGGATTTCCCCGCCTCCCTCCCCAGAGCTGGTTGCCTTAGTGCATTTCACTCAATCCCAGGCCGGCAACGATGCGCGCTCACCTCAAGCGCGCAAGGCTCACAGCTGCTCGGCTAAATTCGGCTGTAATCGGCTAAACTCGGCCATTGTCATCTGCATTCGGCTGGACTCGACCCTTCGGCACGGCTCGGCTCGCTTCGGCCGAACTCGGAGCCGCTCTCTGCGCTCGGCGCGCCTCGGCCCAACTCGGAGCCGATCAGTGCGCTCGGCGCGCCTCGGCTCCCTTCGGCCCAACTCGGAGCCGATCAGTGCGCTCGGCGTGCCTCGGCTCGCTTCGGCCGAACTCGGAGCCGCTCTCTGCGCTCGGCGCGGCCCGGCTCGCTTCCGCCCAACTCGGAGCCGCTCTCTGCGCTCGGCGCGGCCCGGCTCGCTTCGGCCCAACTCGGAGCCGCTCTCTGCGCGTTCGGCTGAGCTCGGCTCCTTGACGGCGGGCAAGCGGCGCCGCCTCACGTTAAACTCGCCCGGCTCGGGGCTCTCCTGCTGCCGCATCCCGCGGGCGGCCCGGCCATCGCACGGACACGATCGGGAGCGCGGCGTGGCACAGGAGCTCATTGGGCTGTGACCGCACTCGCGCTAATTAGCGCGCACGAGAGCAGCGGGCTCGGTTCGGCTCCGCTCGGCTCCGCACGGCTCGCACCGGCGCGGCTCCGCCACTGCCGCCCTCGGCCGGCCCGGCCGGCTCCGCTCGGCTCCGCTCGGCTCCGCTCGGCTCGCACCGGCGCGGCTCCGCCACTGCCGCCCTCGGCCGGCCCGGCCCGGCTCCGCTCGGCTCCGCCACTGCCGCCCTTGGCCGGCCCGGCCCGGCTCCGCTCGGCTCCGCACGGCTCGCACCGGCGCGGCTCCGCCACTGCCGCCCTTGGCCGGCCCGGCCCGGCTCCGCTCGGCTCGCACCGGCGCGGCTCCGCCACTGCCGCCCTTGGCCGGCCCGGCCCGGCTCCGCTCGGCTCCGCACGGCTCGCACCGGCGCGGCTCCGCCACCGCCGCCCTTGGCCGGCCCGGCCGCGCCAAATCCCCCGTGCGCCCCGGCAGCTGCCCGGGCCGTGCCAGCAGCGCTCCCGAGCGGGAACGTTCCGGGCCGGGCCGCGGGCACGAGCAGCGCCCTCCAATGCAGCGGCACAGCCCCATTGCAGCCCTGCAAACGCTGCCGGAGCTGCGGCCGAACCCCGAAACCTACGCCGCAGGCGGGGCTCACCTCACTTCAACAAGGGCAAAGAAATGCGTTCTCCCCTCCAATTTCACCCCCTAGGAGAGCAGAAAAGAAGGGGCGCTCCCCAAATGAAAGCCTTCGACTGATGGGAAAGGGCGATTTCGACCTCCATTCAAACCCTTGAAAAGGAGGGACACCAGAGCTGCCCCCTCCGTTTAAACCCTAGGGTGATGAAAATGGGGTGGGCTGCCTTCAAATCAAACCCATAATACCACAAGAATACTTTTCCCATTCCCCTTAGAATAGAACGCAGGGATTCCCTGTCACCCCCGGGATACCCCTAACAGCCTGGAAAAGGCAGCTTTTCCTGCAATCAACATCCTTAAAACCACAAGTCAAGAGGGATCCCCTCAGGTCAAACGCAGACAATAAGAGAAGAGGAGCTGCTTCCTTCTCCTTAATTCCTTTTGTCTTCATAAGCTCCATTTTTGTTCCTGGGGAACCGGGGAGGGACTGGCAAGATGAAATTTTTTTGGGGGGGGCGGTTTTCTCGCCCATCTCGAGGTTTTTTTCTGTGGGTTTGTTTTTTGCTGGGTTTTTTTTCTTTTCTTTTCTTTTTTTCCCCCCTAGGTTTCTCCTTACCCCTCCTGGGTTTTGTTTTTTTTTTTTGTCTGTCTTCCTTCCTTCCTTCTTTCTTCCTTTCAGTTCCTTTCCTTATTTTCTTTTTTTCTTTCTCTTCCTTTTTTTCATTCTTTCTTTCCCTGTATTTCTAATCGTGGTTTTCCTTTCTAGCTTTAGAATAAAAAAGCAGCAGTAGTAACTTTCAGGCTACCTGGGAGTAAAAAAAAAACCCAAAACGAAAATGATTTAAAGAAAACTATTTATTCCCTGGGAGCCTGAAATTTTCTACTGCTGCACATGACACAGAGCTTTTATTCCTTCTTATAGATAGTTGATATTTTATACTTTATACAGCGCCCCCTGCCGTCTGCACCAGCGCACTGCAGGTACAGCGCCCCCTGCCGTCTGCACTGCCGCACTGCAGGCACAGCGCCCCCTGCCGTCTGCACCGGCGCACTGCAGGCACAGCGCTCCCTGCCGTCTGCACCGGCGCCCTGCAGGCACAACGCCCCCTGCCGTCTGCACCGGCGAGCTGTTAAAACAGCGCCCCCTGCCGTGTGCACCGGCGCACTGCAGGCATAGCGCCCCCTGCCGTGTGCACCGGAACACTGCAGGCACAGCGCCCCCTGCCGTGTGTACTGCCGCACTGCAGGCACAGCGCCCCCTGCCGTGTGTACTGCCGCACTGCAGGCACAGCGCCCCCTGCCGTCTGCACAGGCGCACTGCAGGCACAGCGCCCCCTGCCGTCTGCACAGGCGCACTGCAGGCACAGCGCCCCCTGCCGTCTGCACTGCCGCACTGCAGGCACAGCGCCCCCTGCCGTCTGCACTGCCGCACTGCAGGCACAGCGCCCCCTGCCGTCTGCACTGCCGCACTGCAGGCACAGCGCCCCCTGCCGTCTGCACTGCCGCACTGCAGGCACAGCGCCCCCTGCCGTCTGCACAGGTGCACTGCAGGCACAGCGCCCCCTGCCGTCTGCACCGGCGCACTGCAGGCACAGCGCCCCCTGCCGTCTGCACTGCCGCACTGCAGGCACAGCGCCCCCTGCCGTCTGCACCGGCGCACTGCAGGCACAGCGCCCCCTGCCGTCTGCACTGCCGCACTGCAGGCACAGCGCCCCCTGCCGTCTGCACCGGCGCACTGCAGGCACAGCGCCCCCTGCCGTCTGCACCGGCGCACTGCAGGCACCTTTTTATGACAGCCGCGATTTACGGCACCTTTTACAACAGTCGCGCTTTACGACACCTTTTACGACACTGCTGCTTTACGGCACCTTTTACGACAGTCGCGCTTTACGGCACCTTTTACGACAGTGCTGCTTTACGGCACCTTTTACGACAGTGCTGCTTTACGACACCTTTTACGACAGTCGCGCTTTACGACACCCTTTACGACAGTCGCGCTTTACGGCACCTTTTACGACAGTGCTGCTTTACGGCACCTTTTACGACAGTCGCGCTTTACGGCAGTCTTTACGACAGTCGCGCTTTACGACAGCTTTTACGACAGTGCTGCTTTACGGCACCTTTTACGACAGTCGCGCTTTACGGCACCTTTTACGACAGTCGCGCTTTACGACACCTTTTACGACAGTGCTGCTTCACGGCACCTTTTACGACAGTCGCGCTTTACGGCACCTTTTACGACAGTACTGCTTTACGGCACCTTTTACGACAGTCGCGCTTTACGGCACCTTTTACGACAGTGCTGCTTTACGGCACCTTTTACGACAGTCGCGCTTTACGGCACCTTTTACGACAGTCGCGCTTTACGGCACCTTTTACGACAGTCGCGCTTTACGGCACCTTTTACGACAGTACTGCTTTACGGCACCTTTTACGACAGTCGCGCTTTACGACACCTTTTACGACAGTCGCGCTTTACGGCACCTTTTACGACAGTCGCGCTTTACGGCACCTTTTACGACAGTGTTGCTTTACGGCACCTTTTTACGACAGTGCTGCTTTACGGCACCTTTTACGACAGTCGCGCTTTACGGCAGTCTTTACGACAGTCGCGCTTTACGGCAGCTTTTACGACAGTGCTGCTTTACGGCACCTTTTACGACAGTCGCGCTTTACGGCACCTTTTACGACAGTACTGCTTTACGGCACCTTTTACGACAGTCGCGCTTTACGGCACCTTTTACGACAGTGTTGCTTTACGGCACCTTTTACGACAGTGCTGCTTTACGGCACCTTTTACGACAGTCGCGCTTTACTGCACCTTTTACGACAGTGTTGCTTTACGACACCTTTTACGACAGTCGCGCTTTACGGCACCTTTTACGACAGTCGCGCTTTACGGCACCTTTTACGACAGTTCTGCTTTACGGCACCTTTTACGACAGTGCTGCTTTACGGCACCTTTTACGACAGTCGCGCTTTACGGCGCCTTTTACGACAGTCGCGCTTTACGGCACCTTTTACGACAGTTTTCTTGCCCATTTTGGGGGGTTTTTTCCAGTTTTTCCTGATTTTTTTTTTTTTTCTTGGTTTTTTAAGGTTTTTCTCTGGTCCATCTTGGTTTTTTTTCCTGGGAGTTTTGTCGCCCATCTTGGGGTTTTTTCCTTGGTTTTCTGGGGGTGTTTCCTGGTTTTTTTCTTGCCCTTCTTGGTGGTTTTTTTTCAGTTTTTTTTTTTTTTTTTCTTTCCTGGGTTTTTCTTTTCTGGATTTTTTCTTCCCCATCTTGGTTTTTTGTTGTGATTTTTTTTCTTGCCCATCTTGGGATTTTTCTCTGGTCTGCTGTCAGGGATTTTTCTTGCCCATCTTGGTTTTTTTTCTGTGTTTCTTTTTTTTTCCTCTGCCTTTTTTAATGTATTTTTCTGTTTTTTTGTTTTTTGTTTTTTTTTTCTGGGATTTTTTATGCCCATCTGCGTTTTTTTCTTGTTTTACGAGTCTTTTTGTTTTTATTTTGTTTTTTTCCTGGTTTTTTTTTCTGTGGTATTTCTGGGACTTTTTTTGCCCATCTTGGATTTTTCAGGGAGGGGGGGGGGGTTTCTCGCCCATCCTGAGGTTTTTTTCTGTGGGTTTTTTTTTTTTTTGTTTTTGTTTTTTTTTTTTTTTTCTTTTTTTTTTTTTTCCCTAGGTTTCTCCTTGCCCTCCTGGTTTTTGGGGTTTTTTGTCTTTCTTCCTTCCTTCCTCCCTTCCTGTCCTTCCTTCTTTCTTCATTTCCTTTCCTTATTTTCTTTTTTTCTTTTTCTTTCTCTTCCTTTCTTTCTTTCCCTGCATTTCTAATCTTGGTTTTCCTTTCTAGCTTTAGAATAAAAAAGCAGCAGTAGTAACTTTCAGGCTACCTGGGAGTAAAAAAAAAACCCAAAACTATAACGATTTAAAGAAAACTATTTATTCCCTGGGAGCCTGAAATTTTCTACTGCTGCACATGACACAGAGCTTTTTATTCCTTCTTATAGAGAGTTGATATTTTATACTCACTTTATGCACCGCCCCCTGCCGTCTGCACCGGCGCACTGCAGGCAGAGCGCTGCGGCGTCGTTCGGTTCTCTTTAAATAAACTCGGCTAAATGAGGCTTGGTTCGGCTTAGGTCTAAAATTGTTTCGGTTCGGCCGTCTTTACGACAGTCGCGCTTTACGGCAGCTTTCACGACACTCGCGCTTTATGGCCGTCTTTACGACAGTCACGCTTTACGGCCGTCTTTACGACAGTCGCGCTGACACAGGTGACACACAGGTGACACACAGGTGATGCAGGTGACACAGCTGAAACGTTTCGCGAATTCAGGACCCCAAAACCCCCTGAAATCCCTCAAAGCCCCCCAAAATCCTTCACGCATCCCCGAGAGCCCCGCGGGCCACCACCCTGAGGAACCCCCAGCATCCCCCCACAAAGAATGAGGCGTAGGCGGAACCAAAGCTCATTGGCCACTTTATAAAAAGGGGGGGCTCGGGGGCCCCCCCGTATCAACATATGTACAGGGGAGGGGGAGGGGCATGTACAGGTATTTACACCCCCCGGGGGTATTTACAGAGCTGGGGGGGAGGAGCTGGTGGGGGAGGGGCGCACCCCCCTCACACCCCCCCCCTCCCCCCTTGGCAGGGTCCCAGCCCCTCCCCCCCACTCCAGACACACCCCCCCGAGTTTCTACAAGAAACAGCCAAAAAAAAAAAGGAGGAAAAAGGAAAAAGAGCCTTTTTCTGGAGGAGGGGGGGGCGGGGCGGTGACGTCACCGCGATGACGTCACGGCGGCGTCCTGGTGACGTCATCACGGGCACTGCACGGTGCCGGGGGGGGGGAGGAAGGAGGGGCAGCGGCGCCGTGCCGGCCGTCGGGGGAGGGGTCGATGGTGACGGTGACCCCCCAGGGTGTGGCCACGGCGATGACGTCATTGATGGCGGCCAAAGGTCACCCAGGTGTCCCCTCTGCCAAAGGGCAGCTCCCGGCGTCCTTGGGTCAGCGGTGGCCCCTCGGGACAACCCCGGTGGCCAAACTGCGATGGAAGGGCAATGGTGGCACCCAAACACCGACCACGGTGGCCAAAGGTCAACCCTGGTGGCCAAGAGTCAACCATGGTGATCAAAGCCCAACGGTGGCACCCACACACCAACCCTGGTGGCCAAGAGTCAACCGTGGTGATCAAACATCAGCTGTGCCACCCAACCACCGACCCTGGTGGCCAAACCCCAACGGTGGCCGCCCCCCTGGTGCCCAGCCCCGGCCCGGGCCAGCGGCCAGCCCCAGTTTAGCCCGGTTTGGGCCAGTCTGGGCCACATCCGGGCTAGTTGAGCGTGCCGCGGCAGCTCTCGGTGCGGCACAGGCACGGGATCTTGGTGTCCTCGATGGGGAACTTGTAGTCGTAGGTGATCTCCTCGTTGACGCCGATGGGCTGCTTGGAGTAGATGACGATCTTCTTCTGCGCCTCGATGGTGATCACCTTGGCGTAGCAGTTGGGCTGGGGGGGCACGGCGGGGTCAGCCCAGGCCCCAGACACGGCCTGGACCTAAAACACCCCTGAAACGCCCCAAAAGCCCCTCCGGGTACCCTCGCTGCCCCTAAAACACCCTCCAGGTGCCCTCACTGCCCCTAAAACACCCTCCAGGTGCCCTCAATGGTCCTGAAGCACCCTCCAGGTGCCCTTAGAAATGCCCCAATGCCCCAAAACCCCTCCAGGTGCCCTCAGTGCTCCTGAAACCCCTCCAGGTGCCCTCAGTGCTCCTGAAACCCCTCCAGGTGCCCTCACCGTGCAGCAGTGGTTGATGAACGATAACTAACACTATTAAACCTAGTTTAGCCCTGGTTTAGCCCGGTTCAAGCCCAGTTTAGCCCCGGTTCATCTCACCGTGCAGCAGTGTTTGATGAACGATAACTAACATTATTAATCAATCATTAAACCATCGTTAGCCCCCGTTTAGCCTGGTTCAAGCCCAGTTTAGCCCTGGTTCCTCTCACCGTGCAGCAGTGGTTGATGAATGATAACTAACATTATTAACCAATCATTAAACCGTCATTAGCCCCGGTTTAGCCCTGGTTTAGCCCGGTTTAAACCCAGTTTAGCCCCGGTTTATCCCGGTTTAGCCCCGGTTCCTCTCACCGTGCAGCAGTGGTTGATGAAGCGCGCCAGGTTGCCGCACTTGGTGGCGTCGATGATGGTGTCGTGGTCCACGCGGAACAGGTAACTGCTGCCGATGCCCTCCTGCGCGTAGCGCTTCTCACGCATGTCCGCCACCACCTGGGGACACCCAGGGGACCTTGAGGGGACGTTGGGGACACCACAGGGACACCCTGAGGGGCTCTGGGGACACTGGGGCGGTTTGGGGACACCGCGTGACAGTGGCACGCACCTGGCGGATGTTCTGCCCCACGTACTCGATCACCATCTCGTCGGCCGCGATCGGCTCCATGGCGAACAGGCCCCACTCGTGGATGCGGCTGCGGCCGAAGCGGAGCCGCTTCTTGCGGAACTGCGGGGACACGGACGTGTCACCAGGGTGGGGATGGCACACAGGGACAGAGGGACGTGTCACCGGGGTGGGACAGGGGGACACGGGGACGTGTCACCAGGGCGGGGATGGCACACAGCGACAGAGGAATGTGCCACCGGGGTGGGACAGGGGGACACAGGGACAGAGGAATGTGTCACCAGGGTGGGAATGGCACACAGGGACACAGGGACACAGGGACGTGTCACCAGGGTGGGGATGGCACACAGGGATAGAGGAATGTGCCACCGGGGTGGGACAGGGGGACACGGGGACACGGATGTGTCACCAGGGTGGGGATGGCACACAGGGACACAGGGACGTGTCACCAGGGTGGGGATGGCACACAGGGACACAGGGACGTGTCACCGGGGTGGGACAGGGGACATGGACATGTCACCAGGGTGGGGATGGCACACAGGGACACCGGGGGTGACACCGGGGGTGACCCGAGGCCCCACCTTGAGCTGGTTGAGCTTGAGCAGGTCGCTGTCCGGCAGCGCGGCCGAGCCGATGGCGCTGAGCAGGCGCCGCTGCTCCGAGCGCCGCTCCGACAGCACGCGGTTGGGACCCTGCGGGGACAGGGGTGACATGGTGGGGACAGGGACAGCATGGAGGGGACAGCAGGGACACCAAGGGGACAGGGACGGCGCTGAGCAGGCGCCGCTGCTCCGAGCGCCGCTCCGACAGCACGCGGTTGGGACCCTGCGGGGACAGGGGTGACGTGGAGGGGACACCGAGGGGACAGGGACAGCATGGTGGGGACAGCAGGGACACCGAGGGGACAGGGACAGCACGGTGGGGACACCGGGGACACCGAGGGGACAGGGACGGCGTGGAGTGGACACCGAGGGGACAGCGGGGGCTCACCTGCGTGTCAGGCGCGTCGGGGTCGGGCCGCGGGGCGGGGCAGGGCCGCAGGTAGCACGGCGGCTGACGGGGCACCGGGGACACCCAGGGGACACCCAGGGGACACCGAGGGGACAGCGGGGGCTCACCTGCGTGTCAGGCGCGTCGGGGTCGGGCCGCGGGGCGGGGCAGGGCCGCAGGTAGCACGGCGGCTGATGGGGTACAGGGGACACCCAGGGGACACCCAGGGGACACCAAAGGACACCGAGGGGACAGCGGGGGCTCACCTGCGTGTCAGGTGCGTCAGGGTCGGGCCGCGGGGCGGGGCAGGGCCGCAGGTAGCGCGCCTTCTCGCGGCGGCTGATGGGGTACCAGCCCTCGCTGCGCGCGCTGCCCGTGCGGTGCTCGCGGCTCTCGGGCCAGCGCCGGCGCCGGCTGCGGCCGCTGCGGCACCGCGGGCTGCTCCAGCGCGTCAGTGCGGGCGCGTCAAGGAGAACCGGGACAGGAGGGAGAAACGGGATAACCGGGGTAGCCGGGAGAACTGGGACACCAAGGACAACCGGGACAATCGGGGTAATCAGGGTAACTGGGACACCAGGACACCAAGGACAACCGGGACACACCGGGAGAAACGGGATGATCGGGGTAACTGGGACACACCAGGACACCAAGGACAACGGGGACACCAGGACAACCGGGAGAAACGGGATAATCGGGGTAACTGGGACACACCAGGACACCAAGGACAACGGGGACACACTGGGATAAACAGGAGAACCGGGACAAGGGGGACAACCAGGAGAACAGGGACAAGCGGGACAAGCAGGATAACCGGGATAACCGGGATAACCGGGACACGCTGGGAGAACCGGGACAAGCGGGACGCAGGGACAACCAGGACAAGGACACCAAGGAGAAGCAGAACACCTGGAAAGGACAGCGGGACAAGGGACAGCGGGACAAGGGACAGCGGGACAAGGGACAGCGGGACAAGGACAACCAGGACATTGGGACAAGGACAACTGGGACACCAGGACAAGGACGCTGGGACAAGGACATCAGGGCACGCCAGGAGAGCGGGGGACGGAACCCAGCACCCCCAGTACTCACTGCCACCCACCCAAGGGGACCGTCCCCATCGCCTGTCCCTGTGTCCCCATGTCCCCAGCACCCATCCCCATGTCCCCAGTGCCATCCCCATGTCCCCAGCTGTCCCCCTGTGTCCCCAGCTGTCCCCAGCACCCAAGGATATCAGTGTGTGGCACCCAGTGGGTGTTGTTGAGCCAGTGCGCAGTGCCATCCCCTTGTCCCCAGTGCCATCCCCATGTCCCCAATGCCCATCCCCGTGTCCCCAGCTGTCCCCAGTGCCCATCCCCATGTCCCCAGCACCCATCCCCATGTCCCCCCGTGTCCCCAGCTGTCCCCCCGTGTCCCCAGCACCCAAGGATATCAGTGTGTGGCACCCAGTGGGTGTCGTTGAGCCAGTGCGCAGTGCCATCCCCATGTCCCCAATGCCCATCCCCATGTCCCCAGTGCCATCCCCATGTCCCCAGCTGTCCCCAGCACCCAAGGATATCAGTGTGGGGCACCCAGTGGGTGTCGTTGAGCCAGTGTGCAGTGCCATCCCCATGTCCCCAGTGCCATCCCCATGTCCCCAGTGCCCATCCCCGTGTCCCCAGCTGTCCCCAATGCCCATCCCCGTGTCCCCAGCTGTTCCCGTGTCCCCAGCTGTCCCCAGCACCCAAGGATATCAGTGTGTGGCACCCAGTGGGTGTCGTTGAGCCAGTGCGCAGTACCATCCCCATGTCCCCAGTGCCCATCCCCATGTCCCCAGCTGTCCCCCCATGTCCCCAGCTGTCCCCAGCACCCAAGGATATCAGTGTGGGGCACCCAGTGGGTGTCGTTGAGCCAGTGTGCAGTGCCATCCCCATGTCCCCAGTGCCATCCCCATGTCCCCAGTGCCATCCCCATGTCCCCAGCTGTCCCCAGTGCCCATCCCCGTGTCCCCAGCTGTCCCCAATGCCCATCCCCATGTCCCCAGTGCCATCCCCATGTCCCCAGCACCCAAGGATATCAGTGTGTGGCACCCAGTGGGTGTCATTGAGCCAGTGTGCAGTGCCATCCCCATGTCCCCAGTGCCTGTCCCCATGTCCCCAGCTGTCCCCCCGTGTCCCCAGCTGTCCCCCCATGTCCCCAGCACCCAAGGATATCAGTGTGGGGCACCCAGTGGGTGTCGTTGAGCCAGTGCGCAGTGCCATCCCCATGTCCCCAGTGCCATCCCCATGTCCCCCCATGTCCCCAGCTGTCACCCCGTGTCCCCAGCTGTCCCCCCATGTCCCCCCATGTCCCCCAGCTGTCCCCAGCACCCAAGGATATCAGTGTGGGGCACCCAGTGGGTGTCACTAAGCCAGTGCACAGTGCCGTCCCCATGTCCCCCCATGTCCCCAGCTGTCCCCCCGTGTCCCCAGCACCCAAGGATATCAGTGTGGGGCACCCAGTGGGTGTCGTTCAGCCAGTGCACAGTGCCATCCCCATGTCCCCAGTGCCATCCCCATGTCCCCAGCTGTCCCCCCGTGTCCCCAGCTGTCCCCAGCACCCAAGGATATCAGTGTGTGGCACCCAGTGGGTGTCGTTGAGCCAGTGTGCAGTGCCATCCCCATGTCCCCAGCTGTCCCCAGCACCCAAGGATATCAGTGTGGGGCACCCAGCGGGTGTCGTTGAGCCAGTGCGCAGTGCCATCCCCATGTCCCCAATGCCCATCCCCATGTCCCCAGTGCCATCCCCATGTCCTCAGTGCCATCCCCATGTCCCCCCGTGTCCCCAGCACCCAAGGATATCAGTGTGGGGCACCCAGTGGGTGTCATTGAGCCAGCGTGCAGTGCCGTCCCCATGTCCCCAGTGCCATCCCCATGTCCCCAGCTGTCCCCAGTGCCATCCCCATGTCCCCAGCTGTCCCCAGCTGTCCCCAGCACCCAAGGATATCAGTGTGGGGCACCCAGTGGGTGTCGTTGAGCCAGTGCGCGGCCCCGTCCTGCTGCAGCAGCCGCTCGTAGGTGAGCCGCAGGAACCGCGCGTCCTCGGCGTCCAGCCCGGCGCTCCAGATGTCGTACAGGATCGTCATCTGCTCGAACTCGCTGCGCGGCGCAAACGCCACCGCGGGCGCCGGGGACGCGGTGACATCGCCGCCGTCACCGTTGCGGGGGCGCAGCCAGCGCCGGCCGCCGTCGCTGTCACTGTCGCTGTCGCTGCTGCTGTCGCTGCTGCTGCCGCTGTCGCCCTCCTCATCCTCGCTGTCGCTCGACGACGACGGCGGCGGCGCCGCCCGGTGCCGTTTGCGCCGCGCCGGTGGCCCCGATGATGGCAGCGATGGCGGCGGCGCCGTCACCCCTCCCGTGGTGGCCTCGGTGGCGCCGGGCGGGGGCAGCTCGGCCACCACCTCCTCGGGCGCCTCCAGCACCTCCTCCAGGCACGGGGCGTGGCCGGGCGTGGCCGGCGGGGGCGGGGCTCTGTGGGGCGCGGCCCGGGCCAGGGGCACGGCGTAGTTGTGCTCCAGCAGCACGGGGGGGTCCCGGTTTGGGGGTCCCAGGGGTCCCTCGGGGGCGTCGCTGTCGCCGTCGCTGTCGCCGTCGCCGTCGCCGTCGCCGCGGGTGAGGGCGATGGCGGCCAGCACCGCCAGGTCCCCGCCCCCCGACTGCTGGGCCCCGCCCCGCTGTGGGTGTGGCGGGTGCGGCGGGTGGGCGTGGCCGGCCCCGCCCCGCGCCAGCTCCAGCAGCGAGGACGCCCCCAGGTGCTCGGCGGGGGCGCGGCCGGGCGGGGCGGGGCGCCGGGGCGGGGCGGGGCGCCGGGGCGGGGGGGCGATCCCGGCCCCGCCCCCGCAGAGGGCGGGGTCGTCGCTGCCGCCGGCCCCGCCCCAGCTCTTGACGAGGGAGGCGTGGTCGGCCGGGAGATTGGACACCGGCCGGGGAGGGGGCGGGGCCGCCGGCGGGGGGCGGGGCGGGTCCCTGCGGCGGGGCGGGGCTGCGGGAGGGGGCGGGGCTGGCGGCGGGAGGGGCTTGGGGAGGGCGGGGCCGGCGCTGGGGGCGGGGCCGGCGCTGGGGGCGGGGCCGGCGGCGGGAGGGGGCGGGGCCGGCTCCTCGGGCTTGCGGCGCTTCTTGGGGGGGGGCAGGAGGGGGATGGGCGAGGAGGGGCGGGGCGGGGGGGGCGGGGCTGCAGAGAGAGAGAGAGAGGGGGGAGGGGTCAGTCGGGGGGGGCACCCCGGAAATGAGGGGACACCCCCCCAAAATCTGGGGAGACCCCGAAATTCAGTTAAACCCCCCAAAATATGTGGAGACCCCAAAATCCGGGGAGACCGCCCCAAAATCAATGGAGAAACCCCAAAATTCAGAAAAACCCCCCCAAAATGTGGGGAGACCCCCCCGCAAAATCTGGGGAGACCCCGAAATTCAGATAAACCCCCCAAAATTTGTGGAGACCCCAAAATCCGGGGAGACCCCCCCAAAATCAATGGAGAAACCCCAAAATTCAGAGAAATCCCCCCAAAATGTGGGGATACCCAGAAGTCCAAGGGGACTCTAAAATCCGGGGAGACCCCCCCAAAAAATGAGGAGAGACCCTGAAATTCAAGGGGACCCCAAAATCCCAGGACTTCTCCCCAAGATGCGTGTGGGGAGGGCGGGGGTGGGGGGGTCAGTGCAGGGAGACCCCAAAACCCCTGGATTTCCCCCCAAAACGTGAGTGCGTGAGGAGTCCCCAAAACCCCCGGATTTCCCCCCAAACCGCGACTGCGTGAGGAGTCCCCAAAACCCCCGGATTTCCCCCCAAAACGTGAGCGCGCGAGGAGACCCCAAAACCCCCGGATTTCCCCCCAAACACGAGTGCGTGAGGAGACCCCAAAATCCCCGGATTTCCCCCCAAAACGTGAGCGCGTGAGGAGTCCCCAAAACCCCCGGATTTCCCCCCAAACCGCGGCTGCGTGGGGCGGGGGGCGCTCACCGGGCTTGGGCTCGGGGGGCTGCGCGGGCTCCGGGCGCTCTTCGGCCTCGTCCTCGGAGGATGACGACGACGACGACGATGACGACGATGAGGATGAGGATGATGATGATGATGATGATGATGAAGACGGGGGCGCCGAGGAGGAGCTGCTGCCCCGCCCCCCCCCGTACAGCGAGAGCTTGGAGGAGCCTTCGCTGCCCTCGGCCTCCTCCTCCTCCTCCTCCTCCTCCTCCTCCTCCTCCTCCTCCTCTGTGGGGACAACGGGGCGACACCGGGGCTCGGTCACCCGTGCTGGGTCCGCCCGGTGCCACCAGAGACCCACAAAACGTCACCCGTGTCCCCAAATCTCCCCAAACCCCCCAAATGTCCCCAATGTCCCCAAATCTCCTCAAACCCTGCAAATGTCCCCAATGTCCCCCAATGTCATCCCCAATGTCCCTCAATGTCCCCCCAATGTCCCCAAATCTCCCCAAATCCCCCAAATGTCCCCAATGTCCCCCCAATGTCCCCCTCAGTGTCCCCCCAATGTCCCCAAATGTCCCCAAACCCCCCAAATGTCCCCAATGTCCCCCCAATGTCCCCCCAATGTCCCCCTCGGTGTCCCCCCAATGTCCCCAAATTTCCTCAAACCCCCCAAATGTCCCTAACATCCCCACAATGTCCCCAAATGTCCCCAAACCCCCCAAATGTCCCCAATGTCCCCCAATGTCCCCCCAATGTCCCCCTCAGTGTCCCCCCAATGTCCCCAAATTTCCCCAAACCCCCCAAATGTCCCCAATGTCCCCCAATGTCCCCCAATGTCCCCCCAATGTCCCCCCAATGTCCCCAAATTTCCCCAAACCCCCCAAATGTCCCCAATGTCCCCAAATGTCCCCAATGTCCCCCAATGTCCCCAAATTTCCCCAAATCCCCCAAACATCCCAAATCCCTTTGATGTCCCAAATGTCCCCAGATCTCCCTGAGTTTTCCCTGAATTTCCCCATTTTGTCCCCAAATTTGGTACTGTGTCCCCTCCTGGGAGGGGGGTCCCCAATGTCCCTGTTTGTCCCCATTTGTCCCCAAATCCCCCCATTTTCACCCCAAATTACCGTGTCCCCTCCTGGGGGGGGTCCCCAATGTCCCCAATGTCCCCAATCCCTTTGCTGTCCCCAAAATCCCCCGTTTTGTCCCCGTTTCGGTACCGTGTCCCCAAATGTCCCTGATTTGTCCCAAAATCCCCCGTTTTGTCCCCGTTTCGGTACCGTGTCCCCAAATGTCCCCAGTGTCCCAAAATCCCCCGTTTTCTCCCCGTTTCGGTACCGTGTCCCCAAATGTCCCTGATTTGTCCCAAAATCCCCCGTTTTGTCCCCGTTTCGGTACCGTGTCCCCACTGTCCCAAAATCCCCCGTTTTGTCCCCGTTTCGGTACCGTGTCCCCACTGTCCCAAAATCCCCCGTTTTGTCCCCGTTTCGGTACCGTGCCCCCTCCTGGGGGGGGGGTCCCCAATGTCCCCAATGTCCCCAATCCCTTTGATGTCCCAAAATCCCCCGTTTTGTCCCCGTTTCGGTACCGTGCCCCCAAATGTCCCTGATTTGTCCCAAAATCCCCCGTTTTGTCCCCGTTTCGGTACCGTGCCCCCAAATGTCCCTGATTTGTCCCAAAATCCCCCGTTTTGTCCCCGTTTCGGTACCGTGCCCCCAAATGTCCCTGATTTGTCCCAAAATCCCCCGTTTTGTCCCCGTTTCGGTACCGTGCCCCCAGATGTCCCTGATTTGTCCCAAAATCCCCCGTTTTGTCCCCGTTTCGGTACCGTGTCCCCTCCTGGGGGGGGGTCCCCACTGTCCCCAATGTCCCCAATCCCTTTGATATCCCCAAAATCCCCCGTTTTGTCCCCGTTTCGGTACCGTGTCCCCAATGTCCCCAATGTCCCAAAATCCCCCGTTTTGTCCCCGTTTTTGTACCGTGTCCCCAATGTCCCCAATGTCCCAAAATCCCCCGTTTTGTCCCCGTTTCGGTACCGTGTCCCCAATGTCCCAAAATCCCCCGTTTTGTCCCCGTTTCAGTACCGCGTCCCCAGTGTCCCAAAATCCCCCGTTTTGTCCCCGTTTCGGTACCGTGCCCCCTCCTGGGGGGGGGTCCCCTCCTCTCCCTCCCCGGCGGGGGGAGGGGCGCCTCGCCCTTCCTCGCCCTCCTCCTCCTCCTCCTCCTCTGCGCCGCCGCCTCGGCCTCGCGCTCCTCCTCCTCCTCCTCCTCCTCCTCCTGGGGCACAAAGGGGGCGTCAGAAACGGGGATCGGGGGGACTGGGGGGGATTTGGGGAGATTTGGGGGGGACTGGGGGGGATTGGGGCAGATTTGGGAGAGATTTGGGGGGATTTGGGGGAGATTTGGGGGGATTTAGGGGAAATTTGGGGGACATTTGGGGAAATTTGGGGGTTTTGGGGGGATTTGGGGGTTTGGGGGGGTTTTGGGGGGGATTTTGGCAAGTTTGGGGGGATTGTGGGGAAATTTGGAGGGAAATTCGGGGGATTTGGGGGGAACTGGGGGGGAGTTTGGGGGGAATTTGGGGGGAACTGGGGGGTTTGGGGAGAAATTGGGGGGAATTGGGGGAGTCCTGGGGGGATTTGGGGGAGTTTTGAGGGGACTTGGGGGGAACTGGGGGGAAATTGGGGGATTTGGGGAGAAACTGGGGGGTTTTGGGGGAGTCCTAGGGGGATTCGGGCAAGTTTAGGGGGGATTTGGGGGGAAATTTGGGGGAACTGGGGTGAGTTTGGGGGGTGCTGGGGGGGATTGGGGGGGATTTGGGGGAAATTTGGGGGGGATTTGGGGGGATTTGGGGGGATTTTGGCAAGTTTGGGGGGATTTGGGGGAAATTTGAAGGGAAATTCGGGGGATTTGGGGGGAACTGGGGGGGATTTGGGGGAGATTTGGGGGAAATTTGGGGGATTTGGGGGAGGATTTGGGGGAAATTTGGGGAAAATTTGGGGGGATTTCGGGAAGTTTGGGGGGGATTGGGGGAGATTGGGGGGGATTTGGGGGAGATTTGGGGGTTCTGGGGGAGTCCTAGGGGGATTCGGGCAAGTTTAGGGGGGATTTGGGGGGAAAATTTGGGGGAACTGGGGGGAGTTTGGGGGGTGCTGGGGGGGATTGGGGGATATTGGGGGGGATTGGGGGGGATTTGGGGGGATTTGGGGGTTTTGGGGGGATTTTGGCAAGTTTGGGGGGATTGAGGGGAAATTTGGAGGGAAATTCGGGGGATTTGGGGGGAACTGTGGGGGACTTGGGGGGGATTTGGGGGGAACTGGGGGGAAATTGGGGGGATTTGGGGGAAATTTGGGGGGGATTTGGGGGGGGATTGGGGGAGATTTGGGGGGATTTGGGGGAAATTTGGGGGTTCTGGAGGGGATTTCGGCAAGTTTGGGGGGATTGAGGTGAAATTTGGAGAGAAATTTGGGGGATTTGGGGGGAACTGTGGGGGAGTTTTGGGGGGAACTGGGGGGACTTGGGGGGAACTGGGGGGAAATTGGGGGATTTGGGGAGAAATTGGGGGGGATTGGGGGAGTCCTGGGTGGATTTGGGGGAGTTTGGGGGAAAACTGGGGGGGATTTGGGGGAACTGGGGGAGTTTAGGGGGGAATTGGGGGGAAATTGTTGGGATTTGGGGGGAAATTTGGGGAGATTTGAGGAGAATTGGGGGATTTGGGGGATTGGGGAGGATTTGAGGGGAAATTTGGGGGGATTTGGGGAGAATTGGGGGATTTGGGGGGAAATTTGGGGGGATTTGGGGAGTTTAGGGGGGATTTGGGGGGGAATTGGGGGGAAATTGTGGGGATTTGGGGGGAAATTTGGGGAGATTTGAGGAGAATTGGGGGATTTGGGGGGAAATTTGGGGGGATTTGGGGAGAATTGGGGGATTTGGGGGGAAATTTGGGGGGATTTGGGGAGAATTGGGGGATTTGGGGGGAAATTTGGGGGGATTTGGGGAGAATTGGGGGATTTGGGGGGATTTGGGGAGTTTAGAGGAGATTTGGGGGGGAATTGGGGGGAAATTGTGGGGATTTGGGGGGAAATTTGGGGAGATTTGAGGAGAATTGGGGGATTTGGGGGATTGGGGAGGATTTGGGGGGAAATTTGGGGAGATTTGGGGAGAATTGGGGGAATTGGGGGGAAATTGGGGGGATTTGGGGGAGATTTGGGGGGAAATTGGGGGATTTCGGGGAAACTGGGGGGGATTTGGGGAGTTTGGGGGGAGTTTGGGGGGTCCTGGGGGAGAATTGGGGGAGTTTTGGGGGGATTGGGGGAGAAACCGGGGGGATTTGGGGGGAAATTGGGGATTTTGGGGGGATTTTGGGGGGATTTCGGTCCCAAGAGATCGTGATTTTTTGGGGTGATTTCAGGGGATTTTGGGGGTGGGTTTAATTTGGGGAGGGGTCCCACCTTGGCCGAGGACGACTCTTCGGACGCCTCCTCGCCCTCGCTGTCCAGCCGGAAAAGCTTCCGGCGCTTCCCGGGGCCCTCGGGGCGCGGCAGCTCCTTCTCTGCGTTTTGGGGCGAATTCGGGGGGTTTTGGGGTTTTTTTTTTTTTTTTTTTGGTTTTTTTTTTTTGGGGTTTTTTTGGGGAGGGGTCTCACCATCCTCATCCTCCTCGGGGGGGGGTCGGGGGCCGGGGTCTCTTCTCCTCCCCCCCCTCGCCCAGCTCCGATGGCTCTTTCCGCTTCACCTGGGGGGGAAACGGCGAGAAAATGGGAAAAAAGGGGCAAAAACGGGCAAAAAGAGAGGAAAACGGTGAAAAAGAGAGCGAAACAAGGAAAAGCAGAGAAAAATGGGGGAAAAGAGAGATAAAAAAGAAACAGAAATAGAGAAAAATGAGAAAAAGCAAAGAAAAATGGGGAAAAACAAAGGAAAATAAGAAAAAATAGAAAAAAACGGGAAAAAATACAGAAAAACTACAAAAAAGAAAGATTTTTTTTCAAAAAGAGTACAATGAGAAAATAACACAAAAAAGAGGAGAAAAGAATCCTCGAAACCCCAAAAACCCTCCCTTAAACCCCAAAAAAGGACGCCCAGCACCCCAAAACGCCCCCAGGACGCCCCAAATCCCCCCAGTTTCACCCCAAAAGCTCCAGTTTCACCCCAAAAGCCCCAATTTTGCCCAAATCTCCCCGATTTCAGCCCAAACCTTGAGGGAGGGCTGCCTGAGCGCCCCCCTGAGCCCCGAGCCCCCCAAAAGCCACAGTTTGCCCCAATTTCAGCCCCAATTTTGCCCAGTTTCACCCCAAACGCCCAATTTCCCCCAAAAGCCCCAATTTCACCCATTTTCACCCCAAACCTCGAATGAGGGCAGCCTGAGGGCCGCGCTCAGCCCCGCGTCTGCTCCACAAACAACAGCGGCGCCCCCAAAGCCCCAATTTCAGCACCAATTTTGCCCAAATCTCCCCGATTTCAGCCCAAAAGCCCCAAATCCCCCATAATGCCCCAATTTCTCCCGTTTTTGCCCGATTTCCCCCGTTTTTGCCCCAAACCTCGAACGAGGGCAGTCTCAGTGACCCCCGGTGCCCCCTCCACGAGTGACAGCAGCGCCCCCACAAAGCCCCAAATCCCCCCAATTTCAGCCCCAATTTTGCCCGGTTTCACCCCAAAGCCTCAAATCCCCCGTTTTTGCCCAAATCTCGCGGTTTTCGCCCCAAACCTTGAAGGAGGGCAGCCTGAGGGCCCCGTGCAGCCCCGCGCCCACTCCACGAGGGAGAGCAGTGCCCCCCAAAGCCCCAAATCCCCCCAATTTCAGCCCCAATTTTGCCTGGTTTCACCCCAAAGCCCCAGATCCCCCGTTTTTGCCCGTTTTTGCCCAAATCTGGCGGTTTTCGCCCCAAACCTTGAAGGAGGGCAGCCGGAGGGCCCCGCGCAGCCCCGCGCCCCCGCCCCGCGCCCACTCCACGAGCGACAGCAGCGCCCCCCAAAGGCCCAAATCCCCCCAATTTCAGCCCCAATTTTGCCCGGTTTCACCCCAAAACCCAAATTTTGCCCGTTTTTGCCCGATTTTGCCCGTTTTCGCCCCAAACCTTGAAGGAGGGCAGCCTCAGCGCCCCGTGCAGCCCCGCGCCCACTCCACGAGCGACAGCAGCGCTGGGGGCGGCTCCTTCGGCTCCCAAAGCCCCAAATCCCCCCGGTTTCACCCCAAAGCCCCAGATTCCCCGTTTTTGCCCGTTTTTGCCCAAATCTGGCGGTTTTCGCCCCAAACCTTGAAGGAGGGCAGCCTCAGGGCCCCGCGCAGCCCCGCGCCCCCGCCCCACGCCCACTCCACGAGCGACAGCAGCGCCCCCAAAGCCCCAAATCAGCCCCAAATCCCCCCGGTTTCACCCCAAAGCCCCAGATCCCCCGTTTTTGCCCGATTTTGCCCGTTTTCGCCCCAAACCTTGAAGGAGGGCAGTCTCAGGGCCCCGCGCAGCCCCGCGCCCCCGCCCCGCGCCCACTCCACGAGCGACAGCAGCGCCGGGGGCGGCTCCTTCGGCCTCGCCCGCTCCGGGGGCTCCTCCCGGCCACGCCCCGACTGGAACGGCTGAAATCGGGGCAAATCGGGGAAAATTGGGGAAAATCGGGCATTTTGGGGGAATTTGGGCGGGCAGGGGCGAAACGGGGGATTGGGGAAATTGGGGAATTTGGGGGGGGGGTCCTTGGGGGGGGTTTTGGGGCGATTTGGGGCGATTTGGGGCACATTTTGGGGTGAGTTTAGGGACACGTTTTGGGTCACTTTAGGCCGATTTTGGTCCCTCTCTGACCTCGACCGGCCCCTCCTTGCGCGTTTTGGGGCAGTTTTAGGGGTTTTAGGGCAGGTTTGGGGATAATTTTGGGACACATTTTGGGGCAGTTTCAGGTGTTTTAGGGCAGGTTTGGGGACAGTTTTGGGACACATTTTGGGGCAGTTTTAGGGACAATTTTGGGACACATTTTGGGGCAGTTTCAGGTGTTTTAGGGCAGGTTTGGGGACAGTTTTGGGACACATTTTGGGGCAGTTTTAGGAGTTTTAGGGCAGGTTTGGGGATAATTTTGGGGCACATTTTGGGGCAGTTTCAGAGTGTTTTAGGGCAGGTTTCAGGGCAGGTTTTGGGGTATTTCAGGACGAATTTTGGGGCACTTCAGGGACACATTTTGGGGTGATTTCAGGGTATTTCAGCCCCACCTTGACCTGCTCCTCCTTGCGCATTTTGGGGCGGTTTTGGGGTGTTTCAGGGCACATTTTGGGGTGTTTCAGGGCAGGTTTTGGGACGGTTTCAGGGCAGGTTTTGGGGCGGTTTCAGGTCAGATTTTGAGGCGTCTCCGGGCAGCCCCCACTCCCACCTTGACCTGCTCCTCCTTGTGCATTTTGGGGCAGTTTTGGGGCAGTTTTGAGGCGGTTTGGGGTGTTTCAGGGCACATTTTGGGGTGTTTCAGGGCACATTTTGGGGTGTTTCAGGGCAGACCCCGCTCCCACCTTGACCTGCTCCTCCTTGCGCATTTTGGGGCAGTTTCAGGGCAGTTTTTGGGGCGGTTTTTGGGGTGTTTCAGGACAGGTTTTGGGGCAGTTTTGGGGCGGTTTTTGGGGCGTTTCAGGGCAGATTTCGGGGTGTTTTAGGACACATTTTGGGGCGTTTCAGGGCAGACCCCGCTCCCACCTTGACCTGCTCCTCCTTGCGCATTTTGGGGCAGTTTTGGGGCGGTTTGGGGCAGGTTTTGGGGCGGTTTTGGGGTGTTTCAGGGCACATTTTGGGGTGTTTCCAGGCAGACCCCGCTCCCACCTTGACCTGCTCCTCCTTGCGCATTTTGGGGCAGTTTTGGGGCGGTTTGGGGCGGTTTCAGGGCAGGTTTTGGGGTGTTTCCAGGCAGGTTTCGGGGCGGTTTCCGGGCACATTTTGGGGCGGTTTCAGGGCAGGTTTTGGGGCGGTTTTGGGGCGGTTTTAGGTCAGATTTTGGGGCATCTCAGGGCAGACCCCGCTCCCACCTTGACCTGCTCCTCCTTGTGCATTTTGGGGCAGTTTTGGGGCGGTTTCAGGGTGTTTCAGGTCACATTTTGGGGGCCGCTCCCACCTTGACCTGCTCCTCCTTGCGCTCCCACCAGGCGTCGAAGGCGCGGAAGGCCACGTTCTCCACCATCTTCCTGTTGAGGTCCCTCTGCATGGTGGCCTTCATCTCGCTCACCAGCGCCGCCAGCACGCCCTCCACGGGCCCCCCGCCCCGGCCGGGGGCCACGCCCACCCCGGGGGGCTCCGGGGGGCGGGGCAGCGGCGGCGGGGGCGGGGCCGGCTCCGTGCCCGGCGGTCGCTCCTCCCCGAATTGGGCGGAGAAAGGCGGGAAGTGCGGGGGCGGGGCGAAAGGGGGCGGGGCGAACGGGGGGACGCCCACCCCGAAGGGAGGCGGGGCTTTGGACGCCCCGCCCCCTGCGGCCGAGGGGCGGAGCCTGCTCAGCAGCTGCGTCTGCAGCTGGAACGGGGGCGGGGGCACCACGCCGGCCCCGCCCCCCGCCACGGCCCCGCCCGCCGCGGCCCCGCCCCCCGCCCAGCGCGCCCCGCCCCCCGCCCCGCCCCCGCCCAGGCGGCCCAGGAGCTCGAACAGCGCCGGGGGGGGAGGGGAGGCCCCGAAATCGGGCGGGGGGAGGGGCCGCGGCGGGGGGAGGGGCACGGCCATGAGGGGGGGCGGGGGGGGCGGGAACGAGGGCGGGGGGGGCGGGGACGGGAAGGGGGAGGGGGGCAGCGGGGGGGGCGGGGCCTCGGCGGCGTCGTCCGAGGAGATCTCCATGTCCTCCCCCGAGGAGAGCTGCGGAAACGGGGCGAAATCACCCAAAATCACCCAAAATCGGGAAATCGGGGACGGGGAGCGGGGCAGGGGAGCAAAGGAACCCGAAAATCGCTGGATTGCGCCCAAAAACGCCACAAACGCCCACCGAAACACCCCAAATCCACCCCAAAAAACTCAGCAATCCCCACAAAACTTTCCTTCATAAATGTCCCAAATCCCACCCAAAACCGCCCAAATTAGCCCAAAGTGTCCCAAATCCCCCCCAGTCCCCCCAAACTCCAACTCCGGTACCCAAACGCCCGCAAATGCCCCCAAATCTCCCCGAAATCCCCCAAAACTCCAACCCTGGTAACCAAATCCCCCCAAATCCCCCCAAACCTCCCCCAAAACTCCAACTCTGGTACCCAAATCCCCCCGAAACCATCCCAAACCTCCCTGAAATCCCCCCAAAAATGTTCCAACCCCCCCCAAACTCCCCCCAAAACCATCCCAAACTGCCCAAACTGCCCCAAAACCATCCCAAACTTCCCCAAACTGCCCCAAAACCATCCCAAACTGCCCCAAAACCATCCCAAACTGCCCAAACTGCCCCAAAACCATCCCAAACCTCCCCAGACGCCCCCAAACGCGTCCCAAATCCCCCCAAAATGTCTCAAATTCGCCCCCAGCCCCCCCAAACCCCCCCAGACCCCCCAAAATCGCCCCCAGACAGTTCCAAATTGCCCCCAAATACCCCCAGACCCCCCAAATACCCCCCAAAATCACCCCCAGACAGTTCCAAGTTGCCCCCAGACCCCCCAAAATCGCCCCCAGACCCCCCAAAATCACCCCCAAATCCCCCAAAATCGCCCCCAAACAGTCCCAAGTTGCCCCCAAACCCCCCCAAATCCCCCCAAATCCCCCCAGAAATGCCCCCAGACAGCTCCAAATTGCCCCCAAACCCCCCCAAATACCCCCAGATCCCCCAAAATCGCCCCCAGACAGTTCCAAATTGCCCCAAATCCCCCCGGACCCCCAAAATCGCCCCCAGACAGTTCCAAATCGCCCCCAGACCCCCCAAACCTCCCCAGACCCCCCAAAATCGCCCCCAGCCCCCCAAAATCGCCCCCAGACAGCTCCAAGTTGCCCCCAGACCCCCCAAAATACCCCCCCAAATACCCCCAGACCCCCCCAGACCCCCAAAATCACCCCCAGACAGCTCCAAATTGACCCCAAACCCCCCCAGAAATGCCCCCAGACCCCCCCAGACCCCCCAAAATCGCCCCCAGACAGTTCCAAATTGCCCCAAACCCCCCCAAATCCCCCCAAAATCGCCCCCAGACAGTTCCAAGTTGCCCCCAAACCCCCCCAAACCTCCCCAAATCCCCCAAAATCGCCCCCAGACCCCCCAAAATCGCCCCCAGACAGTTCCAAATTGCCCCCAAACCCCCCCAAACCCCCCAAATACCCCCCAAAATCGCCCCCAGACAGTTCCAAGTTGCCCCCAAACCCCCCCAAATACCCCCCAGACCCCCAAAATCGCCCCCAGACAGTTCCAAATCGCCCCCAGACCCCCCAAACCTCCCCAGACCCCCCAAAATCGCCCCCAGACCCCCCAAAATCACCCCCAGACAGTTCCAAGTTGCCCCCAAACCCCCCCAAACCCCCCCAAATGCCCCCAGACCCCCCCAAATACCCTCCAAAATCGCCCCCAGACAGCTCCAAATTGCCCCCAGACCCCCCCAAACCCCCCCCCAGAAATGCCCCCAAGCCCCCTCCCAGACCCCCCCCCCCCACCCCCCATTCGCCCCTCCCCCACTCACCCCGTCCGTCCCGTTCTCCCGGGGGGGGCTCCTCGCCGCGGGGGGCGGGGGCGGGGCCGGGGGCGGGGCCGCTCCCTCCTCCCCTCCCCCCCCCGCCGCCCCTCCCCCGTCCCGGGGCGGCTCCTGCGGGGGGGGGGGCGGCTCCTCGCGCGGGGGGGCGGGGCCTCCCGCCGGCCCCTCCCCCCCCTCCACCATCATCATCATCATCACGGGAGGCCCCTCCCCCCCCGCGGCGCAGTGGGCGGGGCTGGGCGGCGTGCGGGGCGGGGCGGGCGGGGGGGGCGTGGCCTCGCGGCGCGGCGGCGGCGGCTCCTCCCCCCGCGGCTCCTCCTCCTCGTCGCGGGCAGGGGGCGGGGCGAAGAAGGGGTGTGGCTGCCCGCCCTGCAGCAGCGCCTCGATGCGCATGTCCAGGCTGCTGTGCTGCGCGAACGGGACGCTCTCGGGGGTGCCCTCGGGCGCGGGGGAGCCCCCACGGGGCGGGGACACCCCCGGGGGCGGGGCCGGGGGCGGGGACACGCCCCGCGGCGGCGGCGGGGGCGGGGCGAAGGGCAGGAAGGAGGCGGAGCCCGAGGGGGGAGGGGGCGGGCGGCGCGAGGGGAAGGGCGAGGCCGCGCCCACGCCGCCCGAAACCACGCCCCCGACCGCGGCCGGCACCACGCCCCCGCAGACGGAGGCCACGCCCGCCATGGCCGAGGCCACGCCCACGGCGGCGGAGGCGCCGCCCCCGGGCAGGGCGGGGGGCGTGTCCGGGGGGCGGCGGGGGGAGGGGAAGGGGTCGGGGGGGGGGAAGGGCAGCCTGGAAAGAGAGAGAGAGAGAGAGAATGGGCAAAAATGGGGAAACTGCCCCAAAAACGGGGAGAGACCCCAAAATTGGGGAAAGTCCCCCCCAAAAAACAGGGAAACTCCCCAAAAAATCGAGATAAAAACCCAAAAAATGAGGAAAAGTAATCAAAAATGGGATAAGGACCCCAAAATTGGGGAGAGACCCCAAAATTGGGGAAAGCCCCCCCAAAAAAACAGGGAAACTCCCCAAAAAAATCGAGAAAAAAACCCAAAAATAAGGAAAAGTAATCAAAAATGGGAAAAGGACCCGAAAATTGGGGAAACAAAAATTGGGGAGAGACCCCAAAATTGGGGAAAGCCCCCAAAAAGATCAGGGAAACTCCCCAAAAAATCGAGAAAAAAACCCAAAAAATGAGGAAAAGAAACCGAAAACGGGAAAAGGACCCCAAAATTGGGGAAACAGCCCCAAAAATGGGGAGAGACCCCAAAATTGGGGAAAGCCCCCAAAAAGATCAGGGAAACTCTCCAAAAAATCGAGATAAAACCCAAAAAATGAGGAAAAGAAACCAAAAATGGGATAAGGACCCAAAATTGGGGAGAGACCACAAAATTGGGGAAAGCCCCCAAAAAGATCAGGGAAACTCCCCAAAAAAATCGAGATAAAAACCCAAAAAATGAGGAAAAATACCCAAAAATGGGAAAAGGACCCCAAAATTGGGGAAACAGCCCCAAAAATGGGGAGAGACCACAAAACTGGGGAGAGCCCCCAAAAAGAACAGGGAAACTCCCCAAAGAAATCGAGATAAAACACCAAAAAATGAGGAAAAAAACCCCAAAAAATGGGAAAAGGACCCGAAAATTGGGGAGAGACCCCAAAAATTGGGGAGAGACCCCAAAAATTGGGAACCCCCATCCCTAAAGATTGGAGAAATTCCTCAAAAAGGGTAAAACCCCCAAAAATAGGAGAAGGACCCCAAAAATGGGGATACCCCCCCCAAAGATCAGGGAAACTGCCCAAAAATCGGAGAAAAACCCAAAAATTGGGGAAAAGGACCCCAAAAATCTGGAAACAGCCCCAAAAATTGGGGAGAGCCACCAAAAACAGGGATACTTGCCAAAAAATAGCAAATAACCCCAAAAAACGGGGAGCAAACTCAAGAACTGGGGAACGACTCCAAAAAACGGGGAAATCTCCAAAAATTAGGAACGACCCCCAAAACACCAGGAGAAATTCCCCAAAAATGGGAAAACCCCCCCAAAAAGGGGAGGCCACCCCCAAAAAAGGCAGAAACTCCCCCAAAATGGGCAAAACACCCCAAAATTTGACTCCTCCCCCTCCCCCCAATCACCCACCCGGCCCCCTCCCAAAATTCAGGATTCCTCCCCCCAACCCCTAAAATCCCATTTCCCACCCCAAAATCTCCACCCCAAATTTGGGTTCCCCCCCAAACTCCCCGGATTTCCCCCCAAAATCCCCGTTTTTCCCAAAATCCCCGTTTTTCCCAAAATCCCCGTTTTTGCCCCCAAAACCTCACCTGCCCCCGTAGGGGGAGGGGCTCCCGTCGGCGAAGGCCCCGAAGGGGGCGGGGCCGGGCGGAGGGGGCGGGGCCGCGAACGGGACGGCGCCGAAGGCCCCGCCCCCCTCCGGGGCGGCGCCGTTGTTGCCGGAGGGGGCGGGGCCTGGCGGAGGGGGCGGGGCGAAGGCGCCCTCGGCCGAGGGGCGGCGCCGGGGGAGGGGCTCCAGGGGGGGGGGCGGCTGCACGAAAATGGGGGAAAAAAGGGAAAAAAGGGAAAAAAGGGAAAAAAGGGGGGGTCAGCGACACCAAAACACAACAGGGGACCCCAAAAATTCACCCTGTGACCTTGAAATACAACAGGGACCCCAAAAGCCAAAAAATTCCCCCCAGGGACCCCAAAAATCCACCCTGGGACCCCAAAATACACGAGAGGCCCCAAAAATTCACCGTGGAACCCCAAAATCCAACAGGGACCCCCAAAATACACCCAGGGACCCCCAAAATACACCCAGGGACCTCCAAAATCCACCCAGGGACCCCCAAAATGCATTAGGGACCCCCATAACGGAACAGGGACCCCAAACCCCCCCAGTTTTGCCCAAAATCCCCCAGTTTTGCCCCAAATCCCCCCGTCCCCCCTCACCGTGTCCCCCCGGTCCCCCGAGGCCTTGCTGCCCCCCGTGGGCACCGTCTGGGGCGTGTAGGAGCCGCTGACGATGAGCTCGTACAGCTTCATCCTCTGCTGGCCTGCAAAACACCAAAAACGCCGGAATCAACCCCAAAAATCACACCCGGAACAGCTCACGCGGCTCCGCTCTCTGCTGGCCTGAAATGCACCAAAAAACCCCAAAAAAACCCCAAAATTCAGCCCCGACAATGAGGTCGCAGAGTTTCATCCTCTGCTGGCCTGGAAAACACCAAAAATACCAAAATTAACCCCAAAATAATGTCCCGGTTCAGCTCGCACAGCTTCATCCTCTGCTGGCCTAAAAAAACACCAAAAATCAAGAAATCAACCCCAAAATCAGCCCCAAAACGGAGCCTGGGGGGTGCAGGAGCCGCTGACAATGAGATTGCTGAGTTTCATCCTCTGCTGGTGTGAAATGGACCAAAATCACCAAAATTAACCCCAAAACAATATCCCGGGTCAGCTCGCACAGCTCCATCCTCTGCTGGCCTGAAATGGACCAAAATCACCAAAATTAACCCCAAAATAATGTCCCGGGTCAGCTCGTACAGCTCCATCCTCTGCTGGCCTGAAATGGACCAAAATCACCAAAATTAACCCCAAAAATCACACCCAGAACAGCTCGTACAGCTCCATCCTCTGCTGGTGTAAAATGGACCAAAATCACCAAAATTAACCCCAAAATAAGGTCCCGGGTCAGCTCGCACAGCTCCATCCTCTGCTGGCCTGAAATGGACCCAAAATCACCAAAATTAACCCCAAAACAGCGACTGGGGAATAGCCTGCAGTCAGCTCCTACAGCTTCATCCCTTGCTGGCCTGAAAAAAACCCAAAACCACGGAAATTAACCCCAAAACTGAGCCCCGGGTATGGCCTGAGCGGGGCAGGATTAGCTCTCCATTCTCCTGGTGTAAAATTGACCAAAACCACGTAAATTAACCCCAAAATCCTGCCCAGAACAGTGCCCAGGGTGAGCTCGTACAGCTCCGTCCCCTGCTGGTCTGAAATGGACCAAAATCACCAAAATTAACCCCAAAAATCACACCCAGAACAGCTCGTACAGCTTCATCCCCTGCTGGTCTAAAATGGACCAAAATCACCAAAATTAACCCCAAAAATCACACCCAGAACAGCTCATACAGCTCCATCCTCTGCTGGCCCAAAATGGACCAAAACCACATAAATTAACCCCAAAAATCACACCCAGAACAGCTCGTACAGCTCCATCCTCTGCTGCCCTGAAAAACCCCAAAAAACCAAAATTCAGCCCCAAAATCACACCCAGAACTGAGCCCGGGGTCGGCTCATACACCTTCATCCCCTGAAATGAACCAAAAACCCAAAAATCAGCCCCAAAATCACACCCAGGGCACAGACACACCAAGGTCTGGAATTTGGGGTAATTCCACCCTGAAAATCCGAGATTTGGGGTAATTCCACCCCAAAAATTCAAGATTTGGGTCAGTTCCACTCTGAAAATTCAAGATTTGGGGCAGTTCCACCCCGAAAATTCAAGATTTGGGGCAGTTCCACCCCAAAAATCTGGAATCTGGGGCAGTTCCACCCCAAAAATCCAGGATTTGGGGCAGTTCCACCCCAAAAACCCAGAATTTGGGGCAGTTCCACCCCAAAAATTTGAGATTTGTTGTGGTTCCAGCCCAAAAATCCTTCATTGGGCCCCAGAATCTGGGACCTGGGGCACGGACACCCCAAAAACCCAATAAACCCCCTATAGCTGATCCCAAATCTCCAATAACTGACCCCAAATCCCCTAAAACTGACCCCAAATCCCCCATAACTGACCCCAAATCCCCCATAACTGACCCCAAATCCCCCATAACTGACCCCACATCTCCTATAATTGACCCCAAATCTCCAATAACTGACCCCAAATCTCCAATAACTGACCCCAAATCTCCTGTAACTGACCCCAAATCCCCCGTAACTGACCCCAAATCTCCTATAACTGACCCCAAATCTCCAATAACTGACCCCAAATCTCCTGTAACTGACCCCAAATCCCCCGTAACTGACCCCAAATCTCCTATAACTGACCCCAAATCTCCAATAACTGACCCCAAATCCCCCGTAACTGACCCCAAATCTCCTGTAACTGACCCCAAATCTCCTGTAACTGACCCCAAATTCCCAATAACTGACCCCAAATCCCCTATAACTGACCCCAAATCTCCTGTAACTGACCCCAAACCTCCTGTAACTGACCCCAAATCCCCCATAACTGACCCCAAATCCCCCGTAATTGACCCCAAATCCCCCATAACTGATCCCAAACCCCACAAATCCCCAATAACTGACCCCAAATCTCCAATAACTGACCCCAAATCCCCCAAAACTGACCCCAAATGCCCCATAACTGACCCCAAACCTCCTGTAACTGACCCCAAACCCCTCAAATCCCCAGTGACTGACCCCAAGCACCCCATAAATCACCCACAGGTCCCCTATAATTGATCACAAACCCAATAAATCCCGTATAACTGACCCCAAATCCCCTGTGACTGACCCCAAATCCCCAATAGCTGATCCCCAATCCCCTAACACTGACCCCAAATCCTCAATAACTGACCCCAAACCCCACAAATTCTGTGTAACTGACCCCAAAACGCACAAATCCCTCACAAATCCCCAATAACTGATCCCAAATCTCCAATAACTGACCCCAAATCTCCTATAACTGACCCCAAATCTCCAATAACTGACCCCAAATCTCCTATAACTGACCCCAAATCTCCTATAACTGACCCCAAATCCCCCACAATTCATCTCAAACACCACAAATCCCCAGTAACTGACCCCAAATCTCCTGTAACTGACCCCAAATCCCCTAAAACTGACCCCAAACCCCACAGATCCCTCCCAAATCCCCAATAACTGACCCCAAACCCCACAGATCCCCTACAACTGACCCCCAACCCGATGAATAAATCCCCTATAACCAACCCCAAATCTCGTATAACTGACTGAAACTGAAACCCGTAAACCCCCGAAAACTGACCCCAAACACCCCAAAACTGACCCCATATCTCACCCCTGACACCGAGCTGCGCGTGGATGGCCGTGCCCGTGACGGTGGCGCTGCGCAGGTGCTGCACACACCCCACACACACCCCATAAACCCACATAAAACCCCCATAAATCCACATAAAACCCCAATAAATCGATATAAATCAATATAAATCAATATAAACCTCACCCCTGACACCGAGCTGTGCGTGGATGGCCGTGCCCATGACGGTGGCGCTGTGCAGGTGCCGCACACACCCCACATAAATCCATAAATCCATATAAAACCCCCATAAATCCACATAAAACCCCAATAAATCGATATAAAACCCCAATAAATCGATATAAAACCCTCACAAATCCACATAAAACCCCAATAAATCGATATAAAGCCCCCATAAATCGATATAAATCGATATAAAGCTGACCCCTGACGTCGAGCTGGGCGTGGATGGCCGTGCCCGTGACGGTGGCGCTGTGCAGGTGCCGCACACACCCCACAAACACCCCATAAATCCACATAAAACCCCAATAAATCGATATAAATCCCCCATAAATTGATATAAAACCCCAATAAATCCATATAAAACCGCAATAAATCCACATAAAACCCCAATAAATCGATATAAAACCCCCATAAATCCACATAAAACCCCAATAAATCACTAAAAAACCCCAATAAATCCACATAAAACCCCCATAAATCCACATAAAACCCCCATAAACCAATATAAACCCCCCATAAATCGATATAAAACCCCAATAAATTGATATAAATCACTATAAATCGATATAAATGGATATAAAGCTGACCCCTGACGTCGAGCTGCGCGTGGATGGCCGTGCCCGTGACGGTGGCGCTGTGCGGGTGCCACACACACCCCACAAACACCCCATAAATTGACATAAAACCCCAATAAATTGATATAAATCTATATAAAACCCCAATAAATCACTATAAATCTCACCCCTGACATCCAGCTGGGCGTGGATGGCCGTGCCCGTGACGGTGGCGTTGTGCAGGTGCCGCACACACCCCACACACACCCCATAAATACCCAATAAATCGCTATAAAACCCCCATAAATCCACATAAAACCCCCATAAATTGATATAAAACCCCAATAAATCACTATAAATCAATACAAATCTCACCCCTGACGTCGAGCTGGGCGTGGATGGCCGTGCCCGTGACGGTGGCGTTGTGCAGGTGCTGCACACACCCCACACACACCCCATAAATCCACATAAAACCCCAATAAATCCACATAAAACCCCCATAAATCGATATAAAACCCCAATAAATCACTATAAAACCCCCATAAATCGATACAAATCGATATAAATCGATATAAAGCTCACCCCTGACGTCGAGCTGTGCGTGGATGGCCGTGCCCGTGACGGCGGCGTTGTGCAGGTGCCGCACGGTGTCGCACACACCCCACACACACCCCATAAATCCCCAGTAAATCGCTATAAAACCCCCATAAATCGATATAAAACCCCAATAAATCACTATAAATCGATACAAATCTCACCCCTGACGTCGAGCTGTGCGTGGATGGCCGTGCCCATGACGGCGGCGTTGTGCAGGTGCCGCACAGACCCCACAAACACCCCATAAATCCATATAAACCCCCCATAAATCCACACAAAACCCCCATAAATCCATATAAAACCCCAATAAATCCATATAAAACCCCCACAAATCCACATAAAACCCCAATAAATGGATATAAACCTCACCCCTGACGTCGAGCTGGGCGTGGATGGCCGTGCCCATGACGGTGGCGTTGTGCAGGTGCCGCACACACCCCACAAACACCCCATAAATCCACATAAAACCCCCATAAATCCACATAAAACCCCCGTAAATCCATATAAATCCCCCATAAATCGATATAAAACCCCAATAAACGGATATAAAGCTGACCCCTGACGTCGAGCTGTGCGTGGATGGCCGTGCCCATGACGGTGGCGTTGTGCAGGTGCCGCACACACCCCACAAACACCCCATAAACCCACATAAAACCCCAATAAATCGATATAAAACCCCAATAAATCAATATAAATTGATATAAATCGATACAAATCTCACCCCTGACGTCGAGCTGGGCGTGGATGGCCGTGCCCATGACGGTGGCGTTGTGCAGGTGCCGCACGGTGTCGCACACACCCCACACACACCCCATAAATACCCAATAAATCCACATAAAACCCCAATAAATCGATATAAATCAATATAAATTGCTATAAATCAATATAAAGCTGACCCCTGACGTCGAGCTGTGCGTGGATGGCCGTGCCCGTGACGGTGGCGTTGTGCAGGTGCCGCATGGTGTCGCACAGACCCCACAAACACCCCAATAAATCACTATAAAACCCCAATAAATCGCTATAAAACCCCAATAAATCACTGTAAATCACTATAAACCTCACCCCTGACATCCAGCTGTGCGTGGATGGCCGTGCCCGTGACGGTGGCGCTGTGCAGGTGTCACACGGTGTCGCACGCACCCCACAAACACCCCATAAAACCCCCATAAATCTATATAAACCCCCATAAATAGACATAAAACCCCAATAAATCGATATAAATCGATATAAATCACTATAAACCTCACCCCTGACGTCGAGCTGGGCGTGGATGGCCGTGCCCATGACGGTGGCGTTGTGCAGGTGCCGCACGGTGTCGCACACACCCCGCACACACCCCAATAAATCGATATAAAACCCCCATAAATCCACATAAAACCCCAATAAATCAATATAAATCGATATAAATGGATATAAACCTCACCCCTGACGTCGAGCTGCGCGTGGATGGCCGTGCCCATGACGGTGGCGTTGTGCAGGTGCCGCACACACCCCACACACACCCCATAAATCCACACAAAACCCCAATAAATCCACATAAAACCCCAATAAATCGATATAAAACCCCAATAAATCGATATAAAACCCTCACAAATCCACATAAAACCCCAATAAATCGATATAAAACCCCCATAAATCCACATAAAACCCCCATAAATCCACATAAAACCCCCATAAATCAATATAAAACCCCCATAAATCCACATAAAACCCCCATAAATCCACATAAAACCCCCATAAATCCACATAAAACCCCAATAAATCGCTATAAAACCCCCATAAATCGATATAAAAACCCCATAAATCACTATAAACCTCACCCCTGACGTCGAGCTGTGCGTGGATGGCCGTGCCCATGACGGTGGCGTTGTGCAGGTGCCGCACGCACCCCACAAACACCCCATAAATCCACATAAAACCCCCATAAATCCATATAAAACCCCAATAAATTGATATAAAACCCCAATAAATCGATATAAAACCCCAATAAATCGATATAAAACCCCAATAAATCGATATAAAGCTCACCCCTGACGTCGAGCTGTGCGTGGATGGCCGTGCCCGTGACGGCGGCGCTGTGCAGGTGCCGCACACACCCCACACACACCCCATAAATTGATATAAAACCCCCGTAAATCCACATAAAACCCCCGTAAATCCATATAAAACCCCCATAAATGGATATAAAACCCCAATAAATCGATATAAATTGATATATATTAATATAAATCTCACCCCTGACGTCGAGCTGCGCGTGGATGGCCGTGCCCGTGACGGTGGCGTTGTGCAGGTGCCGCACGGTGTGACACAGACCCCACAAATACCCCAATAAATTGATGTAAAACCCCAATAAATTGATATAAATCACTATAAATCAATATAAATCGCTATAAACCTCACCCCGGACATCCAGCTGTGCGTGGATGGCCGTGCCCATGACGGTGGCGTTGTGCAGGTGCCGCACGGTGTCGCGGGCGCCGCGCGAGGAGCCGAAGGTGACGCGGGCCAGCCCCAGGTGCTTGCGCGTCCTGGGGTGCAGCAGCACCTCCACCTCCTCCACCTCGCCGAACTTGCGGCACATCTCCCGCAGGAAGCCCTCGCGGATGTTGTCGTTGAGGCGCGCGAACGTCACCTCCTTCAGCGGCACCTGCCCCACGTAGAACTCGTCCAGCTGGGGGCCCAAAAACGGGGGAAATTAACCCAAAATGTGTCAGTGAAATATGGCTGAAATCCCCAAATCCATCCCCAAACCCATCCTCAAATCCATCCCCCAAATCCCAAACCCCATCCCCTCCTTCAGCGGCACCTGCCCCACGCAGAACTCATCCAGCTATGGGGACCCAAAAACAGGGGAAATTAACCCAAAATGTGTCACTGATATGTGGCTGAAATCTCCAAATCAAACCCCAAATCCATCCTCGAATCCATCCTCAAATCCATCATCAAATCCATCCCCCAAATCCCAATCCCAGCCCCTCCTTCAGCGGCACCTGCCCCACGCAGAACTCGTCCAGCTATGGGCCCAAAAACAGGGGAAATTAACCCAAAATGTGTCAGTTATACATGGCTGAAACCCCCAAACCATAACCCCAAATCCATCCCCCAAATCCATCCCCCAAATCCTAAATCCCAGCCCCTCCTTCAGCGGCACCTGCCCCACGTAGAACTCGTCCAGCTATGGGGGCCCAAAAACGGGGGAAATTAACCCAAAATGTGTCAGTGAAATGTGGCTGAAATCCCCAAATCCATCCCCAAATCCATCCCCCAAATCCATCCCCCAAATCCATCCCCCAAATCCTAAACCCCAGCCCCTCCTTCAGCGGCACCTGCCCCACGTAGAACTCGTCCAGCTGGGGGCCCAAAAACGGGGGAAATTAACCCAAAATGTGTCACTGAAATATGGCTGAAATCCCCAAATCAAACCCCAAATCCTGTCCGTGAAACAGGAGCAAAACCCCAAATCCATCTCTGAACCCCAGCCCCTCCTTCAGCGGCACCTGCCCCACGTAGAACTCGTCCAGATACGGGGCCAAAAACAGGGGAAATTAACCCAAAATGTGTCCGTGAAATGTGGCTGAAATCCCCAAATCAAACCCCAAATCCATCCTCAAATCCATCCCCAAATCCCAATCCCAGCCCCTCCTTCAGCGGCACCTGCCCCACGTAGAACTCGTCCAGCTACGGGGACCCAAAAACGGGGGAAATTAACCCAAAATGTGTCAGTGATACATGGCTGAAATCCCCAAATCAAACCCCAAATCCTTTCAGTAAAACAGGAGCAAAACCCCAAATCCATCTCTGAACCCCAGCCCCTCCTTCAGTGGCACCTGCCCCACGTAGAACTCGTCCAGCTACGGGGACCCAAAAACAGGGGAAATTAACCCAAAATGTGTCAGTGATACATGGCTGAAATCCCAAATGCTATCAGTGAAATACAGCCAAAATCCCAAATCAATTCCTGAATCAATTCCTGAATCCTAAATCTCATCCCCTCCTTCAGCGGCACCTGCCCCACGTAGAACTCGTCCAGCTGGGGACCCAAAAACATCCAAAATTAACCCAAAATGTGTCAGCGATACATGGCTGAAATCCCCAAATCCATCCCCAAATCCATCCTCAAATCCATCCCCCAGTCCCAACCCTAACCCCAAACCCAGCCCCTCCTTCAGCGGCACCTGCCCCACGTAGAACTCGTCCAGCTGGGGACCCAAAAACGGGGGAAATTAACCCAAAATGTGTCAGTGAAATGTGGCTGAAATCCCCAAATCCATCCCAAATCCCGTTAGTGAAATATATCCAAAATCCCCAAAACTGTCAGTGAAATACAAGCAAAACCCTATTCGTGAAACATGGCCAAAACCCCAAATTTCTGTTAGTGAAATGTGGCCAAAACCCCAAATTTCTGTTAGTAAAGCATGGCCAAAACCCCAAATTTCTGTTAGTGAAATATGGCCAAAACCCCAAATTTCTGTTACTGAAATATGGCCAAAACCCCAAATTTCTGGTAGTGAAATATGACCAAAACCCCAAATTTTCATTAGTAAAATATGGCCAAAACCCCGAATTTTCATTAGTGAAATATGGCCAAAACCCCAAATTTCTGTTAGTGAAATACAGCCAAAACCCCAAATTTCTGTTATTAAAATATGGCCAAAACCCCAAATTTCTGTTGGTGAAATATGGCCAAAACCCCAAATTTCTGTTGGTGAAATATGGCCAAAACCCCAAATTTCTGGTAGTGAAATGTGGCCAAAACCCCCAATTTCTGTTAGCGAAATATGGCCAAAACCCCAAATCCACCCCAAAACCCAAATCCACCCCAATTCTCCAAAACCCCAAATCCTCACCTTGACCTTGAGAACCCAGCCCCAAACCCCCTGCCAAAAACGCCCAAAACCCCCCAAAAACCCCCAAAACTCCCCAGAAACCCCCAAAACCCCCCAAAAACCCCAAAATCTCCGTTTCTCACCTTGAACTTGGGCACGGGCAGGGACAGGTCCCGGTGCTTGGCCCAGATCCTGCGGGGCCGCGGGTCCTGCACGGGGCCAGCCGGGGGGAACCCCGAATCCTGCACCCCAAAAACATCCAAAAACAGGGTTAGCACCCCAAAAACAACACCAGCACCCAAAAAACACCACCAGCACCCCAAAAACAGCACAAACCCACCCAAAACCCACCCAAAATCCTCCCCAAAATGGCACAAAACCACCCAAAACCGCGGGTCCTGCATGGGCCCGGCCGGGGGGAACCCTGAATCCTGTACCCCAAAAATATCCAAAAACAGGGTTAGCACCCCAAAAACAACATCAGCACCCCAAAAACAGAGTTAGCACCTCAAAAATGGCACAAATCCACCCAAAACCACCCAAATCCCACACAAAATCCACCCAAAATGGCACAAAACCACCCAAAACCGCGGGTCCTGCACGGGCCCGGCCGGGGGGAACCCCGAATCCTGCACCCCAAAAATACCCAAAACCAGGGTTAGCACCCCAAAAACAACATCAGCACCCCAAAAACAGAGTTAGCACCTCAAAAATGGCACAAACCCACCCAAAACCCACTCAAAATGGGACAAAACCACCCAAAACCGCGGGTCCTGCACGGGCCTGGCCGGGGGGAACCCCGAATCCTGCACCCCAAAATATCCAAAAACAGGGTTAGCACCCCAAAAACAACATCAGCACCCAAAAAACACCATCAGCACCCCAAAAATGGCACAAAACCACCCAAAACACACTCAAAATGGGACAAAACCACCCAAAACTGCGGGTCCTGCATGGGGGAACCCCGAATCCTGCACCCCAAAACATCCAAAAACAGGGTTAGCACCCCAAAAACAGAGTCAAAAGCCAAAAATGGCACAAAACCACCCAAAACCACCCAAACCCCACACAAAATCCACCCAAAATGGCACAAAACCACCCAAAACTGCGGGTCCTGCACGGGGAAAACCTGAGTCCTGCACCCCAAAAATATCCAAAAACAGGGTTAGCACCCCAAAAACAGAGTTAGCACCTCAAAAATGGCATAAATCCACCCAAAACCACCCGAACCCCACACAAAATCCACCCAAAATGGGACAAAACCACCCGAAACAGCACAAAACCACCCAAAAGAGCACAAAACCACCCAAAACAGCACAAAACCACCCAAAACAGCACAAAACCACCCAAAACCCCGACTCAGTTTGGGGGTGGTTTTGGGCCAATTTTAACTGAGATTTTGGGGCAGTTTTGGGGCTTTTCAGGGCAGTTTTATATAATTTTTGGAGCAGTTTTGGGTGAGATTTTGGGGCACTTTTGGGGCCGTTTTGGGTGAGATTTTGGGGCACTTTTGGGGCCGTTTTGGGTGAGATTTTAGGGCCATTTTCGGGCAGTTTTGGGCCATTTTTGGGTGAGATTTTGGGGCCATTTCAGGTGACATTTTGGGGCAGTTTGTGGTGACATTTCAGGGCAGTTTTGGGGCAGTTTCAGGGCAGTTTTGGGGCTGGTTTTGGGTGAGATTTTAGCGAAGTTTTGGGGCAGTTTGGGCCAGTTTTGGGTGACATTTCAGGGCAGTTTTGGGGCAGTTTTGGGGCTGGTTTTGGGTGAGATTTCAGGGCAGTTTTGGGGCAGTTTGGGCCAGTTTTGGGTGACATTTCAGGGCAGTTTTGGGGCAGTTTTGGGGCTGGTTTTGGGTGAGATTTCAGGGCAGTTTTGGGGCAGTTTGGGCCAGTTTTGGGTGACATTTCAGGGCAGTTTTGGGGCAGTTTCAGGGCAGTTTTGGGTGAGATTTCAGGGCAGTTTTGGGGCAGTTCGGGGCAGTTTGGGGCGACATTTCAGGGCAGTTTTGGGGCAGTTTCAGCTGAGGTTTGAGGCCAGTTTTGGGGTCATTTTGGGGCAGTTTGGGGTGACACTTCAGGGCAGTTTTGGGCAGGATTTTGGGGCGGTTTTGGGGCACTTTCAGCTGAAATTTCAGGGCAGTTTTGGGGCAGTTTGGGGTGAAATTTGGGGGCAGTTTTGGGTGAGATTTTGGGGCCATTTCAGGTGACATTTTGGGGCAGTTTGGGCCAGTTTGTGGTGACATTTCAGGGCAGTTTTGGGGCAGTTTTGGGGCTGGTTTTGGGTGAGATTTTAGCGCAGTTTTGGGGCAGTTTGGGCTGGTTTGGGGTGACATTTCAGGGCAGTTTTGGGGCAGTTTCAGGGCAGTTTTGGGGCTGGTTTTGGGTGAGATTTTAGCGCAGTTTTGGGGCAGTTTGGGCTGGTTTGGGGTGACATTTCAGGGCAGTTTTGGGGCAGTTTTGGGGCTGGTTTTGGGTGAGATTTTAGCGCAGTTTTGGGGCAGTTTGGGCCAATTTTGGGCGACATTTCAGGGCAGTTTTGGGGCAGTTTTGGGGCTGGTTTTGGGTGAGATTTTAGCGCAGTTTTGGGGCAGTTTGGGCATTTTTGGGGCAGTTTCAGGGCAGTTTTGGGGCAGTTTCAGGGCAGTTTTGGGGCTGGTTTTGGGTGAGATTTTAGCGCAGTTTTGGGGCAGTTTGGGCTGGTTTGGGGTGACATTTCAGGGCAGTTTTGGGGCAGTTTGGGCTGGTTTTGGGTGAGATTTCAGCGCAGTTTTGGGGCAGTTTCAGGGCAGTTTTGGGGCTGGTTTTGGGTGAGATTTTAGTGCAGTTTTGGGGCAGTTTTGGGGCTGGTTTTGGGTGAGATTTTAGCGCAGTTTTGGGGCAGTTTCAGCTGAGGTTTCAGGCCAGTTTTGGGGTCACTTTGGGGCAGTTTGGGGCGAAATTTCAGGCCAGTTTTGGGCAAGATTTTAGGGCGGTTTTGGGGCACTTTCGGCTGAAATTTCAGGGCAGTTTTAGGGCAGTTTGGGGTGAAATTTGGGGGCAGTTTTGGGGCTGGTTCTGAGTGAGATTCCAGAGCAGTTTTGGGGCAGTTTTGATGACATTTCAAGGCAGATTTGGGGCAATTTCGGGGCACTTTTGGGGTTATTTTAGCAGACATTACGGGGCAATTTTGGGGTAATTTCGGGGCAGTCTGGGGTGACATTTCAGGGCACTTTTGGGGTAATTTCATGACAGTTTTTGGTGACATTTCAGGGCCCTTTTGGGGTAATTTCAGGACAGTTTTCAGTGACATTTCAGTGCACTTTTGGGGCAGTTTTTGCTGATATTCCAGAGCAGTTTTGGGGTCATTTTAGCTGACATTATGGGGCAGTTTTGGGGTAATTTCGGGGCAGTTTGGGGTGACATTTCAGGGCAGTTTTGGGGCAGTTTTTAGAGACATTTCAGGGCACTTTTGGGGTAATTTCAGGACAGTTTTCGGTGACATTTCAGGGCAGTTTTTGCTGATATTCCAGAGCAGTTTTGGGGTCATTTTAGCTGACATTATGGGGCAGTTTCGGGGTAATTTTGGGGCAGTTTGGGGTGACATTTCAGGGCAGTTTTGGGATAATTTCAGGGCAGTTTTCGGTGACATTTCAGGGCGCTTTTGGGGTAATTTCAGGACAGTTTTCGGTGACATTTCGGGGCAGTTTTGGGGTAATTTCAGGACAGTTTTTAGTGATATTTCGGGGCAGTTTTGGGTGACATTTCAGGACAGTTTTGGGGTAATTTCAGAGCAGTTTTGGGGTAATTTTGGGGCAGTTTTGGGGTAATTTCAGGACAGTTTCGGGGTAATTTTGGGGCGGTTTTGGGGGGACTCACGGGCAGGCTGAAGTGCACGCCATCGTATCTGTAGAGCTTCTGTCCCCCCCGGCGCAGGGCGGGGTCCAGCAGCAGCTTGTAGCTGCGCCAGGGGACGCTGGGGGTCCTGGGGGCGTCACCCCCCGGCTCGGGCTCCATGCCCCCGCCTCATTGACCCTGCAACGAGAGCAGATCTCAGCTAAATGCAGCCAAAATCGGCAAAAACGGGCCCAAAACCACCCACAATCTGCATAAACCTGCCCAAAATCTACATAAATACACCCAAAATCGGCAAAAACGTGCCCCAAACCACCCGAAATCTGCATAAATCCACTCGAAATCTGCATAAATCCGCCCAAAATCTGCATAAACCTGCCCAAAATCTACATAAATACACCCAAAATCGGCAAAAACCTACCCAAAACCCACCCACAATCTGCACAAATCCGCCCAAAATCTGCACAAATCCAACCAAAACCTGCATGAACCCACTCAAATCTGGTCAAAGTCTGCATAAATCCACTCAGAACCTGCATAAATCCACCAAAAACATGCATAAATCCACCCAAAATCTGCACAAATCCACCCAAAATCTGCACAAAAAAATCCACCCAAAATCTGCACAAATCCACCCAAAATCTGCACAAAAAAATCCACCCAAAATCTGCACAAATCCACCCAAAATCTGCACAAATCCACCCAAAATCTGCACAAATCCACCCAAAATCTGCACAAATCCAACCAAAATCTGCACAAATCCACCCAAAATCTGCATAAATCCACCCAAAATCTGCATAAATCCACTCAGAATCTGCATAAATCCACTCAGAATCTGCATAAATCCACCCAAAACCTGCACAAATCCACCTAAAATCTACATAAACCCATCCAAAGTCAGCAAAAATCCACCCAAAATCTGCACAAATCCACTCAAATCCAGTCAAAATCTGCATAAATCTAGCCAAAATGTGCACAAATCCACCCAAAATCTGCATAAATCTACTCAACTCCACTCAGAATCTGCATAAATTTGCCCAAATTCTGCACAAATCCACCCAAAATCCCCCCCAGAATGGACACTAAAGGAGAGACGCAAACCCACCCAAAATCTGCACAAATCCACCCAAAATCTGCAAAAATCCACCCCAAACCAGCACAAATCCAGTCAAAATCTGCAAAAATCTACCCAAAATCTGCATAAATCCACACAAATTCATTCAAAATCTGCATAAATCCACCCAAACAAGCACAAAATCTGCATAAATCCACACAAATTCACTCAAAGTCTGCATAAATCCACCTAAACCAACCCAAAATCTGCATAAATTCACTCAAAATCTCCACAAACCCAATCAAAATCCACCCAAACCCACCTAAACCCATCCAAACCCACCTAAACCCATCCAAAATCTGCACAAATCCACCCAAAACCTGCAAAAATCCACCCCAAACCGGCACAAATCCAGTCAAAATCTGCAAAAATCTACCCAAAATCTGCATAAATCCACACAAATTCACTCAAAATCTGCATGAATCTACCTAAACCCACCCAAAATCTGCATAAATTCACTCAAAATCTCCACAAACCAAATCAAAATCCACCCAAACCCACCTAAACCCACCCAAACCCACCTAAACCCACCCAAAATCTGCACAAATTCACCCAAAACCCACTCAAAATCCCCCTAAATAAACAAAAGCTCAATTTCTGTATAAATCCCCCCAAAACCCAGTCAAAACCCACACAAACCCACCCAAAATCTGCATAAATCCACACAAAATTTGCTCAAATCCACTCAAAATCTGCATAAATTGACCCAAAATCTGCACAAATCCGCCCAAAATCTGCATAAATCCACCCAGAATCTGCACAAATCCACCCAGAATCTGCACAAATCCACCCAAAATCTGCACAAATCCACCCAAAATCTGCACAAATCCACCCAAAATCTGCACAAATCCACCCAAAATCTGCACAAACCCACCCAAAATCTGCACAAATCCACCCAAAATCTGCACAAATCCACCCAAAATCCCCCCATATCCCACCACAAACCCTCCCCAAATTTACCCTCGAATTCCCTCGAATTCTGCCCAAAATTCCCCCCAAATCCCAGCCCCGATCCCTCCCCAAATCCCCTGAAATTTTCTCTCAATTTCTACTCAAATCCCGCCAGAATTTGTCCCCAAACCCTGCCCCAATCCTGCTCCAGATCCACCCCAAAATTCCCTCAATTCCTCCCCAAAATCTCCCCCTGAAATCCGCCCGAATCCCGCCCCAATTTCCAAAAAAAATCCCCTCAAAATCCCACCCCAAACTCCCCCAATTCCTCCCGAAACCCCCTCGAAATCCCCCCGAAAATGCCAAATCCCCTCAAACCCCAAATTCCCCTGAAATTCCCCTGAAATTCCCCAAAATTTCCCCCCAAATTCACTTAAACACCCCCAAATCCCCTAAAACTCCCCTCAAACCCCAATTCCTCCCCAAATTCCCCTGAAATTCCCCAAACTTCCCCCCAAATTCTCTTAAACCCCCCCAAATCCCCTAAAACTCCCCTCAAACCCCAATTACCCCTAAATTCCCTCAATTCCCCCCAATTCCCCTGAAATTCCCCAAACTTCCCCCCAAATTCACTTAAACCCCCCCAAATCCCCTAAAACTCCCCTCGAACCCCAATTCCTCCCCAAATTCCCCTGAAATTCCCGAAATTTCCCCCCAAATTCCCCTAAATTCCCTCAAACTCCAATTCCTCCCCAAACCCCCTCAATCCCCCCAATTCCGCCGAAATTCCCCAAATTTCCCCCCAAATTCCCTTAAACCCCCCCAATCCCCCCTCAAACCCCAATTCCTCCCCAAATCCCCTCAATTCCCCCCGAACCCCCCCCCCCAAACCCCAAATTTCCCAAATTTCCCCCAAATTCCCCTCACGCCGCCCCCCCCCTCACCTGCGGCCGCCGCCGCCGCCCCCTCCGCGGGCCGGGGGAGGCGCGGGGGGGGGTTCCGCCGCCCGGCGAGGCCCCGCGGGCGTTTCCGGGGCGGCTCCTGACGGTTCCGGGCGCTTTCCCGGCGCTTTCGGGGCGATTTTCGGCGTTTTTGGGGCGATTTTCGGCGATTTCGGGGCTCCCGGCGCCGCCGCCGGCCGCGGCTGAGGGGAGGGGGGCGGAGCCTGCGCCGGAAGTCGCGCCCGCGCGGCTCTCGCGAGAGCGCCAACGGCCGCGCCCGCACTTTCCACACGCGCGCCCCCCCCCTTTCCCTTCGCTCTCCCCGGGGCGAAAAACGCCCGGAATTGCCCCAAAACTGCGACAAAAAACACGGAGGGAATTTATGCGGGTGGGGGGGTTTAACGTGGAGGGCGGAAAGCGGAGAGCGGCGCGGCGGCCGTGCCGAATCTGCCGCCGGCGGCACTTTCGCTACATCGCCTTTCCTGGCCCTTGGCCTCATTTTGGCCCGTTCCGAACACGTTCATCCGCGTTTTTCAGCTTTTAACGCTTTTTTGGTGCCGTTTCGGGATTATTTCGGTTTTTATTTCCGAGCGTTCTTTTCGCCTTCGCCTCACCGTGGCGAATCTGCGGCCGGCGGCCGTGAGAGAGGGGAGGCGGGGCCTCGCTCTGCGCACGCGCGGCGGCGGCTCCGCCCCTCGCGGTGTCCGGGCCGCGTTCCGCTCCCGGTTCGGTTTCACCGAATTTCACCGAACCCCGAGGCCGCCGCCGCCGCTCTCCATTTCCCCGAAATTTTTAGGTTAAAAAAGCGTAAATCGGGAGCGGGGGGGGGGGCGGCTCCTGAAAAAAATCGCGGCGCGGCGCCTTTAAGGGGAGGCGGTGACGTCGTCGGCGGTCTCGTGACGTCACTTCCCGCGCGCGGCGTCGCCGCCCGCTGACGTCACTTGGAGCGCCGGGAGCCGCGCCGCCGCCGCCGGGTCCGGAGCGCGCTCGCGGCTCATTTGCATATGCAAATGAGGGGGGGGCTAACGAGGGCCCGCGGGGGTTAATTGGGGCCGTTAATTGCGGCATGGGAGGGGGCGGGGCTGTCCTGGGGCCGAGTCTGGCGCTAATTGCGGTTAATTAAGGACGCTAATGAAGGCGGGGGGGGGTTAATTAGGGGGGCGTTGGGGGCTAATTAGGGTCGGTAATTAGGGGATAAAGAGAGCGAGTAATGGGCCGTTAATTGGGGGCGTTAATTAGGGGCTAATAATGATGGGAGGGCTCATTAATTATTTAAATGCAGTAATTAACGAGCGTTAATTGCAGCCACGTCCAAGCCCAGGGAGGGCGATTGGGGCGCCATTGATAAATTAATGGCGCTAATTACCGCTAATTACGGCCGTGCTGCGGCGCTGGGGGGTTCATTAGGGCGCTGTTGGTCACGTTAATGATGCAGTTAGCATCAATTAGCGTTAATTAACATTAATTTCGTTAATTACAGGATGCTGCGCCGCCGGGTGACGTTCGAGGAGCCCCCGGGGGAGGGGGAGGGGCCGGAGGAGCCGCCCCGGAAACGGCGGGTGAGGGGTCACGGGGTCACCGCGGGGTCACCGCGGGGTCACCGCGGGGTCACCCGGGCCGGTTTTGGGGTGAATTTCGCCGCGTTTGGGTCTCCAGGCCGTGCGGTGGCTTGGAGCGAATTTTTGGGGCGAATTTTGGTGGGTTTGGGTCAGGCCGTGGCCGTGGAGGGTCCTGGCAGTTCAGGGATGCTCTGGGTTAATTTTTGGGGTGAATTTGGGGTATTTTGGTCCACGCTGTTTCCATTGGGGATCCCGTGATCTCTCACGGACGTTTTGGGTTAAATTCTGCCAGTTTTGGGTCAGGCCGTGGCCGTGGGGGGCCCCGGGAGCTGCTGGTTTGGGGCCATTTCAGGGATATTTTGCGATGAATTTTGGGGTGAATTTGGGGTATTTTGGTCCACGCTGTTTCCATTGGGGATCCCGTGATCTCTCAAGGCCGTTTTGGGTTGAATTCTGCCGTTTTTGGGTCAGGCTGTGGCCGTGGGGGGCCCCGGGAGCCGCTGGTTTGGGGCCATTTCAGGGATGTTTTGGGATGAATTTTGGGGTGAATTTCCCCGGGTTTGGTCCATGCTGTTGCCATTGGGGTCCCGTAATCCCTCACGGACGTTTTGGGTTAAATTCTGCCGTTTTTGGGCCAGGCCGTGGCCGTGGGGGGCCCCGGGAGCCGCTGGTTTGGGGCCATTTCAGGGGTGTTTTGGGATGAATTTTGGGGTGAATTTCCCTGGTTTTGGGTCAGGCTGTTGCCATTGGGGTTCCCACGGTACCTCAAGGACATTTTGGGTTGAATTCTGCCGTTTTTGGGCCAGGCCGTGGCCGTGGGGGGCCCTGGGAGCCGATTCCCGGCTCAGCCGTCCCTGGACAGCGACGAGGAGGAGGAGGAGGAGGAGGAAGAGCAGAGGGACGAGGGACCCCCGGTGGAGGGTGAGCGATTTTGGGGCGAATTTGGGGCATTTTGGAGACTTTTGGGTGGTGGATTTTTTGGGGTGATTTTGGGGGATTTTTGGGTGGTGCATTTTGGGGATTTTTGGGGTGATTTTGGGGGATTTTTGGGGTGGATTTTGGGTGGTTTTTGGGCTGTGATTTTTGAGTGGGTTTTGGGGTAATTTTGGGGATTTTTGGGGATTTTTGGGGGATTTTTTCGGGAGTTTTTGGAGGGCATTTTGGGTGGATTTTTTGGGATTTTTGCAATGTGTTTTGGGGTAATTTTTGGGGGGATTTTGGGGAGTTTTGGGGTGGATTTTTGGGGTGATTTGGGGGAATTTTTGGGTGGGTTTTGTGTGGAATTTGGGTGGGTTTTTGGGGTGATTTTGGGTGGATTTTGGGGTGGATTTTTGGGGTGATTTGGGGGAATTTTTGGGTGGAATTTGGGTGGGTTTTTGGGGTGATTTTGGCTGGATTTTTGGGGTGATTTTGGGGAATTTTTGGGTGGATTTTTGGGGTGATTTGGGGTAATTTTTGGGTTGGTTTTGTGTGGGATTTGGGTGGGTTTTTGGGGTGATTTTGGGTGGGTTTTTGGGGTGGATTTTGGGGTGCATTTTTGGGGCATTTTGGGCCATTTTTGTGCCGTTTCCTTGCCGCCATTTCCCCTCCCCCCTTTGCCCCTCCCCCCAGGGCAGGAGCCGGGCCCCGCCCCCGGGGTGGGGGAGGGGCCGGTGCCCCTCACCCCCTTCAACCTGGACGAGGAGCTGGGGGAGGGGCGCTTCGACCCCGAGGGGCACTTCCTGCCCCGCCCCCAGCGGGAGCCGCCCGACCCCTGGCTGGAGCAGATCGAGGGGGTGAGAGGGGCGGGGCCACCGAGGGGGCGGGGCCAGAGAGGGGGCGGGGCCATGGGAGATGGGCACTTCCTGCCCCGCCCCCAGCGGGAGCCCCCGGACCCCTGGCTGGAGCAGATCGAGGGGGTGCGAGGGGGCGGGGCCAGAGAGGGGGCGGGGCCAAAGGGAATGGGGCGGGGCCATGGGAGATGGGCACTTCCTGCCCCGCCCCCTGGCTGGAGCAGATCGAGGGGGTGAGAGGGGCGGGGCCACCGAGGGGGCGGGGCCAGAGAGGGGGCGGGGCCAGAGAGGGGGTGGGGCCATGGGAGATGGGCGCTTCCTGCCCCGCCCCCTGGCTGGAGCAGATCGAGGGGGTGAGAGGGGCGGGGCCACTGAGGGGGCGGGGCCAGAGAGGGGGCGGGGCCATAGAGGGGGCGGGGCTAATAGGGAGAATGCATCAGAGGGACGGGTAGGTAAAAAGGAGGGGGAGGAGCAAGAGGAGGGGCTTAGAATGGGTGTGGGAGGGGTTAAAGCAGGATGGGGGAGGAGCCCATAATGGGAGGAGCTTGGGGTGAAAGGGGCATGGCTTAAAAATGCATGGTGGAGGAGCTTGGGATCAATGGGAGGGGCTTGAAAAGGAATGGGGGCAGAGCTTAGGGTGAAGTAGGAGTGGCTTAAGGAGAAGAGGAGGGGCTCGGGATCAATGGGAGGGGCTTGGGAGCACGAGGGGGAGGGGCACAGGGTGGGTGTGGTCAGTGGGGGAGGAGCTGAGGATGAAGGGGAGGGGCTGGGGATGAGGGGGAGGAGCTTGAAAGTGTTGGGGGAGGGGCACGGCTGGGTGTGGTCACAGTGGGAGGAGCCTGCATTCCCTGTGGGAGGAGCCTGTATTCCCTGTGGGAGGAGCCTGCATTCCCTGTGGGAGGAGCCTGCATTCCCTGTGGGAGGAGCCTGCATTCCCCGTGGGAGGAGCCATTCCCCACCATGGGCGGAGCTCACCCTAACCCCTCCCCCTTTTCTCTCCCCCCTCCCCCACAGCTGCCCATCAAGCCCCGCCCCCTCCCCGCTCGGGACCCGCCCCCGTCCCCGCCCTCGCCGCCGCCCCTCCCCCTGCTGCTGGGGGAGGTGCTGCAGCTGCTCCGCCCCGGCGAGACGGTGGGCGGGGCCCTGCGCCGCTGGGCGGGGCCGGCCGGCCGCGAGGGGCGGGGGCGGGGCCGGGGGCGTGTCCGGGCGCGGGCCCCGCCCCCGCCGCAGCTGGAGGCGCTGGTGGCGCTGTCGGACGCGCTCGTGGCCCGGGGGGTGCTGGGGGTCTTTGGGGAGAGCCGGGAGCGGATCCAGCAGCGCCTGCGCGCCCTGGGGGCGGGGCCGGCAGAGGGACACGCCCACGAGTCACCGGGACACGCCCCCGAGTCACCGGGACACGCCCACGAGGAGCCGGGACACACCCATGGATCACCGGGACACGCCCACGGATCGCCGGGACACGCCCACGGATCGCCAGGACACGCCCCCGGGCCGTGGGGGGAGGGACCAAAGGAGGAGGAGCCAAAGGAGGGGGAGGGGCGGAGCGGCGGCCACGCCCCCCTGGACATGTTCGCCCCCCCCGAGGAGGAGGAAGAGGAAGGGGAGGGGCAAAGGGAGGGTGAGTGACAGGGGGAGGGGCCTGCCTGGGGGTTGTGGGAGGGGCTATGGGGTCATGGAGTGGAAGGGGCGGGGCCTGAGGGGATTTGGGGGGGCTAAAGGGGTAGGGGAGGGGTTTGGGGGATTTGTGGGAGGAGCTTAAGGGGTGGGGGTGTGGTCTGGGCAGTGGGGGAGGGGTCTGGGGGTTTGGGGGAGGAGTTTGGGTTGGTTGTGGGAGGGGCTTGGGTGGGGGTTTGGGGATATTCGGGGAGGGGTTTGGGGATTTGGGGGCGGGGCCTGTGTTCGTGACCCCGCCCCCTGTGCCCCTCCCCCAGCCCTTCCCGAGGTGCTCTGGGAATATCATTGGCTGCACGAGGGGGAGGGGCAAGGGGACGGCCACGCCCCCCCGGAGCTGTTCGGGCCATTCAGCAGCGCCCAGATGCAGGTGGGGGCGGGGCTTAAAATGGGGGCGGGGCTTAAAGAGGGGGAGGGGCTAAGGGGATGGGGAGGGGCTAAGGGAACGAGGGCGGGGCCGGGAATTGGAAAGGGAGGGGCGGGGAAATGGGAAAGAGGGCGGGGCCACCTCAGAGAAGGGGAGGGGCATCACCAGACCCCGCCCCCCTGAATTGCCTCAGAATGGGGGGGAGGGTTGGGGGGATTTTGGGGAGAATTCTGGGGATTCTGGGGAGGATCTAAATCGAGTTTTTAAAGGGGATTTTGAGGGGTTTGGGGAGGATTTTAAGGGGATTTTTGAGGGCATTTCAAGAAATTTTGGGAGAATTTTAAGGGGATTTTTTTGAGGATTTAAAAGGATTTTTGGGGGGATTTTAAGGAGATTTCTAGGGGAGGTTTAAGGGAATTTTAATGGATTTTTTTGGGGAAAATTTAAGGGGATGTTTTGGTGGATTTTAAGTGGATTTTTAGGGGTATTTTTGGGGGGTTTAGGGATTTTCAGTTGGATTCTAAGGGATTTTTTTAAGGGCAGTTTGATGGGATTTGAAGGGATTTTTTTGGGAGAATTTAAAGGGAATTTTAAGCGGATTTTAAGCAGATTTTTAGGGGAATTTTAGGGATTTTTGGGGGGGCGTGGCCTCTGCTGACCCCTCCCTCCCCTCCCCCAACCAGGAGTGGGCGTCCCAGGGGTACTTCCAGGGCGGGGGAGGGGCGCGGTGCCGGCGCGTGGACCCCCCCAACCCCCCCGGGCCCTTCTACGACTGCGCCCGCGTCGACTTCCAGCTCTACACGTGAAACAGACCCAAAATCCCCAGAATTCACCCCAAAATCCCCGCCCGGAACGTCGACTGCCAGCTCTACATGTGAAACAGACCCAAAATCCCCGGGATTCGCCCCAAAATCCCAGCCCGGAACGTCGACTGCCAGCTCTACACGTGAAACAGACCCAAAATCCCCGGAATTCGCCCCAAAATCCCCGCCCGGAACGTCGGCTTCCAGCTCTACACCTGAGGCGGACCCAAAATCCCCAGAATTCACCCCAAAATCCCAGCCCGGAACGTCGACTTCCAGCTCTACACCTGAGGCGGACCCAAAATCCCCGGAATTCGCCCCAAAATCCCCAGGATTCACCCCAAAATCCCCGCCCGGAACGTCGACTGCCAGCTCTACACGTGAAACAGACCCAAAATCCCCGGAATTCGCCCCAAAATCCCCGCCCGGAACGTCGGCTTCCAGCTCTACACCTGAGACAGACCCAAAATCCCGGGAATTCGCCCCAAAATCCCAGCCCGGAACGTCGACTTCCAGCTCTACACCTGAAACAGACCCAAAATCCCCAGAATTCACCCCAAAATCCCCGCCCGAAACATCAACTTCCGGCTCTACACGTGAAACAGACCCAAAATCCCCAGAATTCACCCCAAAATCCCCGCCCGGAACGTCGACTGCCAGCTCTACACCTGAAACGGACCCAAAATCCCCGGGATTCGCCCCAAAATCCCAGCCCAGAACGTCGACTTCCAGCTCTGCACCTGAGGCGGACCCAAAATCCCCGGAATTCACCCCAAAATCCCCGGGATTCTCCCCAAAATCCCCGGAATTCGCCCCAAAATCCCCGGAATTCGCCCCAAAACCCCTCCCCAGTCACAATAAAGGCCACTCCGAGCCCGGGTTTGGGTGGAATTTGGGGTTTTTTGGGGTTTTTTTGGGGTTTTTTTTTTGGGGTGTCCGGTGAGGGAGGGGCGGCCCCGCCCCCCCTGTCCGTCGCTGGTGGGCGTGGCCTCGGGGCTGGGCGTGGCCTCAGGGCGGGGGGAGCCTGAGGGGGGGAGGAGAGAGGGGGAGGTGGGGGAGGGGCTGGGCCCCAAAATCGCCCCCAGACCCCCACAGTGGTGGCCCCGCCCCTCATTTGCATAGCCCCGCCTCCAACCCCCTTGGCCCGCCCCTTTTGCCGCACCCATACACCTCCAGGTGGCCCCACCCCCTCCGTGCTTAGCCACGCCCCCTTGGTCACACCAAAAACCCTCCCCAAAGCCCCACCCTCTCCCTCTTTGGCCACGCCCCCGCAGCCACACCCACCCCGGGTTCTGCTTTAGCCCCGCCCCCTTTGCCATTTCCCCCTTTTCTCTCACTTTGCCCAATTTCCCTGTTTTTCGCCCCAAACCTGAGCCCGTTGCCGCTGCGGCCCCTCCCCGTTTTTCCCACTATTTAAACTTTTTCCATTTTTCCCAATTTCCCTGTTTTTCGCCCCAAACCTGAGCCCGTTGCCGCTGTAGCCGTGGTCGTGCTGCGCCGGCAGCGCCCGGAGCCGAGCGAGCGCCGCGGCCTCGGAGAGACCCTGCTTGGGCAGGCGGGGCCTGGAAACCAGCGAAAACCAGTTTGGACCAGTATGGACCAGTATGGACCAATATGGACTGATATAAACCAGTACAGAGTGATGTAAACCAGTATAAACCAGTACAGACTAATATAAACCAGTATAAACCAGCACAGGCCTCGGAGAGACCCTGCTTGGGCAGGCGGGGCCTGGAAACCAGTGAAAACCAGTTTGGACCAGTATGGACCAGTATAGACCAGTATGGAGCAGTATGGACTTATACAAACCAGTATAAACCAGTACAGAGTGATATAAACCAGTATAAACCAGTACAGACTGATACAAACCAGCACAGGCCTCGGAGAGACCCTGCTTGGGCAGGCGGGGCCTGGAACCAGCGAAAACCAGTATAAACCAGTATGGACCAGTATGGACCAGTATAAACCAGTATAGACCACCATGAACCAGTACCAATCCCCTCCCAGTCCCTCCCAGTATAAACCAGTACAACCCAATCCGCTCCCAGCCCCTCCCAGTATAAACCAGTATAACCCAATCCCCTCCCAGCCCCTCCCAGTCCCTCCCAGTATAACCCAGCATAACCCAACCCTCTCCCAGTATAAACCAGGGTAACCCAGTCCCCTCCCAGCCCCTCCCAGTATAAACCAGTACAATCCAATCCCCTCACAGTCACTCCGAACCCCTCCCAGTATAAACGAGTCCCTCCCAGTTCGCCCTAATTCCCTCCCAGTCCCCTCCCAGTATAACCCAGTCCCCCCCAGTCCCCCCAGTTCCCTCCCAGTCCCCTCCCAGTCGCTCCCAGTATAACCCAGTCGCTCCCAATTCCCTCCCAGTCGCTCCCATTCGCTCCCAGTTTCCTCCCAGTTCCCTCCCAATCCCCTCCCAGTCCCTCCCAGTCCCCCCGGTGCCCCCCAGTCCCGTCCCAGTTCCCCCCAGTCCCCCCCATTTCCCTCCCAGTCGCTCCCAGTATAACCCAGTTCCCCCCAGTCCCCCCAGTTCCCTCCCAATTCCCTGCCAGTTCCCTCCCAGTCGCTCCCAGTCCCTCCCAATCGCTCCCAGTCGCTCCCATTCGCTCCCAGTATAACCCAGTTCCCTCCCAGTCCCCCCAGTTCCCCCCCAGTTCCCCCGTTTCCCCCCGTTTCCCCCCGTTCCCCCGCTCGGGCCCCGCTCCGCTCACCCCTCGCACTGCGCCGGTCTCCGCTTCTCGCCGGGCGCGGGAGGCCGGGGGGGAGCCCTGGGGGAGGGGCCCGGGGGGGTCAGGGGGGGTCCGGCCCCTTCCCCGGACCCCCCGAAACCCCCGAATCCCCCCAAAAGTTCCCGAAATCCCCCGAATTCCCCCCAAATTTCCGCCCTCACCCCCCGGCGCCGCCTCCCGCCGCCTCCATCCGGGCACTTCCTGCGCCTGAGGGGCGGCACCACAACTCCCGGCGTGCCCCGCGCCGCCCACATCCGGGCACTTCCGGCCGCTGAGGGGCGGCACCACAACTCCCGGCGTGCCCCGCGCCGCCTCCATCCGGGCACTTCCGGCGTCTGAGGGGCGGCACCACAACTCCCGGCGTGCGCCGCGCGGGCCGGAAGCGCGCTGCGTAAACTTCCGGCGGAACAGGGAGCGAGACCACAACTCCCGGCGTGCCCCGCGCAGCCTCATCCGGGAACTTCCGGCGGAACAGTGAGCGAGACCACAACTCCCGGCGTGCTTCGCGCAACGTCATCCGGGAACTTCCGGCGGAAAAGGGAGAGAGACCACAACTCCCGGCGTGCCCCGCGCAGGCCGGAAGCGCGCGCTGCGGATACTTCCGGCGGAAAAGGTAACGGGACCACAACTCCCATCGTACCCTGCGCCGCCTCCATCCGGGTACTTCCGGCGGAAAAGGAGGGGGGCAAGACCACAACTCCCGGCGTGCCCCGCGCGAGCCGGAAGCAGCGGCGGAGTCGCTCCGCCTCTGACGTCACCGTCGCGCGCCCCCCTCACACCGCGCGCCGCCATTTTGCCGCCGGCACCGGGGCGGGAGCGGCGGCGGCGGCCGCGCGCGCGCGGGGCTCGTGACGTCACTGTCGCGATCGGGCGGTGACGTCATGTCGTCGCCGGCGGGCGGCGTGCGGCGGGCCCGGCAGCTGCTGCACGTGTCGGTGCTGGCGCAGAGCGCGGCCCCGTGCGGGCGCTTCCTGGCGGCCGCCAACGACTTCGGCGAGATCGCGATATTCGGGTAGCGCTGTCGCGACGGGCGGGGCCGGCGGAGGGGCCGGGGCGGACTCGGGGCGATTTTGGGGTGATTTGTGGTGATTTTGGGGTGGTTTTGTGGTGATTTTGTGGTGATTTTGGGGTGATTCGGGGTTCTCTCCGCAGGCTCTCGGCCGCGCTGAGCGCGGAGGCCAAGGAGGAGAACCGGAGGCCGGTGAACGTGTTCAAGGGTGAGACTGGGACGGACTGGGACGGACTGGGACGGACTGGGAGGGTTTAAGGGGGGATTCTGGGTTACTGGTTTGTACTGGGAGGGGATTGGAGGGCGCTGGGATGGACTGGGTTATACTGGGAGGGACTGGGATGGACTGGGTTATACTGGGAGGGCGATGGGATGCACCGGGTTATACTGGTTTGTACTGGGAGGGAATTGGGATGCACTGGGTTATACTGGGATGGCCTAAAGAGCGATTTGGGGGTACTGGTTTATACTGGGAGGGCACTGGGATGGACTGGGTTATACTGGGAGGGCGCTGGGATGCACTGGGTTATACTGGTTTGTATTGGGAGGGAATTGGGATGGACTGGGTTATACTGGGACGGCCTAAAGAGCGATTTGGGGTTACTGGTTTGTACTGGGAGGGAATTGGGATGGACTGGGTTATACTGGGACGGTTTAAAGAGGGTTTTGGGGTTGCTGGTTTATACTGGGAGGGCGCTGGGATGCACTGGTTTATACTGGGAGGGCGCTGGGATGCACTGGGTTATACTGGTTTATACTGGGAGGGACTGGGATGCACTGGGTTATACTGGGACGGCCTAAAGAGCGATTTGGCGTTACTGGTTTATACTGGGAGGGACTGGTTGGGTCCCTGGTTGTGGCTGGGATGGATTGGGGTGAACTGGGAGCCCCAGCAGCTGCCCGGACTGGTTTATACTGGGCTGTGCTGGGCTGTGTTGGTTTATACTGGTCCGTACTGGTTCTTACTGGTTTGTACTGGTTCTTACTGGTGCAGCCCACTCGGGCCCCGTCTACTCCTTGGCCTCGACCGAGCGGCTCCTCCTGAGCGGCAGCGACGGCGAAATCCGGGGCTGGGGCTGGGCCGAGCTGGGCCGCAAGGTGAGACCCAAAACCGCCTGAATTTACCCCAAAAATGTCCCTGAGATATCCCCAAAAATCACCATAAAAATATCCCCAAAAATATCCTAAAATTCACCCAAAATCCGGGGCTGGGGCTGGGCCGAGCTGGGCCGCAAGGTGAGACCCAAAATGCCCCGAAACCGCCTGAATTTACCCCAAAAATGTCCCTGAGATATCCCCAGAAACGCCCCCAAAAATCGCCATGAAAATATCCCCAAAAATATCCTAAAAATTCACCCGAAATCCAGGGCTGGGGCTGGGCCGAGCTGGGCCGCAAGGTGAGACCCAAAACCGCCTGAATTTACCCCAAAAATATCCCCGAGATATCCCCAAAAATGTCCCCAAAAATCACCATAAAAATATCCTAAAATTTACTCGAAATCCGGGGCTGGGGCTGGGCCCAGCTGGGCCGCAAGGTGAGACCCAAAACCACCTGAATTTACCCCAAAAATGTCCCTGAGATATCCCCAAAAATGTCCCCAAAAATCGCCATGAAAATATCCCCAAAAATATCCTAAAACTCACCCAAAATCCGGGGCTGGGGCTGGGCCGAGCTGGGCCGCAAGGTGAGACCCAAAATCGCCTGAATTTACCCCAAAAATGTCCCTGAGATATCCCCAAAAATGCCCCCAAAAATCGCCATGAAAATGTCCCCAAAAATATCCTAAAATTCACCCGAAATCCGGGGCTGGGGCTGGGCCGAGCTGGGCCGCAAGGTGAGACCCAAAATCACCTGAATTTACCCCAAAAACGTCCCTGAGATATCCCCAAAAATGTCCCCAAAAATCACCATGAAAATATCCCCAAAAATATCCTAAAATTCACCCGAAATCCAGGGCTGGGGCTGAGCCGCAAGGTGAGACCCAAAATGCCCCAAAATCGCCTGAATTTACCCCAAAAATGTCCCTGAGATATCCCCAAAAATGCCCCCAAAAATCGCCATAAAAATATCCCCAAAAATATCCTAAAATTCACCCGAAATCCGGGGCTGGGGCTGGGCCGCAAGGTGAGACCCAAAATGCCCCAAAACCACCTGAATTTACCCCAAAAATGTCCCTGAGATGTCCCCAAAAATGTCCCCAAAAATCGCCATGAAAATATCCCCAAAAATATCCTAAAATTCACCCAAAATCCAGGGCTGGGGCTGGGCCCAGCTGGGCCGCAAGGTGAGACCCAAAATGCTCCGAATTCACCCCAAAAATAACCCTGAAATATCCCAAATATGCCCTGAAAATGTCCCTGAAACATCCCCAAAAATAACCCCTAAAATACCCCAAAATTCACCCAAAATCTGGGGCTGGGGCTGGGCCGCCAGGTGGGACCCAAAATACCCCAAATTGACCCCAAAATTATGCTTGAAATATCCCTGAAATATTCCCTAAAATCATCACAAAAATGCCCCTAAAAATATCACAAAAATATATAATAATTAGCTTTAAAAATATCCCAAAATTCCCCCCAAAAATGCCCAAAATTCACCCAAAATCAATCTCCCAAAAACCACCCCAAAATTTGCTCAAAATCACCCCCAAAATTTCTCCTAAATTACCCCCAAACCGCCCCAAAATTGCCCCAAAATCACCCCTAAAACTCCAAACTCCCCTTTCACGCCCCAAAAATCCCCAAATTTCCCAAAAACCCCCGAATTCTCCCCAAATCTCCCCCAGGGCTGCCGGGAGCTCTGGACGCGGCGCCCGCCCTGCAGGTAAAAACCCAAATTTGGGGAATTTTGGGGGTTTTTTGGGGGGGTTTCGGTGGTTTGGGAGGATTTTGGGGGATTTTGCAGTTTTTGGGGATTTTTTGGGGTTTTTGGATGTTCTGGGATTTTTGGGGGATTTGGGGATTTTTGGGGAGGATTTTTTGCAAATTTTGGGGGTTTTTGAGGGGGGTTTGAGGATTTGGGTGGTTTTGATTTTTTTTTTAGGGTTTGGGGGATTTTGGGAGAGTTTGGGGTTTTTTGGGGAGTTTTGAGAGGTTTGGGGGATTTCTGGGTTTTTTTGGGAGCTTTGGGGTTTTTTTGGGGAGGTTTTGGGGTTTTCTGGGGGGGTTTGGGATTTTTTGGGTTTTGGGCATTTTTGGGAGGTTTGGGGGATTTTTGGGGGATTTTTGGGGGGATTTTGGGGTTTTTTGGGGTCCCCTCGAGCTCGGGGGGTTTTGGGGGGGTCCCAGGGGAATTTGGGGGCTCAAATTTGGGCCAATTTGGGCCAATTTGGGCGAAATCTGCCCCTTTTGCCCCAGGAGCAGCCTGGAGGTGCCGGAGATCAACGGGCTGGAGGTGAACCAGAGGGTGAGGACCCCCAAAAAACCCCAAATTCACCCCAAAAAACCGCCCCAAACGCACCCAAAAACCTGCCCCAAATCTGCCCCAAAATCCCCCCAAACCCACCCAAAAACCTTCGCCAAAATAACCCCAAAACCCTTCCCCTAAATGACCCGAATCCACCCCAAAAAAACCCCGAAATCCACCCCAAATCCTCCCCCAAAAATGGGGCGATTTTGGGGAATTTTCGGGGGGGTTTTGGAGAATTTTTAGGGCTTTTCTTGGGGTGATTTCGAGGGGAATTTAGGGGGGAATTTTTTTGGGGTATTTTTTTGGAAGTTTTGGTGTGGTTTTGGGGGATTTTGTGGGAGTTTGGGGGGATTTTGGGGGCTGTTTTTGGGGAGGTTTTGGGGATTTTGGGGGGAATTTTGGGCGAATTTTTTGGGGTATTTTTGGGGAAGTTTTGGTGTGGTTTTGGGTGTATTTTTGGGGAAGTTTTGGGGGGGTTTTTGGGTAAGTTTTGGGGGGATTTTGGGGTAAGTTTTGGGGGGATTTTTGGGGAAGTTTTGGGGGATTTTGGGGTAAGTTTTGGGGGGATTTTTGGGGTAAGTTTTGGGCCATTTTTGGGGTTATTTTGGGGGGATTTTTTGGGGTATTTTGGGGAGAAGTTTTTGGTGTATTTTTGGGAGGATTTGGGGATATTTTTGGGGTATTTTTGGGTAAGTTTCGGGCCGGTTTGGGGGTTATTTTTTGGGGAATTTCTAGGGATTTTTTCCAACCTGCAATTCCCCCTCAGGACCACTGGGTGGCGCTGGCGGGCGGGGACGGCGCCGTGCGGGTGCTGGACCTGGAGAGCGGCGCCTTCACCGTGAGCGGAATTGGGGCAAAAAACGGGGATTTTGGGCAAATCCCGGGCTCTGGGGGGGTACAGAGAGCGGCGCCTTCACCGTGAGCGGAACTGGGGCAAAAACGGGGATTTTGGGCAAATCCCGGGGGTCTGGGGGGGTGTACGGAGAGCGGCGCCTTCACCGTGAGCGGAATTGGGGCAAAAAACGGGGATTTTGGGCAAATCCCGGGGGTTTGGGGGAAATTCTGGGGATTTTGGGGTTTGGGGGAATTTGGGATGAGGATGATGCACAGGTTGTTGGGTAACTTTGGGGAAATTTGGGGTGATTTTGGGGTGGTTTTTGGGGCAGTTTTGGACTCGTTTGGGGTGGATTTGGGGCAGTTTTGGGGTGGTTTTGGGGTGGTTTTTGGGGCAATTTATGGCGATTTTAGGGATGGGTTTCGGAGGCAATTTTGGGGCGGTTTGGGGATGATTTTAGGGCGATTTGTGACGGTTTTGGGGAAGGTTGTAGGGGGTGATTTTGGGGGATTTTGGGGCGATTTTGGGGCGGTTTTGGGGCGATTTGTGACGGTTTTGGGGAAGGTTGTAGGGGGTGATTTTGGGGGGATTTTGGGCTGTTTTGGGGGCGGTTTTGGGGCGGTTTGTGACGGTTTTGGGAAGGTTGTAGGGAGTGATTTTGGGGGGATTTTGGGGCTGTTTTGGGGCGGTTTTGGGGCGGTTTGTGATGGTTTTGGGGAAGGTTGCAGGGGGTGATTTTGGGGCGATTTTGGGGCTGTTTTGGGGGCAGTTTTGGGGCGATTTGTGACGGTTTTGGGGAAGGTTGTAGGGGGTGATTTTGGGGCTGTTTTGGGGCGGTTTTGGGGCTGTTTGTGACGGTTTTGGGGAAGGTTGTAGGGGGTGGTTTTGGGGGATTTTGGGGCTGTTTTGGGGGCGGTTTTGGGGCGGTTTGTGACGGTTTTGGGGAAGGTTGTAGGGGGTGGTTTTGGGGGGATTTTGGGGCTGTTTTGGGGGCGGTTTTGGGGCGGTTTGTGACGGTTTTGGGTCTCTGTGGCAGCACGAGCTGCGGGGGCACCAGGACCTGGTGCACGTGGTGGCGCTGAGGGAGCAGCTCCCGCAGGTGCTCTCGGGGGGCGAGGACGGCACCGTGCGCCTCTGGGGTGAGCCAAAATACCCCGAAATCACCCCAAAATCCAGCCTGAAACTCCCCCCAAAATTACAGTGAAATCCAGCTCAAAATAACCCCAGAAATCCACCCCAAAATCCACCCCAAAATCCAGCCTAAAATCCCCCAAAACTGCCCCAAAACCCACCCCAAACCCCCGCACCGTGCGCCTCTGGGGTGAGCCAAAATACCCGAAATCACCCCAGAATACACATCTCGTGAGAGTGAGCCCAAAATCCAGCCCTAAAATCCTGCCAAATCCCCCCCAAAAATTCCAGCCCCAAAATCTCCCCAAGTCAGCCCAAAATCCAGCCCCAGAATCCCCCAGATTTTATCCCAAATCACCCCAAAATCCTGCAGAATTCACCCCAAATCCTGCAGAATTCACCCCAAAATCCAGCATAATTTACCCCAAAATCCTGCAAAATTCACCCCAAATCCTGCAGAATTCACCCCAAAATCCTGCAGAATTCACCCCAAAATCCTGCAGAATTCACCCCAAAATCCCGCAGAATTTACCCAAAATCCTGCAGAATTCACCCCAATCCTGCAGAATCCACCCCAAAATCCTGCAGAATTCTCCCCAAATCCTGCAGAATTTACCCCGAAATCCTGCGGAATTTACCCAAATCCTGCAGAATCCACCCCAAAGTCCAGCCCCAGATTCCCTGAGATTTCCCCAAAGTGCCCAAATGGCCCCGAATCGCCCCAAAATGCCCCAAATCCCGCAGATCTGCGCACGGGCGCCCAGGTGCAGCTGATCGAGGTGCACAAATACCAGGTAAGCGCCGGGATGGAACTGGGAGATACTGGGAGATACTGGGAGGGACTGGGGGAGACTGGGAGGGACTGGTTTATACTGGTTTATACTGGGAGGGACTGGGTTACACTGGGAGGGATTGGGGGGGACTGGGACAGGCTGGGATGGAACTGGTTTATACTGGGATGGAACTGGTTTATACTGGGTTATACTGGGAGGGACTGGGGGAGACTGGGTTATACTGGGATGGAACTGGGAGGGAACTGGGATGGACTGGGTTATACTGGTTTATACTGGGAGGGACTGGGTTATGCTGGTTTATACTGGGAGGGACTGGGTTATACTGGGATGGACTGGGAGATACTGGTTTATACTGGGAGGGACTGGGATGGGACTGGGACAGACTGGGAGGGACTGGGTTATACTGGGACGGACTGGGGCATACTGGGTTATACTGGGATGGAACTGGGGGATACTGGGAGGGACTGGGAGGGACTGGGAGGGATTGGGTTATACTGGTTTATACTGGGATGGACTGGGTTATACTGGGAGGGACTGGGATGGGACTGGAACGGAACTGGGATTGACTGGGGGGGACTGGGTTATACTGGGAGGGGACTGGGAGATACTGGGATGGACTGGGATGGGACTGGGAGGGACTGGGTTATACTGGGATGGAACTGGGACGGAATTGGGAGGGAACTGGGAGGGGACTGTGGGGGACTGGTTTATACTGGGAGGGACTGGGATGCAGCTGGGTTATACTGGTTTATACTGGGATGGACTGGGTTATACTGGGAGGGGACTGGGTTATACTGGGAGGGGACTGGGTTATACTGGGAGGGATTGGGATGGGACTGGAAGGTAACTGGGAGCGATTGGGTTATACTGGTTTATACTGGGACGGATTGGGTTATACTGGGAGGGGACTGGGATGGACTGGGAGGGGACTGGGTTATATTGGGAGGCAACTGGGTTATACTGGGAGGGACTGGGGCATACTGGTTTATACTGGGAGGGACTGGGATGGGACTGGGAGGGAACTCGGTTATACTGGGATGGGACTGGGTTATACTGGGAGGGGACTGGGAGATACTGGGATGGACTGGGATGGGGCTGGGAGGGACTGGTTTATACTGGGAGATACTGGTTTATACTGGGACGGGACTGGGACAGGCTGGGATGGAACTGGGAGGGACTGGGTTATACTGGGAGGGAACTGGGGGAGACTGGGATGAACTGGGATGGGACTGGGTTATACTGGGAGGGGATTGTACTGGTCCGTACTAGTCCATGCTGGTCTCTAACTGGTTTATGCTGGCCTGTACTGGTCCGTACTGGTTTCTAACTGGTTTATACTGGTCTATGCTGGTCCGTACCAGTCTCTAACTGGTCTGTACTGGTCCATACTGGTCTCTAACTGGTCTGTACTGGTCCGTGCCGGTCTCTAACTGGTCTGTACTGGTCCATACCGGTCTCTAACTGGTCTGTACTGGTCCATACTGGTCTCTAACTGGTCCATACTGGTCCATACCGGTCTCTAACTGGTCTGTACTGGTCCGTACTGGTTCCAGGAGTGCAGCCGCCCCCAGCTGGGCAAGTGGATCCGGTGCCTGGCGACCGAGAGCGACTGGATGGTGAGGGGGCGGGGCTAACGGGGGGCGGGGCTAACCGCAGGGGGCGGGGCTAACGGGGGCGGGGCTAAAGGTGCCTGGCGACCGAGAGCGACTGGATGGTGAGGGGCGGGGCTAACGGGGGCGGGGCTAACCGGGGCGGGGCTAACGGGGGCGGGGCTAACGGTGCCTGGCGACCGAGAGCGACTGGATGGTGAGGGGCGGGGCCAACAGGGGGCGGGGCTAACGGGGGCGGGGCTAATGGGGGCGGGGCTAACGGGGGCGGGGCTAACGGGGGCAGGGCTAACCGCGGGGGCGGGGCTAACGGGGGGCGGGGCTAACAGCAGGGGGCGGGGCTAAAGGTGCCTGGCGACCGAGAGCGACTGGATGGTGAGGGGCGGGGCTAACGGGGGCGGGGCTAACCGCACGGGGCGGGGCTAACTGCGGGGGCGGGGCTAACGGGGGCGGGGCTAACCGCGGGGGGGCGGGGCTAACGGGGGGCGGGGCTAACGGGGGCGGGGCTAACGGGGGCAGGGCTAACCGCGGGGGCGGGGCTAACGGGGGGCGGGGCTAACAGCAGGGGGCGGGGCTAAAGGTGCCTGGCGACCGAGAGCGACTGGATGGTGAGGGGCGGGGCTAACAGCAGGGGGCGGGGCTAACGGGGGCGGGGCTAACCGCGGGGGGCGGGGCTAAAGGTGCCTGGCGACCGAGAGCGACTGGATGGTGAGGGGCGGGGCTAACAGGGGGCGGGGCTAACGGGGGCGGGGCTAACGGGGGCGGGGCTAACGGGGGGCGGGGCTAACAGCAGGGGGCGGGGCTAAAGGTGCCTGGCGACCGAGAGCGACTGGATGGTGAGGGGGCGGGGCTAACCGCGGGGGCGGGGCTAACCGCAGGGGGCAGGGCTAAAGGTGCCTGGCGACCGAGAGCGACTGGATGGTGAGGGGGGCGGGGCTAACCGCGGGGGGCGGGGCTAACAGCAGGGGGCGGGGCTAACCGCGGGGGGCGGGGCTAACGGTGCCTGGCGACCGAGAGCGACTGGATGGTGAGGGGGCGGGGCTAACAGCAGGGGGCGGGGCTTCAGAGGGGTGGGGCTAACCGCGGGGGGCGGGGCTAACAGCAGGGGGCGGGGCTAACAGCAGGGGGCGGGGCTAATGGGGCGGGGCTAACCGCGGGGGCGGGGCTAAAGGTGCAAGGTGCCTGGCGACCAAGAGCGACTGGATGGTGAGGGGGCGGGGCTAACCTCGGGGGGCGGGGCTAACAGCAGGGGGCGGGGCTAAAGGTGCCTGGCGACCGAGAGCGACTGGATGGTGAGAGGGGGCGGGGCTAACCGCGGGGGGCGGGGCTAATGGGGCGGGGCTAAAGGTGCCTGGCCACCGAGAGCGACTGGATGGTGAGGGGGGGCGGGGCTAACCGCGGGGGGCGGGGCTAACCTCGGGGGGCGGGGCTAAAGGTGCCTGGCGACCGAGAGCGACTGGATGGTGAGGGGGCGGGGCTAACCGCGGGGGCGGGGCTAACGGGGGCGGGGCTAACGGGGGCGGGGCTAAAGGTGCCTGGCGACCGAGAGCGACTGGATGGTGAGGGGGCGGGGCTAACCGCGGGGGCGGGGCTAACGGGGGGCGGGGCTAACAGCAGGGGGCGGGGCTAAAGGTGCCTGGCGACCGAGAGCGACTGGATGGTGAGGGGCGGGGCTAACGGGGGGCGGGGCTAACAGCAGGGGGCGGGGCTAAAGGTGCCTGGCCACCGAGAGCGACTGGATGGTGAGAGGGCGGGGCTAACGGGGGGCGGGGCTAACGGGGGGCGGGGCTAACCGCGGGGGCGGGGTTAACAGGGGGCGGGGCTTGAGGGGTGGGGCTGGTGTGCAAATGGACAAAAAGGCGGGGCTTAAGTGTGAGGGAGGAGCCTCAGAAAGAGGGGCGGGACTGAATTGAGAGGGCGGGGCCTCTTTTAAAGGGGCAGGGTGAAAGGAAAGGGGTGGGGATTTAATGCCATACTGAGGAAGGGGCGGGGCCGCAGTAGAAGGGGTGGGGCTGAAGGGAGTGGGAGGGGCTGAAGCGAGGGGGCGGGGCTGAAGAGAAGGGGGGAGGGACTGGAAAAGGGGGTGGGGCTGAAGGGGGTGGGTGGGGCCGAAGGCGGTGGGTGGGGCTGAAGGGAGTGGGTGGGGCCGAAGGGGGTGGGTGGGGCCAAAGGGAGGGAACTGAGCGCTGTGGGCGTGTCCCGGTGCTGACCCCGCCCCCCGGGAATTGAGCGCTGTGGGCGTGTCCCGGTGCTGACCCCGCCCCCCGGGAACTGAGCGCTGTGGGCGTGTCCCGGTGCTGACCCCGCCCCCCCGGGCAGGTGTGCGGCGGCGGCCCCGCCCTCACGCTGTGGCACCTGCGCTCCGGGACCCCGACCACGGTGTTCGCCCTGCCCCACCCCCAGCACCACGCCCTCTTCCACCAGGACATGGTGAGCGCCCCAAAACCAGTACAAACCAGTATAGACCAGTATGGACCAGTATGGACCAGTATAAACCAGTATACCCCAGTATATCCCAGTGTATCCCAGTATATCCCAGTAAAACCCAGTATATCCCAGTATAACCCAGTATATCCCAGTATATCCCAGTATATCCCAGTATATCCCAGTATATCCCAGTATATCCCAGTATAACCCAGTATATCCCAGTATATCCCAGTATATCCCAGTATATCCCAGTATATCCCAGTATAACCCAGTATACCCCAGTATATCCCAGTATAACCCAGTATATCCCAGTATATCCCACTCCATCCCAGTATAACCCAGTATATCCCAGTATAACCCATTACAAAGCAGTCCATCCCAGTCTATCCCAGTATATCCCAGTATATCCCAGTATATCCCAATCCCTCCCAGTATATCCCAGTATAACCCAGTATAACCCACTCCATCCCAGTATATCCCAGTATAACCCACTCCATCCCAGTCTATCCCAGTATAACCCAGTATACCCCAGTATATCCCAGTCCGTCCCAGTCCCTCCCAGTCCAACGCGCCGTCTCTCCCGCCCAGGTGCTGTCGGGGGGCGTCGGCCCCGCCCTTCACCTGCTGCAGCTGAGCGGGGACGTGCGGGGAGGGTCCCGGTGTCGCCCCCCGCCCTGCGGAGCCTCTGCCTGCACCCCCGCTCACCTGAGCATCAGGTGAGCACACCTGAGATACACCTGGGCACATCCTAAACACACCTGAGATACACCTGGGCACAGGTAAACACACCTGGGACACACCTGAACCCATCCCGTAACCCACCCCAGCCTCTGCCTGCACCCCCGGTCACCTGAGCACCAGGTGAGTGCACCTGGGCACACCTGGGCACACCTGGGCACACCTGGGTACACCTGGGCACAGGTACACACACCTGGGACACACCTGAGCCCTGTCCCGTAACCCACCCCAGCCTCTGCCTGCACCCCCGCTCACCTGAGCACCAGGTGAGCACACCTGGGCACATCTGGGACACACCTGGGACACACCTGGGTAACACACCTGGGTAAACATGGGATACACCTGAGCCCATCCCGTAACCCACCCCAGCCTCTGCCTGCACCCACGGTCACCTGAGCACCAGGTGAGTGCACCTGGGACACACCTGGGCACAGGTAAACACACCTGGGCACAGGTAAACACACCTGGGACACACCTGGGCACACCTGGGTACACCTGGGCACACCTGGGCACAGGTACACACACCTGGGTAAACATGGGATACACCTGAACCCATCCCATAACCCACCCCAGCCTCTGCCTGCACCCACGGTCACCTGAGCACCAGGTGAGTGCACCTGGACACAACTGGGCACACCTGGGACACACCTGTGACACACCTGGGCACACCTGAACCCATCCCAAACACACCTGGGCACACGTGGGATACACCTGAGCCCATCCCATAGCCCACCCCAGCCTCTGCCTGCACCCACGGTCACCCGAGCACCAGGTAAATGCACCTGGGCACACCTGGGCACAGGTACACACACCTGGGCACACCTGGGACACACCTGTGACACACCTGGGCACATCCTAAACACACCTGAGATACACCTGGGCACAGGTAAACACACCTGGGACACACCTGTGACACACCTGGGCACACCTGGGCACACCTGGGCACATCCTAAACACACCTGTGACACACCTGAGCCTATCCCATAACCCACCCCAGCCTCTGCCTGCACCCCCGCTCACCCGAGCACCAGGTAAATGCACCTGGGACACACCTGGGCACACCTGGGCACATCCTAAACACACCTGGGACACACCTGGGCACAGGTACACACACCTGTGACACACCTGAGCCTATCCCGTGACCCACCTCAGCCTCTGCCTGCACCCACGCTCACCTGAGCACCAGGTAAATGCACCTGGACACACCTGGGACACACCTGGGACACACCTGGGCACACCTGTGACACACCTGGGCACACCTGGGTACAGGTACACACACCTGTGACACACCTGGGCCTATCCCATAACCCACCCCAGCCTCTGCCTGCACCCCCGGTCACCCGAGCACCAGGTGAGTGCACCTGGGCACACCTGGGCACACCTGGGCACACCTGGGCACACCTGAACCCATCCCAAACACACCTGGGTAAACATGGGATACACCTGGGCCTATCCCATAACCCACCCCAGCCTCTGCCTGCGCCCCCGGTCACCCGAGCACCAGGTGAGTGCACCTGAGATACACCTGAGCACACCTGGGCCCGTCTGGGCGTGGCCGAGGGCGGGCGTGCCGTGACCCCGCCCCTCCCACAGGTGCTGACGGTGGCCGGGAACAGCCCCAAGATCGACGTCTTCACCAACCTGGGCTACCGGGCGTTCTCGCTGAGCTTCACCTGAGCGCACCTGGGCACACCTGAACCTCACCTGGGCACACCTGGGCTGGGCTTCACCAACCTGGGCTACCGGGCGTTCTCGCTGAGCTTCACCTGAGCGCACCTGGGCACACCTGGGCACACCTGGGCACACCTGGGCTGGGCTTCACCAACCTGGGCTACCGGGCGTTCTCGCTGAGCTTCACCTGAGCGCACCTGGGCACACCTGGGCACACCTGAGCTCACCTGGGCTGGGCTTCACCAACCTGGGCTACCGGGCGTTCTCGCTGAGCTTCACCTGAGCGCACCTGGGCTCACCTGAGCTCACCTGGGCTCACCTGGGCTCACCTGGGCACACCTGAACCTCACCTGGGCTGGGCTTCACCAACCTGGGGTACCGGGCGTTCTCGCTGAGCTTCACCTGAGCCTCACCTGGGCTCACCTGGGCTGGGCTGGGCTCACCTGGGCACACCTGAGCTCACCTGAGATCACCTGAACCTCACCTGGGCACACCTGGGCTCACCTGGGGTACTGAGCGTTCTCACTGAGCCTTACCTGAGCTCACCTGGGCTCACCTGGGCTGGGCTGCGCACACCTGGACACACCTGGGCTCACCTGGGGTACTGAGTGTTCTCACTGAGCTTCACCTGAGCTCACCTGGGCTCACCTGAAGCTCACCTGGGGTACCAGGCGTTCTCACTGAGCTTCACCTGAGCTCACCTGAGCCTCACCTGTGCACACCTGAGCTCACCTGGGCTCACCAGGGCTCCCGGGTCTTCTCATTGGGCTTTGCCTTGGCTCACCTGAGCTCACCTGAAGCTCACCTGGGCTCACCTGTGCTCACCTGAGCCCCCCCCCCCCCCCCCGTTCCCCCTTTGCTCCCTCCCGGTTTGACGCAATTTCCCCGTTTTGTACAAAAAAACCAAAATTTCGTTTTTATTTCGTTGGTTTTTGCGAGTGGGGGGGCGGGGCCAATTGAGGCGGGGGGTGGGGCAAACCGGGGAGGGGGCGGGGCCACAGCGGCGTGTGGGCGGGGCTCATCCCAGCGGCCCCTCCATGTTCTCGTAGGAGGCGGAGTCTGCGGAGGAAGGGGCGGGGTCATGGGGGAGCCCCTCCCCCTTCGCAGACCGCCCCTCCCCCACCCAGTTTAGCCCCTCCCACCCCATTAAGCCCCTCCCCCATCGCGTTTAGCCCCTCCCACCCCGATGAGCCCCACCCCGATTTGCTCCTCCCACCCCATTTAGCTCCTCCCACATTTAAATTGGCCCCTCCCCATCCCCGTTTTTGCCCCTCCCCCATCACTTTGGCCCCTCCCCTTCCCCAATTTCCCCACCAATCAGCCCCTCCCACCTCGATAAGCCCCGCCCCCTCCCATCATTTCCCCCTCCCCCGCCCCAATATGCCCCACCCAACTTAGCCCCTCCCCCCATAAGTTTGGCCCCTCCCCCCGCTCACCGTCGTCATCGCCCCGCCCCCTCCAGGGCGGCTCCGCCCCCGGCCCCGCCCCCGCCATCATGGCCGCCGCCATCGCCTCGTAGGGGCCCCCTGCAATAGGGGGGGGGGGAGGGGCGTCAGAAACCCCGCCCCCATCCTTTACAGGCCCCGCCCCCGCCGTTAAACGCGCCCCGCCCCCACCGAGCCCCTCCCCCACCCCATTTACGGCCCCGCCCCCTCCCCGGTTTTGGCCCCGCCCCCCCCGGCGTTACCTGCCCCTCCCCCCATCATGGCCGGCGCGTTCTCGTAGCTCCCTGTGGGAGGGGGCGGGGCAAAAAAAGGGGGCGGGGTCAGAGCGAGGTGAGCGGGAGGGGCCTCCCAGCCAGGCCACGCCTCCCAGGCAGGCCACGCCCCCGCTCGCATCAAACCTCCCCCTCACCCACCCCAGGCCACGCCCCCATTCAGCCCAGGCCACGCCCCCATTCAGCCCAGGCCCCGCCCCCCGCGCAGGCCACGCCCCCTCACCGCTGTCGGGCTCCTCGTAGCCTTCGTCCCCCTCCCCCTCCTCATCGTCATCAGCGACGTCATCGGGCGGGGGGCGGGGCTGGGGCGCGGCGGGGGCGGGGCCTGAGGGGGAGGGGCAAAGGGGGAAACAAAAGTTTGGGGGATTTTGGGAAACTTTGGGTTGTTTGGAGGGGTTGTTTTGGGGTTTTTTTGGGTTAATTTCGTATTATTTTGGGGTATTTTTGGGTTAATTTGGGTTATTTTTTGGGTTAATTTCGCGTTATTTTGGGGTATTTTTGGGTTAGTTCCGGGTTATTTTGGGGTATTTTTTGGGTTAATTTCGCGTTATTTTGGGGTATTTTTGGGTTAGTTCCGGGTTATTTTGGGGTATTTTTTGGGGTTTTTTGGGGGGTTATTTTGGGGTAATTTTTGGGGTTATTTTGGGTTATTTTTTGGGTTAATTTCGGGCTATTTTGGGTCGCTCACCCAAAAGCTTCCCGTAGGGATTTTGGGGGGATTTTGGGTTGTTTTGGAGGATTACTTTGGGGTTAATTTTGGGTGATTTTAGGAGGTTATTTTGGGTTAATTTTGCGTTATTTTAGGAGGTTATTTTTGGGTTAATTTCGGGTTATTCTGGGTCAGTCACCGGAGATGTTCCCGTAGAGATTTTGGGGTATTTTGAGGGGATTTGGGGTTTTTTTTCAGGGGTAATTTTTAGCATATTCAGGGGTAATTTTTTGGGTTAATTTCGGGTTATTTTGGGGATAATTTCGGGTTATTTTGGGTGATGCTTTGGGGTTATTTTTGGGTTAATTTCGGGTTATTTTGGGGATATTTTTGGGTTATTTTTGGGTGATACTTTGGGGTTATTTTTGGGTTAATTTCGGGTTATTTTGGGTGATACTTTGGGGTTATTTTTGGGTTAATTTCGGGTTATTTTGGGGATAATTTTGGGTTATATTGGGTGATACTTTGGGGTTATTTTTGGGTTAATTTCGGGTTATTTTGGGTGATACTTTGGGGTTAATTTTGGGTTATTTTAGGATGTTATTTTGGGGATAATTTTGGGTTATTTTGGGGATATTTTTGGGTTATTTTGGGTGATAGTTTGGGGTTATTTTTGGGTTAATTTCGGGTTATTTTGGGGATAATGTTGGGTTATTTTGGGTGATACTTTGGGGTTGTTTTTGGGTTAACTTCGGGTTATTTTGGGGATAATTTTGGGTTATTTTGGGGATAATTTCGGGTTATTTTGGGGATAATTTTGGGTTATTTTGGGTGATACTTTGGGGTTATTTTTGGGTGAATTTCGGGTTATTTTGGGGATAATTTTGGGTTATGTTGGGTGATACTTTGGGGTTATTTTTGGGTGAATTTCGGGTTATTTTGGGTCATACTTTGGTATTATTTTTGGGTTAATTTCGGGTCATTTTGGGGATAATTTTGGGTTATTTTGGCTAAAACTTTGGGGTTATTTTTGGGTGAATTTCGGGTTATTTTGGGGATAATTTCGGGTTATTCTGGGTGATACTTTGGGGTTGTTTTTGGGTTAATTTCGGGTTATTTTGGGGATTATTTTGGGTGATGCTTTGGTGTTATTTTTGGGTTAATTTCGGGTTATTTTGGGGATAATTTTGGGTTATTCTGGGTGATACTTTGGGGTTATTTTTGGGTTAATTTTGGGTTATTTTGGGGATTATTTTGGGTGATGCTTTGGGGTTGTTTTTGGGTTAATTTCGGGTTGTTTTGGGTCACTCACCCGAGATGTTCCCGTAGGGATTTTGGGGCTCCGGGGGCGACGCCCGAAAAAACCTGGGGGGGGGGGGAGGGGAGAGATGGGGGAGGGGTCTCGAGGCTGCCCCTCCCCCACCGACCCCCTCCGCCATTGACCCCGCCCCCCTAAATAACCCCGCCCCCCAAAATAACCCCGCCCCCTCCCGCCAAAACAACCCCCCCGACGCTTTCCCCAAATAGCCCCGCCCCCACCCCTTTAGCCCCGCCCCTTTAGCCCCGCCCCCACCTCCGCGCCGCCTCCCTCCGGACCCTTCGGCGCTTCCGGTTCCGCAGGGCTGGGGGGGGGAGGGGAAATTTGGGCCGGGACCCCCAAAATTCGGGACCCCCGACCCCGATTTTGGGCTGAAATCCCAAAAATTTGGGTCCTGAACCCCCCCCAGTGCTGCCCCCACCCCGGATTTTGGGTGCAAACCCCCAAATTTTGGCTCCAAACCCCCAAATTTTGGCTCCAAACCCCCAAAATTTGGTTCCCACCCCCAAACTTTCACTCCCGGCCCCCAAATTTTGGTTCCCGCCCCCAAATTCTGGCAGCAATTCCCCAAATTTTGTTCTCCAGTCCCCAAATTTTGAGTTCTATTCCCCAAATTTTCACTCCCGGGCCCCGATTTTGGCTGCGACTCTCGCAGTTTTACCTGTTTCCCCCCAAAATTTCCTCTCCGACCCCCAAATTTCGGTTTCCACCCCCAAACTTTGGATTTCAGTCCCCAAATTTTGGCTCTAAGTCCCCGGTTTTGCCTCCAAATCCCCAAATTTTGGTTCCCGCCCCCCAAAATTCAGACCCCGAACCCCAAATTTGCGTTCTCAGCCCCCAAACTCAGACCCCAAACCCCAAATTTTGGTTCCCACCCCCCAAATTCAGACCCCAAACCCCCAAATTTGGGTTCTCAGCCCCCAAACTCAGACCCCCAAACCCCCAAATTTCAATTCTATCACCCAAAATCACACCCCAAACCCCCAAATTCAGACCCCAAACCCCCAAATTTGGGTTCTCAGCCCCCAAATTCAGACCCCAAACCCCAAATTTGGGTTCCCACCCCCCGAAATTCAGACCCCGAACCCCAAATTTGGGTTCTCAGCCCCCAATCTCAGACCCCCAAACCCCAAATTTTGGTTCCCAGCCCCCGAAATTCAGACTCCAAACCCCCAAATTTGGGTTCTCAGCCCCCAAACTCAGACCCCCAAACCCCCAAACTCAGACCCCCAAACCCCCAAACTCAGACCCCAAACCCCCAAATCCGGATCCAACGCCCCCCAAATTTCAATCCCACCACCCAAATTCGGCTCCCACCCCCCAAATTCAGACCCCAAACCCCCAAATTTCAATTCTGTCACCCAAAATCACACCCCGAACCCCCAAACTCAGACCCCAAAACCCCCAAATCCGGATCCAGCGCCCCCCAAATTTCAATCCCGTCACCCAAATTCGGCTCCCACCCCCCAAATTCAGACCCCACCCAGCCCCCCCCCCCCCCCCCCAAATTCGGGGTCTCACCTCGGTGCCGCAGGTGCAGCCCCACCAGGACGGCCCCGCCCAGCCCCAGGTAAGCGGCGGCCAAGACCCCCAGGGACCCCCCCAGGGACCCCCCCGGGGACCCCCACGGGGACCCCCACGGGCCTGGGGGGAGGGGCGGGGTCAGCGCGGGGGGGGAGGGGCGCCGCGGGACCCCCGCCCCACCCCCCGCAAAGAAAAAAAAAAAAAAAATCCAGAAAAAAAAAAAACAAAATAGCCCAAAATCCCCCCCCCAAAAATCCACCAAATCCCACCCAAAATACCCCAAAATCCCACCCAAAAAATCCACCAAATCCAACCCAAAAATCACCCCAAATACCCCCCAAAATACCCCAAAATTCACCCAAAAAATCCACCAAATCCAACCCAAAAATCACCCCAAATATCCCCCAAAATCCACCCAAAAAATCCACCAAATCCCACCCAAAAATCACCCCAAACACCTCCCCAAAATAGCCCAAAATCCGCCCCAAAAATCCACCAAATTCCACCCAAAAATCACCCCAAATACCCCCGAGATACCCCAAAATCCACCCAAAAAATCCACCAAATCCCACCCAAAAATCACCCAAAATACCCCCCAAAATCCACCCAAAAAATCCACCAAATCCAACCCAAAAATCACCCCAAAATACCCCCCGAAATACCCCAAAATCCTCTCCAAAAACCACCCAAAACCCACCCAAAAAATCCCCAAAACCTCACCCGGAACTGCCCCAAAACCTCCCGCCAAAAACCAGCCAAATTCCGCCCGAAAAAATCCCCAAAATCGCCCCAAAACTGAACCCCGAATCCCATGCTAAAAGCCCCAAAATCCCCCCAAAAGCCGCCCAAAATGAACCCCGAAAAAAGCCCCAAAAAACCCGAAAATGGCCCCAAAAAATCCCCGAAATCCCACCCGGAACCGGCCCAAAATCCACTGCCCGAAAATCCCCAAATTCTCGCCCTTTTCCCCCAAAATGTGCCACGGAAACGAACCCCAAATCCCGCCGTTATCGCCCCAAATCTGCTGCCCCAAAATCCACCCAAAAAAACCCCCCTAAAAAATTGAAAAAAAATCCCAAATTCTCCCCAGAATTTCTCAAATCTCACGAATCCCCCCAAACCCCCTAAAATCACGTAAATTACCCCAAAAAATCCCCCCAAAAATTGTCAAAAAATCCCAAAATCTCCCCCAAAAACACCAAAACCCCCCGAAATCCCCCAAATCCCTCAAAACTCCCGCAAAAAATCCCCCAAAAAATCCCAAAACCCCCCCAAAAAATCCCCGAAAATTACATCTTTTCTCCCCCCCCAAAAAAACCCGAAAATTACGAATTTCCCCCCCAAAAATCCCCCCAAAAATTGCAAAAAAATACCAACCCCCCCCCAAAACACCAAACACCCCCAACCCCCCCCAAAACCCCCCCGAAAAATCCCCAAAAAATCCCAAAATACCCCCAAAAAATCCCCGGAAATTACATCTTTTCTCCCGCCCAAAAAATCCCCGAAAATTACGAATTTCCCCCCAAAAAATCCCCCCAAAATCGCAAAAAAAATACCACCCCCCCCAAAACACCAAACACCCCTAAACCCCCCAAACCCCCCCCCAAAAAATCCCCAAAAAATCCCAAAAAATTCCCAAAACCCCCCCAAAAAATCCACCCCCAAACCCCCGAATTTTCCCGAATCCCCCCCAAATTTTCGCGCCCCCCCCCCCCCCCCCTCACCTCCCGGCGGGGGGCGGGGCTCCGGCGCCGCCCCTCCCCCCCCCCACTCGCTGCCGTTTTCCCGCGCTCCGGGGGTCGCGGCCGCCCCTCCCCCACCCCCCCCCCGCCGCCCCCCGCCCCTCCCCCACGGCCGCGAGCGCCGCCAGGACCCCCCAGAGCGCGCGCATCGCCGTGACGTCACACGCGGACACCGGCGTGACGTCATCTCCCGTGGGAATCCCCAACCCCCCCGGAGCGTGACGGGGCCCCGCCCCTCCCCCCCGGGGGGGTATGACGTCATCTCCCGTGGGAATCCCCCCTCCCCAAAAAAAAAAAAAAAAAAAAAATCCTAAAATTTTAGGGAGATTTTGGGAAAATTTGGGCGGTTTTGGGGGGAAATTTTGAGGAGAATTTTTGGGAGAATTTTTGGGGGAATTTTGGGGGGATTTTTGGGGGACATTTTTGGGGTAGTTTGGGGGGATTTTGAAGGGATTTTGGGGGTTTTTGGGGGAAATTTTTGGGAAATTTCGGGGGATTTGCGGGGGAATTTATGGGGGGATTTTTTGGGGGACGTTTTGGGGTAGTTTGTGGGGATTTTGAAGGGGTTTTGGTGCATTTGGGGGTTTTGGGGGGGTTCGGTAAATTTTGGGGAGATTTGGGGGAATTTTGGGGGATTTTAGGAGATTTTGGGGAGATTTGGGGGAAATTTTGAGGGGATTTGGGGGGTTTTCGGTGAATTTTGGAGGGAAATTGGGAAGGTTTGGGGGATTTGGGGGATTTGGTGAATTTTGAGAGGGTTTAGGGTGATTTTGGGAAATTTTGGGGGTGTTTTGAGGGGATCAGTGGGGGATTTTGGGGAGGTTTTGGGTGAATTTTTGGGGATTTTGGGCAGATTTGGGGGATTTTTGCGGGGTTTGGGGGATTCGCGGTGATTTTGAAGGGATTTTGGTGGATTTGGGGGTTTTGGGGGGGTTCGGTAAATTTTGGGGAGATTTGAGGGAATTTTGGGAAATTTTGAGGCGTTTTGAGCTTACATTGTTTTTTAATTATTAATATAGAGAATTTGGAGGGGAAGTTGGTGATTTTGGCGGTTTGATTTTTTTTTTTTTAATTTTATTTTTGGGTTTTTGGGGGCTTTTTAGGAGGGGGGGCAGTTCCTGTCGCAGGAGGAACTGAGAAAAGCGGGGGAGGGGGAGAATTGGGGGGCTCTTTGGGGGATTTTGGGGCATTTTGGGTGTTTGAGAAGGCAAAGAAACCCTCAACGAGCCCTGCTGGGCCAGCGGAGTCATTTTGGGGCGATTTCCCGCGATTTTGGGGCTCCCGGGAGGTTTTTTTGGCACCCCCCCCACTCGGAGTCCTCCAAGACCACCGAGTTGAGTCCTCCGGGGCGGCCGGAGCGGCGCGCGGGAAAGCGGGCGGGAAGCGCGGCCGGAAGCCGCCTCAGGGGCACTTCCGGCGCGGCGGAGCAAGATGGCGGCGTGCGCGGCGCTGCTGCTGCGCGGGGCCCTCGCGGGTGCGGCGGAATTTGGGGCGAATTTCGCGGATTTTGGGGCTTTTTGGGGGGAATTCGGGCGGGATGGGGGGCGGGGAGGGGCTGGGGGAGGGGAGGGCGGGAGGGGAAGGCGGGGGGTGAAGGTCACGGGGGGGGCGGGGCCGGCGGGGTCACCCGAAAATCGCCGCAATTGGCCCCGAAATGGGCCCGGAATTGCCGAAAATCCCCGAAATTCGCCCCAAAATCCTCAGTTTTGTTTCATTTATCCCCTTCTGCAGGTGTTCGCGGCCGAGGGCTCCGCGTCCTGAGCACGGTGAGCGGCGCTGGCAGGGAGATTTGGGGAGATTTGAAGAATTTGGGGCATTTTGAGGGAATTTTGGGGTTTTTTTTAATTCACATTTTACCGGTCTTGGGCCGGTTTTGGGGTCGCTTTTGCGTTTCTTGCCCGCGGGGTTTTTTGGGCGGTTTTTGTTGATTTTTTGGGGGAATTGTGGAGTTTTTGGGGCTTTATTTTTGGGTTTTTCTGGGGTTTATTTTGAGGGGTTCTGGGAGATTTTTTTGAGGAGATTTTGCAAGTTTTTGGGGAATTTTTGGGGGGGATTTCAGGGTTTTTGGTGAGGGATTTTGTTTTTTTTTTTTTTAGGGGGATTTTGGGGACTTTTTGGGGTTTATTTTGAGGGTTTTTTTGGTGGGTTTTTTTGGGGTTATTTTCAGTGTTTTTGTGTCCGCTGACCCCTCCCCAATTTGGGTTTTTTTAGGATTTTTTGAGGGGAATTTCAGGGATTTTTGGCGATTTTTTTTTCCTGGACTTTTTGGGGAGATTTTGGGGTTTTTCTATGGGTTTTTTTTTGGGGTTATTTTCAGTGTTTTTGTGTCCGCTGACCCCTCCCCAATTTGGGTTTTTTTTAGGATTTTTTGGGGGGAATTTCAGGGATTTTTGGCGATTTTTTGGGGAGATTTTGGGGTTTTTCTGTGGGTTTTTTTTTGGGGTTATTTTCAGTGTTTTTGAGTCCCCTGACCCCTCCCCAATTTGGGATTTTTTTGGGGGGTTTTTGAGGGAATTTCAGGGATTTTTTGTGTGTTTTTTTACAGATTTTTTTTGGGATATTTTTGGGGATTTTGGGGGTTTTCTGTGGGGGTTTTTTTTGGGTTCATTTTTGGTGTTTTTGGGTCCCCTGACCCCTCCCCAATTTGGGATTTTTTTGGGGTTTTTGAGGGAATTTCAGGGATTTTTTGTGTGTTTTTTTACGGATTTTTTTTGGGATATTTTTGGGGATTTTGGGTTTTTTTCTGCGGGGATTTTTTTTTGGGTTCATTTTCGGCGTTTTTGGGTCCCCAGGCCCCCCCCAAGGCCAAGGTCGCCTTCGTGAGGGACAAACCCCACCTGAACGTGGGCACCATCGGGCACGTGGACCACGGGAAAACCACCCTGACTGCTGCCATCACCAAAGGTGAGCCTGGAATTGGGGCGAAAAACGGGGAAATTGGGAAAAAACTGCAAAAAACGGGAAAAAACTGCAAAAAACGGGAAAAAACTGCAAAAAACGGGGTTAAAATGGGAAAAAACGGGGTAAAAATGGGGCTAAAATAGAGAAAAACGGGGTTGAACGTGGCAAGACCACCCTGACTGCTGCCATCACCAAAGGTGAGACAGAAAATGGGGTGAAAAACGGGGAAATTGGGAAAAAACTGCAAAAAAACGGGAAAAAACTGCAAAAAACGGGGTTAAAATGGGAAAAAACGGGGTTAAAGTGGGTAAAATTTGAGTTAAAATAGAGAAAAACGGGGTTGAACGTGGCAAGACCACCCTGACTGCTGCCATCACCAAAGGTGAGAGAGAAATTGGGGTGAAAAACGGGGAAATTGGGAAAAAACGGGAAAAATGGGATTAAAATGGCCAAAAATGGGTAAAAATGGGGTTAAAATAGAGAAAAACGGGGTTGGACGTGGCAAGACCACCATGACTGCTGCCATCAGTTAAGGCGCGACCAAAATGGGGCAAAAATCGGGAAAAATGGGAAAAACTGGGAAAAACAGGGTTGAAATAGAGACCATGGAAAAAAAAGGGGAAAAAACGGGGCAAAAGCAGGGAAAAACGGACAAAATGGGTAAAAATGGGGTTAAAATAGAGAAAACTGGGGTTAAACTGGGAGCAGCCTGGCAAGGGCAAAACGGGGTAAAAACAGGGGAAAATGGGAAAATTGGGGTTGGAACAAAGTAAAACAGGAAAAGTTTGGGGGTTTCTGGGGCAAATTCTGGGGTTTTTGGGGTAAAATTTGGGGTGGATTTGGAGAGCTTTGGGGTGAGTTTTGGGACGAATTTTGGGGGTTTTGGAGGCGAATTTTGGGGTGAATTCTGGGGGTTTTGGGATGAATTCCAGGGTTTTTTTTTTGGGTAAATTTTGGAGTGCGTTTTGGGGTAAGTTCAGGGGGGTTTTGGGGTGATTTCTGGGGTAAATTTCAGGGATTTTAACGGTGAATTTTGGGGTGAATCTGGAGGGTTTTGGGGTGAGTTTTGCGCTGAGTCCCAGGAGATTTTGGGGGTGAATTCTGGGAGTTTTGGGGCGAATTTTAGTTTGAATTTTCACATTTTTGGGGTAAACTTTGGGCTTTTTGGGGTAAATTTGTAGGTTTTGGGGTGATTTCTGAGGCGAATCCCGGGGGCTTTGGGGTAAATTTTGGGGGTAAATTCTGGGGGTTTTGGGGTGGATTTTGGGGTGAATTCCGGGGATTTTGGGTTCAGGTGGGTTCAGTGCTAATTCCAGGGGAGATCAATGATATTTTGGGGTTAATTAATGATTTTTTGGGACCCCTCCCCCAGTGTTATCAGCGGGGGGCGGGGCCGGGTCTGAGCTCCATTTTGGGGCGAATTTCGGGGTTTTTGGTGAGAATTTCAGAATTTTTGTTGTGAATTTCGGGATTTTTGGGTTCAGGGGAGATCAATGACATTTTGGGGTGAATTAATGATTTTTTGGGACCCCTCCCCGCAGTGTTATCAGCGGGGGGCGGGGCCCAGTTCCGCCCCTACGAGGAGATTGACAGCGCCCCCGAGGAGAAGGCGCGGGGCATCACCATCAACGCTGCCCACGTGGAGTACAGCACCCCCAGGCGGCACTACGCCCACACCGACTGCCCGGGGCACGCCGACTACGTCAAGGTGGGCGTTCCCCCAAAAAAAACCCCGAGTTTTTGGGGCGAAAAACGGGGATTTTGGGAAAAAACTGCATTTTCGGGGGATAATCGGGGAGTACAGCGCCCCCAAGCGGCGCTACGCCCACACCGACTGCCCCGGGCACGCCGACTATGTCAAGGTGGGCGTTCCCCAAAAAAAACCCCGAGTTTTTGGGGTGAAAATTGGAGTTTTTGGCAAAAAGATCCCGTGGGAAAGCGGATTCTGGTGGTGGCGCCACCCGGCGGTGGCTGCGGGAACTGCAGGGGGAGCGCCGGGGTTGGCGCCAAAAATCCCCCCAAAAAAAATCTCACGAAAACCCCAAAAATCCCCCAAAAAAATCTCACAAAAACCCCGGGTTGGGAACCCCAAAAATCACCAAAAAAAATCCCCAAAATCTCTAAGAAATCGTATCTTGGTTATCCCAAAAATCCCCTAAAATATCTCAAAGAAATCCCACAAATTCCCCCCAAAAATTCCCCCTGAAGTTGCCCAAAAAATCCAGAAAAAAAAAAAAAAAAAAAAAACCAAACAGAAAATTCCCCAAAATTTCCCCCTGGGATCTCCCGAAATTCCCCCAAAAAAGTCCACCAAAATTCCAGAAAAAAATCCCCCCAAAATTTATCCCAAAAATTCCGGAAAAAATCCCCCCAAAATTCCCCAAAATCCCCCCAAAAAATCCCCAAAATTCCCCAAAAAATTCCCCAAAATTTCCCCCTGGAATCTCCTGAAATTCCCCAAAAAAGTCCCCCAAAATTCCAGGAAAAAATCCCCCCAAAAATCCCCAAAATTTCCCCCAAAAATTTCCAGGAAAAATCCCCCAAATTCCAAAATAATCGCCCCAAAATTCCCCAAAAAATGCCCCCCAAAATTCCCCAAAAAATCCCCAAAATTTCCCCAAAAATTTCCAGAAAAAATCCCCCAAATTCCAAGAAAATCCCCAAAAAAATCCCCCCAAAAAAATCCCCAAAATTTCCCCCAAAAATTTCCAGAAAAAAATCCCCCAAATTCCAAAATAATCCCCCCAAAAAATCCCCCCAAAAAATCCGCAAAATTCCCCAAAAAATCCCCAAAATTTCCCCCAAAAATTTCCAGAAAAAAATCCCCCAAATTCCAAAATAATCCCCTGAAAATTCCCCAAAAAATGCCCCACAAAATTCCCCAAAAAATCCCCAAAATTTCCCCCAAAAATTTCCAGAAAAAAATCCCCCAAATTCCAAAAAAATCCCCCAAAATTCCCCCCTAAAAATCCCCAAAATTTCCCCCAAAAATTTCCAGAAAAAATTCCCCAAATTCCAAAAAAATCCCCCAAAATCCCCCCCAAAAAAATCCCCAAAATTCCCCAAAAAATCCCCAAAATTTCCCCAGGCCCTCCCGAATCTCCCCATTTCCCCAAATGACCCGAAATCGCCGTTTCTGCCCCCAGAACATGATCACGGGCACCGCGCCCCTGGACGGCGTCATCCTCGTGGTGGCCGCCACCGACGGGCAGATGCCGCAGACCCGGGAGCACCTGCTATTGGCCAGACAGGTAAAGGGGGCGGGGCCAGGTGTGACAGGTGTAATACAGGTGTGTGACAGGTGTCAGGTCAGACACAGCAGATGCCGCAGACCCGGGAGCACCTGCTATTGGCCAGACAGGTAAAGGGGGCGGGGCCAGGTGTGACAGGTGTAATACAGGTGTAATACAGGTGTGTGACAGGTGTAATACAGGTGAGACAGGTCAGACACAGCAGATGCTGCAGACCCGGGAACACCTGCTACTGGCCAGACAGGTAAAGGGGGCGGGGCCAGGTGAGAAAGGGGCGTGGTCAGGTGCAGGGGGCGGGGCTAGGCACGGGGGGCGTGGTTATGTGTGAGACAGGTCAGACACAGCAGATGCCGCAGACCCGCGAGCACCTGCTACTGGCCAGACAGGTGAGAAATGGGCGTGGCCAGGTGTGACAGGTGTAATACAGGTGTAATACAGGTGTGTGACAGGTGTCAGGTCAGACACAGCAGATGCCGCAGACCCGGGAACACCTGCTGTTGGCCAGACAGGTAAAGGGGGCGGGGCCAGGTGTGACAGGTGTAATACAGGTGTGTGACAGGTGTAATACAGGTGAGACAGGTCACACCCAGCAGATGCCGCAGACCCGCGAGCACCTGCTATTGGCCAGACAGGTAAAGGGGGCGGGGCCAGGTGAGAAAGGGGCGTGGCCAGGTGTGACAGGTGTAATACAGGTGTGCGATAGGTGTCAGGTCACACACAGGAGATGCCGCAGACCCGCGAGCACCTGCTGTTGGCCAGACAGGTAAAGGGGGCGTGGCCAGGTGACAAATGGGCGTGGCCCGGTACGACAGGTGCGCGGTCCGACAGGTGAGGCCCCGTACCTGGCGCTGGCCCGACAGGCGACGTCCGTGCGGTCGCACAGGTAAAAGGGGCGTGGCCAGAGCAGCTCCACTGCCTCCCATTGGCCGCATCTCCCGCGGTGGAAGGGGGTGTGGCCTCACCTGTGTCTCACCTGTGTCTCACCTGCGCAGGTGGGCGTGCGCCACGTCGTGGTTTACCTGAACGAGGCGGACCCGGGGCTGGGTTGGGTTGGGTTACAGGTGTGTTAGGGTCCATCCCCGGTGTCTCACCTGTCTCACCTGTGTCTCACCTGTCCAGGTGGGCGTGCGTCACGTGGTCGTTTACCTGAACAAGGCGGACGCGGTGCCGGACCCGGAGCTGGGTTAGGCTAGGTTCAGTTACAGGTGTGTTAGGGTCCATCCCCGGTGTCTCACCTGTGTCTCACCTGTGTCTCACCTGTCCAGGTGGGCGTGCGCCACGTCGTGGTTTACCTGAACAAGGCGGACGCGGTGCCGGACCCGGGGCTGGGTTAGGCTAGGTTCAGTTACAGGTGTGTTAGGGTCTATCCCCGGTGTCTCACCTGTCCCTCACCTGTCTCACCTGCCCAGGTGGGCGTGCGTCACGTGGTCGTTTACCTGAACAAGGCGGACGCGGTGCCGGACCCGGAGCTGCTGCCCCTGGTGGAGCTCGAGGTGCGGGAGCTGCTCAGCGAGTTCGGCTTCGACGGCGAGAAAACGCCCGTGGTGGCGGGGTCGGCGCTGTGCGCGCTGCAGGTAACACCTGGGCGCACCTGGGCACACCTGGGCACCAATGGGAACCAATGGGAACAGTTACAGATCAATAGAGATTGATAGGGATCAATGCACCAAACGCCCGTGGTGGCGGGGTCGGCGCTGTGCGCGCTGCAGGTAACACCTGGGCACACCTGGGCACACCTGGGCACACCTGGGCACACCTGGGAACAGCTAAACACCGATACTGATCAATAACTGATGAATGGGGATTGATAGAGATCAACGCACCAAACGCCCGTGGTGGCGGGGTCGGCGCTGTGCGCGCTGCAGGTAACACCTGGGCGCACCTGGGCACACCTGGGCACACCTGGGAACCGATGGGAACCAATGGGAACAGCTAAACACCGATACTGATCAATAACTGATCAATGGGGATTGATAGAGATCAATGCACCAAACGCCCGTGGTGGCGGGGTCGGCGCTGTGCGCGCTGCAGGCACACCTGGGCACACCTGGGCACACCTGGGCACACCTGGGCACACCTGTGGGGTCACGGGAACCCGTAGGAACCAATGGGAGCAGCCAGGGATCAATGACTGATCAATAACGATCAACTCAGTAAACCCCCGTGTTACCTGCGTGTCCTCACCTGTTCCCCACCTGTGTGTACCTCACCTGTGCCTCACCTGTCTCACCTGTGCAGGACCGCGACCCCGAGCTGGGCCTCAACTCCATCCTGAAGCTGCTCGAGGCCGTGGACTCGCACACCCCCACACCTGTCACACCTGTATCACACCTGTGTCACACCTGTATCTCACCTGTGTCTCACCTGTCCCTTACCTGTGTCTCACCTGTGCAGGACCGTGACCCCGAGCTGGGCCTGAACTCCATCCTGAAGCTGCTCGAGGCCGTGGACTCGCACACCCCCACACCTGTCACACCTGTATCACACCTGTGTCACACCTGTATCTCACCTGTGTCTCACCTGTCCCTTACCTGTGCCTCACCTGTGCAGGACCGTGACCCCGAGCTGGGCCTGAACTCCATCCTGAAGCTGCTCGAGGCCGTGGACTCGCACACCCCCGCACCTGTCTGTTCTGTTACCTGTGTCACACCTGTGTCTCACCTGTATCTCACCTGTCCCTTACCTGTGTCTCACCTGTGCAGGACCGCGACCCCGAGCTGGGCCTCAACTCCATCCTGAAGCTGCTCGAGGCCGTGGACTCGCACATCCCCCAGCCCCCGCGGGACCTGGAGCGGCCCTGCCTGCTGCCCATCGAGGCCGTGCACTCGATACCAGGTGAGGCACACCTGAGACACACCTGAGACACACCTGTACAGCACCTTTATAGCATCCTCATAGCATCTGTATAGTGTTTATATAGCGTACATTATACCTGTGTCACACCTGTGTCACTGTCCCTGCCTGCTGCCCATCGAGGCCGTGCACTCCATCCCAGGTAAACTCACCTGGGACACACCTGTGTGACACCTGTACACACCTGAGATACCCATACAACTCATACACAGCACCTGTATAGCATCCGTCACACCTGTGTCACACCTGTGCCGCTGTCCCTGCCTGCTGCCCATCGAGGCCGTGCACTCCATCCCAGGTGAGACACACCTGAGACACACCTGGGACACACCTGGGACACACCTATACAGCACCTTTATAGCATCCTCATAGCATCTGTATAGTGTTTATGTAACATCTGTCACACCTGTGTCACACTGTCCCTGCCTGCTGCCCATCGAGGCCGTGCACTCGATACCAGGTAAACTCACCTGAGACAGGTAAACACACCTGAGATACCCATACAGTTCATATATAGCATCTGTATAGCATGTATATACCATCCATCACACCTGTGTCGCTGTCCCTGCCTGCTGCCCATCGAGGCCGTGCACTCCATCCCAGGTGAGACACACCTGAGACACACCTGGGACACACCTGTGCACACCTGAGATACCCGTACAGCTCATACATAACACCTGTATAGCGTCTGTATAACCTACATCACACCTGTGTCACACCTGTGTCACACCTGTGTCACTGTCCCTGCCTGCTGCCCATCGAGGCCGTGCACTCGATACCAGGTGAGGCACACCTGAGACAGGTAAACACACCTGTGTGACACCTGTACACACCTGTACAGCACTGTTATAGCACTTATACATCACCTGTGTCACACCTGTGTCACTGTCCCTGCCTGCTGCCCATCGAGGCCGTGCACTCCATCCCAGGTGAGCTCACCTGTGTGACACCTGGTGCACCTGTGACACAGCTGTCTCACCTTCACAGCTCCTTTACGGCATTTCTGTAATACCTGTTGTACCTGTGTCACACCTGTGTGTCACCTGTCACATCTGACCCTCACCTGTCTCACCTGTCTGACTCTCACCTGTCTCACCTGCCAGGGTGGGGCACGGTGGTCACGGGCACTCTGGAGCGCGGATTGACCCCATACCTGTCACACCTGACCCTCACCTGTCTCACCTGACCCTTACCTGTCTCACCTGTCTGACTCTCACCTGTGCCTTTACCTGTGTCTCACCTGTCTCACCTGTCTCACCTGTCTCACCTGTCAGGGCGGGGCACGGTGGTCACGGGCACGCTGGAGCGCGGAACGACCCCGTACCTGTCTCACCTGTCCCTTACCTGTCTCACCTGTCTGACTCTCACCTGTCTCACCTGTGTCTTTACCTGTCTCTCACCTGACCCTCACCTGTCTCACCTGTCTCACCTGTCTCACCTGTCTCCCCTGTCAGGGCGGGGCACGGTGGTCACGGGCACGCTGGAGCGCGGAACTCTCCGGAAGGGCGACGAGGTCGAACTGCTGGGCTACGGCCGGCACCTGAGGACCACCGTGACCGGTGAGTGACCGTGAGTGACCAATGAGTGACCACTGACCCCTGAGTGACCACTGAGTGACCACTGAGTGACCACACACTGACCACACTGACCACTGACCCGTAACTGACCTGTGAGTGCCCAGGGTGGAGCTGCTGGGCTACGGCCGGCACCTGAGAACCACCGTGACCGGTGAGTGACCATGAGTGACCACTGAGTGAGCATACTGACCATTGACTACACCCTGACCACACAGTGACCACACACTGACCACAGTGACCACTGAGTGACCATGAGTGACCACTGACCCATAACTGACCTGTGAGTGACCACACTGACCACTGAGTAACCACAGTGACCATTGACCACACAGTGACCCGTGAGTGACCAGTGACCGATGACCTGTAACTGACCAGTGAGTGACCACAGAGTGACCACTGAGTGACCACTGACCCCACAGATCCCACATTTAACCCCATAAATGATATAAATTATATAAATTTATGTAAATTTCAGGCATCGAGATGTTCCGCAAGAGCCTGGAGGTGGCCGCTGACAGCCTGGGGGCCCTGCTGCCCCACAGACCCCACACTTCACCCCATGGATCCACATTTAACCCCATGGATCCCACATTTAACCCCACAGACCCCACATTTAACCCCATAAATGATATAAATTTATATAAATTTCACAATTTCAGGCATTGAGATGTTCCACAGGAGCCTGGAGGTGGCCGAGGCCGGGGACAATCTCGGTGCTCTCCTGCCCCACAGACCCCACATTTCACCCCACAGATCCCACATTTAACCCCATAAATCCCCCATTTTACCCCATAAATCACTATAAATCTATATAAATTTCACAATTTCAGGCATTGAGATGTTCCACAAGAGCCTGGAGGTGGCCGAGGCCGGTGATAACCTCGGTGCCCTGCTGCGGGGTCTCCGTCGGGAGGACGTGCGCCCCATAGACCCCATAGATCCCACATTTAACCCCATAGATCCCACATTTAACCCCATAGACCCCAGATTTACCCCATAGATCCCACATTTAACCCCATAAATGATATAAATTATATAAATTTATATAAATTTCAGGCATTGAGGTGTTCCACAAGAGCCTGGAGGTGGCCGAGGCCGGTGATAACCTTGGTGCCCTGCTGCCCCACAGACCCCACATTTAACCCCACAGATCCCACATTTAACCCCATAGATCACTATAAACTATATAAATTTAATGTTTTATAGGCATTGAGATGTTCCACAGGAGCCTGGAGGTGGCCGGGGACAGCCTGGGGGCCCTGCTGCCCCACAGACCCCACATTTCACCCCATGGATCCACATTTAACCCCATAGATCCCACATTTAACCCCATAAATGATATAAATTTATATAAATTTCACAATTTCAGGCATTGAGATGTTCCACAAGAGCCTGGAGGTGGCCGAGGCCGGGGACAATCTCGGGGCCCTGCTCCGGGGTCTCCGCCGCGAGGACGTGCGCCCCATAAACCCCACATTTAACCCCATAGATCACTATAAATGATATAAATTTATATAAATTTCAGGCATTGAGATGTTCCACAAGAGCCTGGAGGTGGCCGAGGCCGGTGATAATTTGGGTGCTCTCCTCCGTGGTCTCCGTCGGGAGGACGTGCGCCCCATAGACCCCACGGATCCCACATTTCACCCCACAGACCCCACATTTAACCCCATAGATCCCACATTTAACCCCATGAATCACTATAAATTTATATAAATTCCACAATTTCAGGCATTGAGATGTTCCACAAGAGCCTGGAGGTGGCCGAAGCAGGTGATAACCTTGGTGCCCTGCTCCGGGGTCTCCGTCGGGAGGACGTGCGCCGGGGCATGGTCGCGGCCCAGCCGGGGACGCTGCAGCCGCAGCAGAAGGTGGAGGCGCAGGTGGGCGCCCGCAGGCGTGGGGCGGCCGTGGGGCGGGTGTGGGGCTGAGGCGGGGCTGGGTGTGGGGCAGGATTGGGGGGTTAATGTGGGGCAGGATTTGGGGTTATTTGGGGCTGGCTGTGGGGCGGGATTGGGGGTGGATGTGGGGCAGAATTTGGGGCTATTTGGGGGTTAATTTGCAGCAGGATTTGGGGTTATGTGGGGCACAGTTTGGGGTTATTTGGGGCTGGGCTTGGGGCAGGATTTGGAGGTTAATTTGGGGCAGGGTTTGGGGCTATTTGGGGCTGGATATGGGGTGAGATTGGGGGTTATTTGCGGCAGGGTTTGGGGTTGTTTGGGGCTGGGTGTGGGGCGGGATTTGGGGTTATGTGGGGCAGGGTTTGGGGCAGCAGTGGGGCAGGTGTGAGGTCATTTGAGGGTGGATATAGGGCAGGATGTGGGGCAGGATTTGGGGTTATTTGGGGGTGGATTATGTGGGGCAGGATTTGGGGCAGGTGTGGGCTTACATGGGGCAGGGTTTATAGCAGATTTTAGGGCAGGATTTGGGGCAGGATTCACGTTATTTGGGGCAGGATTTGGGGCACACGTTGGGCAGGATTTTGGGGCAGGATTGATGTTATTTGGGGCATGTGTGGGGCAGGATTTTGGGGCAGGATTGATGTTATTTGGGGCACGTGTGGGGCAGGATTTATGACAGGTTGTAGGGCAGGATTTTGGGGCAGGATTGGGGTTATTTGGGGCACGTGTGGGGCAGGATTTTGGGGCAGGATTGACGTTATTTGGGGCAGGATTTGGGGCAGGTTTGGGGCACGTGTGGGGCAGGATTTATGACAGGTTGCAGGGCAGGATTTTGGGGCAGGTTTGGGGTTATTTGCGGCAGATTTGTTTTTTTTCGGGGCCGGATCTGGGTCGCGGGGGGCTCGGGATGTGGGGCAGCCCCACAGGCCGCGGGTTAACCCTTTCCTGCCCCCCACAGGTGTACGTGCTGTCCCCGCAGGAGGGCGGGCGCCACAAACCCTTCGTGTCCCACTACGCACCTGTGATGTTCTCACACACCTGGGACATCGCCTGCAGGGTGCTGCTGCCCCCCGGCAAGGTGAGATCTATGGGGCAGGGGGGGATCTATGGGGCTGGGACAGATCTATGGGGTCTGTGGGGCTGGGGTCTGTGGGGCCTGTGGGTCCCATCGCGCACCTGTGATGTTCTCACACACCTGGGACATCGCCTGCAGGGCGCTGCTGCCCCCCGGCAAGGTGAGAGCTGTGGGGTGATCTGTGGGGCTGGGAGGGATCTATGGGGCTGGGGAATGTGGGGTCTGTGGGTCCCGTCACACACCTGTGATGTTCTCGCACACCTGGGACATCACCTGCAGGGTGCTGCTGCCCCCCGGCAAGGTGAGATCTATGGGGCAGGGGGGGATCTATGGGGCTGGGACAGATCTATGGGGTCTGTGGGGCTGGGGAATGTGGGGTCTGTGGGTCCCATCACGCACCTGTGATGTTCTCGCACACCTGGGACATCGCCTGCAGGGCGCTGCTGCCCCCCGGCAAGGTGAGATCTGTGGGGCTGGGACAGATCTATGGGGCTGGGGGGGATCTATGGGGCTGGGACAGATCTATGGGGCTGGGACAGATCTGTGGGGCTGGGGAATGTGGGGTCTGTGGGTCCCATCGCACACCTGTGATGTTCTCGCACACCTGGGACATTGCCTGCAGGGCGCTGCTGCCCCCCGGCAAGGTGAGAGCTGTGGGGCAGGGGGGGATCTGCGGGGTCTATGGGGCTGCTCTAACAGGATCTGTGGGTCTCACCCCACACATTTCACCCTCCCATTTCAGGATTGGGCGACGCCCGGCGAGGATTCGACTGTGGGGCCTCTATGGGGCTGCTCTGACGGGATCCGTGGGGCTGATCTTACGCAATCTATGGGGGGCTGATCTAACGCAATCTATGGGTCTGTGCCCCACAGGAGCTGGTGATGCCCGGCGAGGACGCCACCCTGACCCTGTTATTGCGCCAGCCGATGGTGCTGGAGCAGGGCCAGCGCTTACGGGATTGTTTTAACAGGATCTATGGGATCTGTGGGTCTGGTCTAACACAATCTATGGGTCTCTGCCCCACAGGATCTGGTCATGCCGGGCGAGGACGCCACCCTGACCCTCCTGCTCCACCAGCCCATGGTGCTGGAGCAGGGCCAGCGCTTACGGGATTGTTTTAACAGGGTCTGTGGGATCTGTGGGTCTCACCCCACACATTTCTCTCTCTCTGCCCCACAGGATCTGGTGATGCCGGGTGAGGACGCCACTCTCACTCTCCTATTGCGCCAGCCGATGGTTCTGGAGCAGGGCCAGCGCTTATGGGGCTGCTCTAACAGGATCTATAGGGCTGATTTAACAGGGTCAATGGGATCTGTGGGTCTGGTCTAACACAATCTATGGGTCTCTGCCCCACAGGATCTGGTCATGCCGGGCGAGGACGCCACCCTGACCCTGCTGCTCCGCCAGCCGATGGTCCTGGAGCAGGGCCAGCGCTTATGGGCTCTATAGAGTTTATGGGGTCTATAGGGCTGATTTCACAGGATCTGTGGGTCTCACCCCACACATTTCTCTCTCTCTGCCCCACAGGATCTCGTGATGCCGGGCGAGGACGCCGCCCTGACCCTCCTGCTCCGCCAGCCGATGGTGCTGGAGCAGGGCCAGCGCTTATGGGCTCTATAGAGTTTATGGGGTCTATAGGGCTGATGTAACAGGGTCTGTGTGATCTGTGGGTCTCACCCCACACATTTCTCTGTTTCAGGATCTGGTCATGCCGGGCGAGGACGCCACCCTGACCCTGCTGCTCCGCCAGCCGATGGTTCTGGAGCAGGGCCAGCGCTTACGGGATTGTTTTAACAGGATCTGTGGGTCTGGTCTAACACAATCTATGGGTCTCTGCCCCACAGGATCTGGTGATGCCGGGTGAGGACGCCGCCCTCACTCTCCTCCTGAGGCAGCCGATGGTCCTGGAGCAGGGCCAGCGCTTATGGGCTCTGTGGAGTTTATGGGATCTATAGGGCTGATTTAACAGGATCTATGGGTCTCACCCCACACATTTCTCTCTCTCTCTGCCCCACAGGATCTCGTCATGCCGGGCGAGGACGCCACCCTGACGCTGTTATTGAGGCAGCCGATGGTTCTGGAGCAGGGCCAGCGCTTACGGGATTGCTCTAACAGGATCTATAGGGCTGCTCTAACAGGGTCTATGGGATATACAGGATCTGTGGGTCTGATCTATGGGTCTCTGCCCCACAGGAGCTGGTGATGCCGGGCGAGGACGCCACTCTCACTCTCCTGCTCCGCCAGCCGATGGTTCTGGAGCAGGGCCAGCGCTTATGAGATTAACAGGATCTATGGGATATACAGGGTCTGTGTGATCTGTGGGTCTCACCCCACACATTTCTCTCTCTGCCCCACAGGATCTGGTCATGCCGGGCGATGACGCCACTCTCACTCTCCTGCTCCGCCAGCCGATGGTCCTGGAGCAGGGCCAGCGCTTCACGGGATTGCTTTAACAGGATCTATAGGGCTGATGTAACAGGATCTATGGGATCTGTGGGGCTGATCTATGGGTCTCTGCCCCACAGGAGCTGGTGATGCCGGGTGAGGACGCCACTCTCACTCTGCTGCTCCGCCAGCCGATGGTGCTGGAGCAGGGCCAGCGCTTATGGGATTGTTTTAACAGGGTCTATGGGATCTGTGGGTCTGAGCTAACACAATCTATGGGTCTGTGCCCCACAGGAGCTGGTGATGCCGGGCGAGGACGCCGCTCTCACTCTCCTGTTGAGGCAGCCGATGGTTCTGGAGCAGGGCCAGCGCTTATGGGGCTGCTCTAACAGGGTCTATGGGATATACAGGGTCTATGGGATCTGTGGGTCTGAGCTAACACAATCTATGGGTCTGTGCCCCACAGGATCTCGTGATGCCCGGTGAGGACGCCACCCTGACCCTGCTGCTGCGCCAGCCCATGGTTCTGGAGCAGGGCCGGCGCTTATGGGATTGTTTTAACAGGATCTATAGGGCTGATGTAACAGGATCTGTGGGTCTCACCCCACACATTTCTCTCTCTCTGCCCCACAGGAGCTGGTGATGCCGGGCGAGGACGCCGCTCTCACTCTCCTCCTGCGCCAGCCGATGGTTCTGGAGCAGGGCCAGCGCTTATGGGATTGTTTTAACAGGATCTATAGGGCTGATGTAACAGGATCTGTGGGTCTCACCCCACACATTTCTCTGTTTCAGGATCTGGTCATGCCCGGCGAGGACGCCACCCTGACCCTGTTACTCCGCCAGCCCATGGTTCTGGAGCAGGGCCAGCGCTTATGGGGCTGCTCTAACAGGATCTATGGGATATACAGGATCTGTGGGATCTGTGGGTCTCACCCCACACATTTTTCTCTCTCTCTGCCCCACAGGAGCTGGTGATGCCGGGCGAGGACGCCACCCTGACGCTGTTATTGCGCCAGCCGATGGTTCTGGAGCAGGGCCAGCGCTTACGGGATTGCTCTAACAGGGTCTATGGGATATACAGGATCTGTGGGTCTGGTCTAACACAATCTATGGGTCTCTGCCCCACAGGAGCTGGTGATGCCGGGCGAGGATGCCACCCTCACACTGTTATTGAGGCAGCCGATGGTTCTGGAGCAGGGCCAGCGCTTCACGGGATTGTTTTAACAGGATCTATGAGATCTGTGGGTCTCACCCCACACATTTTTCTCTCTCTGCCCCACAGGAGCTGGTGATGCCGGGCGAGGACGCCACCCTCACTCTCCTATTGAGGCAGCCGATGGTTCTGGAGCAGGGCCAGCGCTTATGGGATTGTTTTAACAGGGGTCTATGGGATATACAGGATCTGTGGGTCTGAGCTAACACAATCTATGGGTCTCTGCCCCACAGGATCTGGTCATGCCGGGCGAGGACGCCACCCTGACTCTCCTGCTCCGCCAGCCGATGGTTCTGGAGCAGGGCCAGCGCTTCACGCTGCGCGACGGCGCCCGCACCATCGGCACCGGGGTGGTGGCCCAGGTGCTGCCCATGGGCGACAAGGACAAGGAGATCACCTGGGGCTGACCCCGCCCACAGAGGGGGGCGTGGCCACGCCCATCGCCAGGCCCCGCCCCCCTCGCCGGCCCCGCCCACCATGCGCTGACCCCGCCCCCGGTGCCGCCCATGGGGGACAAGGACAAGGAGATCACCTGGGGCTGACCCCGCCCACATGGCCCGGCCACGCCCCCTCTGTGAGCCCCGCCCCCAACACCGTCTGGCCCCGCCCCCCCATCCACTGAGCCCACCCGTCCCTCCATTGCTGCCAATGGGGGTGGCCCCGCCCCCGGCCACAGGAATTGGCCCCTCCCACAAAGGGCTCAGCCCCTCCCCCTTCATGGGCTTAACCCCGCCCAAACGTGGGTCAGCCCCGCCCCCATTTTAGGGGTCGACCCCCAAAGGGGCGTGGCCAGTTCTAAAGAGGGCGGGTTCAGGTCTAAAGGGGCGTGGTCTGTTCCAAAGGGGCGGGGTCTGTTCTGAGCCTTTCCAAAGGGGCGGGAATGGGGGGGTGGGCGGGGTCTGTCTGTCAATCACGGTTCGGGGGGGGCGTGGCCGCGCTGTCGCCCCTCCCCCAATAAAGGCTCCACCTCCGTTGTGGTTTTTTTTTTTTTTTCATTTTTATTCCGTTTTTTTTTTTTTTTTTTAATTTTATTTTATTTTCATTTTTCCCTTTTTTCGGCCGTTTCTGCCCCAAATTTCCCTCCCCCGCCCCGGCCCCTCCCCCCACTATAAATTAATACAAAACGGGGGCGGGGGAGGGGCGGGGCAGCGAGGCCCCGCCCCCGCTGGGGTTGGCCCCGCCCCCCTTTGGGGCTGGCCCCGCCCCCCGCGCTGTCAATCAGGTCCCGGGGTGGAACTGGAGCTGCTGGGACTGAACTGGGGGGGGGGGGAGGGGAGAGGGGGCGGGGTCAGCACCGGGAGCGACCTTTGACCCCTGACCCCCCCCCGCCACACACAGTGACCCCCGACCCCAAGCGGTCTCTGAGTGACCCCTGAGTGACCCCGGAGTGACCTGTGACCCCAAAGTTAATGAGTGACCCCTGACCTCTGGGTGACCCTGAGTGACCCCAGTGTGACCTAAGGGTGACCCCTGACCTCCGGATGACGTCAGTGTCACCTCTGACCTCTGAGTGAATCCAAGGCGACCCCGAACGACCCCAAATTCACCTCAGAATGACCCCGGAGTGACCCACGGCTGACCCCTGACCTCAGTGTGACCCTGCAGTAACCCCTGACCCCTGAATGACCCCTGAGTGACCCACGGCTGACCCCTGACCTCAGTGTGACCCTGAATGACCCCTGAGTGTCCCCTGAATGACCCCTGAGGGTCCCCTGACCCCTGAATGACCCCTGAATGACCCCTGGCCCCTGAGTGACCCCTGAATGACCCCTGACCCCTGAATGACCCGCGAGTGACCCCAGCCCCTCCCCCCTAGTTAGCCCCTCCCCCTGACCTGGGGCGTGGCCGATGAAGCCGAAGGGGGCGGGGCTCTGCGCGGGCAGGGGCGGGGCCTGCGCGGGGGGCGGGGCGTGGAGCAGCGTGATCACCTGGGGGGGGGGATGGGCGGGGCCGGGCACGTGCGGCTGCAATAGGGGTGGGGGAGGGGAGGGGGGCGGGGTCAGCCAGAGGCCACGCCCCCCCGCGGCCGCTCCCCCACCCCCCCAATTCCGCCTTTTTTACCCCCAAAATTTTTTTTCCCAATTTTTCTTTGTTTCCCCTCCCCCACCCCCAAATTTTCGGGTTTTTCCCCCAAATTTCCCCTCCCCCCCCCCCCACCCCCCCCATTTCCCCTCCCCCTCCCAACCCGATCCCCGGCCCCTCCCCCACCCCCAATTTTGCTTTTTTTTCCCCCAAAAAAATTTTCCTCAATTTTTCTCCGTTTCCCCTCCCCCACCCCCAAATTTTCGCGTTTTTCCCCCCAAATTTCCCCTCCCCCACCCCCATTTCCCCTCCCCCTCCCATTCCAAACCCCGGCCCCTCCCCCACCCCCAATTTTCCCGTTTTTTTCCCCCAAAAAAATTCTCCTTTTCCCGCCCCTCCCCCCCCCATAATTTTTAGGTTTTTTCCCCCCCAAATTTCCCCCCTTGGCCCCGCCCCCCTTGCCCTTGGCCCCGCCCCCCCCGGCCGTGGCCCCGCCCCCACCTGTGTCACGTGCCCGTATCCATGGTGATGCAGCGCGAACACGGCGGGGGGGGGAGGGGCGGCGGGAGGGGGAGGGGCGGCCCCGGCCCCGCCCCCCTGCGCTGGGTTGGGAGGGGGCGGGGCCTGGGGAGGGGCGGGGCCGAACCCGCCCTGGGGGGAGGGGGCGGAGCCGGGAGGGGGGGGCGGGGCCGAGCCCGCGGGAGGGGGCGGGGCCGAGGAAGGGGGGGGGAGGGGCGCCGGAAGCGCCAGAAGGGGGAGGGGCCGAGGGCGGGGGGAGGGGCGGAGGGGGCGGGGCCGAGGAAGAGCCCCGGGGCGGGGGGGGGGAGGGGCGGGGGCGGAGCCTCCTCCGTGCTGGAACAGAGCAGAGGGGGCGGGGTCAGAGCAAAAGGGGGCGGGGCTAATGAAAGGGGGCGGGGTTAGAGCAAAGGGGGCGGGGTTAATAAAAGAGGTGGGGTTAACGCAAAGGGGGCGGGGTTGGAGCAACGGGGGCGGGGCTAATGAAAAGGGGTGGGGTTAATGCAAAGGGGCGGGGTTAATGAAAAGGGGGCGGGGCTAATGAAAAGGGGTGGGGTTAATGCACAGGGGGTGGGGTTAATGAAAAGGGGCGGAACTAATGCAAAGGGGGCGGAGTTAATAAAAAGGGGCGGGGTTAATGCAAAGGGGGCGGGGTTAATTTGAAAGGCAACAGGGTTAATTCACAGGGGGCGGGGTTAACGCAAAGGGGCGGGGTTAATGAAAAGGGGCGGGGTTACTTAAAGGGGGACAGGGTTACTTCAAAGTGGGCGTGGTCAGCTCAGAGTGGGCGTGTCCTCCCCCCGTTCCCCGCCCCCCCCCCCCCCTTTCCCGCCGCTTACCTGCCCAGGTGAGGCCGTGGGGGCGGGGCTGGAGCCGCCCCGCCCGCCGCGGGGGAGGGGCCGAGCTGGGGGGGGGGGGAAGGGCGGGTGCACGGCGGCTGCGGGGGAGGGGCGGGGAGAGAATATGGAAATGAGGGGGCGGGGCCAGAAAACCAGAACAAAACCGACCCCAAAAATGCCCAAAATTGCACAAAAACGGCCCAAATTACCCCAAAATGGCCCCAAAAGGACCCAAATTACCCAAAATGATCAAATTAACCCAAAATTACCCAAAAATGGCCCAAATTACCCCAAAATTGTTCCCAAAATGGCCCCAAAATGACCCAAGTTACCCAAAATGACCAAATCAAACCAAAATTAACCAAAAATGGCCCAAATTACCCCAAAATGGCCCCAAAATGGCCCCAAAATGACCCCAAAATGACCAAATTAAACCAGAATTAACCAAAAATCGCCCAAATCAGTGAAAATTATCTAAAATGACCCCAAATGTCCCAAAATCCCCGGAATTACCCTGAAATTGACCCCAAAATGACTCAAATTAGCACAAAATTAATAAAAATTGTCAAAAATAACCCCAAATGCCCCAAAATCGCTGAAATTACCTCAAGACAGACCCAAACTGACCCAAAATACCCCAAAATTGCCCCAAAAAAAACTCAGACAAATCAAAAATCCCCCAAAGGCCCCAAAATGAACCCGGACATGCAAATGAGGGGGCGTGGCGGGGGGGCGTGTCTCACCGTAGAGCGGCGTCCCGGGGGGCGGAGCTTCCGGCGGCGGGGGCGGGGCGAAGGGCGGGGCCGCGGCGGGGGGCGGGGCCGGGGCGGGGGGGGAGGGGTGGTGGTGGTGGGCGGGGCCCTGGTGGGGCGGGGGGAGGAGCCTGGCCCCGCCCGGCAGCAGCGGCGCGAACACGGGCTGGGGGCGGGGCAAACAGAGAGGGGGCGGGGTCAGGGGCGGGGCAGGGCCGAGTGCGGCACAGCCCCGCCCCTCGTTAAATATTCACAGCCCCGCCTAATTGTTAAATATTCACAGCCCCGCCCATCATTAAATATTCACAGCCCCACCCCTCGTTAAATATTCTCAGCCCCACCCCTCATTAAATATTCAATACCCCGCCCCTCATTAAATATTCACAGCCCCTGCCCTCGTTAAATATTCACAGCCCCACCCATCATTAAATATTCACAGCCCCTCCCCTTTGTTAAATATTCACAGCCCCTCCCCTCATTAAACATTCACAGCCCTACCCCTTTCTTAATTATTCACAGCCCCTCCCTTCATTAAATATTCACAGCCCCGCCCATCGTTAAATATTCATGGCCCCTCCCTTTATTAAATATTCACAGCCCCTCCCCTCAATCATTCACAGCCCCACCCCTCATTAAATATTCATGGCCCCTCTCCACCTTAGTTCAAGCCCCTCCTTCCTGCTTGGCCCCTCCCCCAATTTTAACCCCTCCCCATCCCATTCAAAGCCCCTCCCCCGCCCTTTAGCCCCTCCCCCCATGTCAGGCCCCTCCCCCCCCATCCCCGGCCCCTCCCCCTGCGCCCCGATTGGCCGTTACCTGCTGGTAGTGGGGGAGGGGCGGCACCAGCGTGGGCGGGGGCCGGGGGCGGGGCCTGTCCCGGGAAGGGCAGGAAGGACGAGAAGGGCGGGGGCGGGGCCGCCACCAGAGGGGGCGGGGCCGAGCCGGGCGAGGGGTGGGGCTCGCTGCGGGGGGGGAGGGGCGAGCCTGGGGATGGAGGGGGGAGAGAAAAGGGGGCGGGGTCAGCGAGGGGGCGGGGCTCGGTGCGAGAGCCACGCCCCCTCCGTGTGTGGGCGGGGCTTGGCGGAAGGGGCGGGGCTCACCTTTGGCCCCGCGGAACTTTCCGGAGGCGGAGCCGGAAACGGGGAACGGGAAAAGCTGGGGGGGCTGGGAACAGACAAGGGGGCGGGGTCAGCGAGGCCACGCCCCCTCCCTTGTCCCCGCCCCCCTATCACCTGTCACTCACCTGGACGGGGGCGGGGCCCACGTGGAGCTGGGGGATGTACGAGATGTAGTGGGGGGGAGGGGCTGGGTAGAGCCCCGCCCCCGCCCCGCCCCCGGCCCCGCCCCCTCCCGGGCCGGCCCCGCCCCCCGCGGGCAGCGCCCCCAGCGCGGGGGAGGGGCGGGGCGTGGGGGAGGGGGCGGGGCCGGGCGGGGCCTTGGCCTGGGGGGGCGGGGACAGAAGGAAAAGGGGGAGGGGTCAGTGAGTTCCGGAACTGCGCTGGCCACGCCCACAGCGATGACCTCACCCCTTGCCCTTAACCTTTAGCCCCGCCCCTTTCTTCAGTCCCTCCCACTTTACCCAGCCCCTCCCCCTTCTCTTTAACCCCGCCCCCAAAGTTTAACCCCTCCCATTCCAGCTCCTCCCCCAATTTTTAATGACCTCCCCTCCCATTAACTCCTCCCCTTTCCTTTAGCCCCTCCCCTTTCCTTTACCTCCTCCCCTTTCCTTTTGCCCCTCCCCTTTCCTTTAAATCCTCCCCTTTCCTTTAACTCCTCCCCTTTCCTTTAGCCCCTCCCCTTTCCTTTAACTCCTCCCCTTTCCTTTAGCCCCTCCTTTTTCCTTTAACTCCTCCCCTCCTTAGCCCCTCCCCTTTCCTTAGCCTTTCCCTTTACCCCGCCCCCTCCCCAAAGCCCCTCCCACATTCCCTTTAGCCCCACCCCCTCCCACCACGCCCTTGTCATTTCAGCCCCTCCCCTATTTTAGCCCCGCCCCCTTTTCCCATTAGACCGCTCCCCATTTTAGCCCCGCCCTCCCTCCCAGCAGGCCCCGCCCTGTTTCCCTTTAGCCCCGCCCCCTTTCCCTTTAGCCCCGCCCCTCTCACCAGGCCCCGCCCAGGGCTGAATTCCTTCGCGTTCGGGTTCAGCCTCGAGCGCTTCACCTGCCTGGGGGGCGGGGCCAAAAGGGAAAAGGGGCGGGGTCACACACGGGGGGGCGTGGCCTCCGCCTGCCCCTCCCCCCAATGCGAAGCCACGCCCCCGAAATCCGGGGTTAAACCGCCCAAAATTGGGGTTCCGCCCCTCCCCAAAGCCCCTCCCCTTTCGTGAGGCCACGCCCCCTCCCCCGGCCACGCCCCCTCCCCCGGCCCCGCCCCCACTCACTCCGACACAGGCTCCGCCTCCTCCTTCCCCTCCCCCGCCCCGGGGGGGCTCCGCGGGGGGGTCGCGCTGGCCACGCCCCCTCCCGGCCTCGGCCCCGCCCCCTGCGGCCCCGCCCCCGCCTGGGAGGGATCGGGGGGCGGGGCCCGGGGAGGGGGCGGGGCCAGGGGCGGGGCGGCGGGGGGGGGCTGGGAGAGAAAAATGGGAAAAAAATTGAATTGACCCAAAATGACCCAAAACGACCCAAAATAAACACGAACGTCCCCAAAAAAATCGCTGAAATTAAACCAAAAATGACCCAAAAATGACCCAAATCAACCCAAAATTAACGGAAATTATCTAAATTAACCCTGAATGTCCCAAAAGTTACAGAAATTGACCCAAAACTGAACCAAATTAACCCAAAATTAATGGAAGTTGTCTAAATTAACACTAAATGTCCCAAAAGTTGCAGAAATTGACCCAAAAATGACCCAAATCTACCCAAAATTCATGAAAATTATCTAAATTCACCTGAAGTGTCCCAAAAGTTACAGAAATTAACCCAAAACTGAACCAAATTAACCCAAAATTATTGGAAGTTATGTAAATTCACCCTAAACGTCCCAAAAGTTGCAGAAATTGACCCAAAAATGACCCAAACCAACCCAAAATTAATGGAAGTTGTCTAAATTAACCCTAAATGTACCAAAAGTTACAGAAACTAACCCAAAACTGAACCAAATTAACCCAAAATGAGCAAAACCAATGGAAAATTAACTCAAAGAAACCCAAACTATCCAGAATTACCCAAAAATGACCCAAATCAACCCAAAATTAATGGAAGTTGTCTAAATTAACCCTCAATGTCCCAAAAGTTACAGAAATTGACCCAAAACTGAACCAAATTAACCCAAAATGAGCAAAAGCAATGGAAAATAAACTCAAAAAACATCAAACTATCCAGAATTACCCAAAAATGACCCAAATTAACACAATGTAACGAAAATCACCTGGAACAGCCCTGAAAACCCCAAAATTACTGAAATCAACCCAAAAACGGCCCCGAAACGACCCAAACGGCCCCAAAATAAATGAAAATTATTTAAAATAAGACTGAGAGTCTCAAAAATTGGTGAAATGGAACAAAAAATCGCCCAAATTAACCCAAATCGCCCAAAATTATTTTGAAATTACCCCAAAAAATTTAAACGAACCCAAATCGCCCAAAATTATTTTAAATTACCCCAAAAATCGAACGAACCCAAATCTCGTGAGAGTTGATTTTAAATTACCCCAAAAATCAAACAAACCCAAATCGCCCAAAAACGGCCCCAAGGCCCGCCCCCACCCCGCGCGTGGCCCCGCCCCCTTCCCTTTCAGCCCCGCCCCCTTTCCCCCGGCCCCGCCCCCACCTTGCCCATCCCCCGCGGCTCCTCCCTCGCTCTGGCTCCGCCTCCTGTGGGGGGGAAGGGGGCGTGGTCAGCGCTGATGGTGGGCGTGGCCTCCCCAAGCCCCTCCCCCCCCCCCCTTTACCTTTGCGGGGGGTCCCGGGCGGCTCCGGGGGGGCGGGGGAGGGGCACGGCGGGGGCGGGGCCTCCTTGAGGGGCGGGGAAGGGGGGGCGGGGCTCTGCGGCCGCCCCTCCCCCAACCCCGGCGGGGGGAGGGGCTCGGCCTTGCCCGGGGGGGCGGGGCCAGGGGGGAGCGAGGCCACGCCCCCTGTACCACTTTGGCCCCGCCCCCCTCCCCCCCGCAGGGGCCGCTGGGCCTTGGGCGACGTCCGGGCGGGGCCTGCAAAAGGGGGAGGGGCCGGGTGACCACGCCCACAACCCCGAGCCACGCCCACCATTGAAAATCCCCTCCGCCCAAACCTTAAGCCCCTCCCCCCCATAAGTTTAGGCCACTCCCCCACCCCTTTAAGCCCCTCCCCGTTCTTTTAGGCTCCTCCCCTCATCCCAGAACCCCTCCCCCACCTTTTAAACCCCTCCCCCACAACCTTTAAGCCCCTCCCCTCAGATTTTAGGCCACTCCCCCCACCCCCGCCCCCGCCCCATCTGTTTAGCTCCGCCCCCCACACTTCAAGCCCCTCCCTTTTCCACTTTAAGCTCCACCCACTCTTGCCCCTCCCCCACACTCTTTAAGCCCCTCCCCTTAAGCCCCTCCCCTTTTTAAGCCCCTCCCCCTTTTTAAGCCCCTCCCCATCGATTTAGCCCCTCCCATTTTGGCCCCTCCCCCTTTGGCCCCTCCCCCTCACCTCCGTCCAGTCCTGGCTCGGAGTGGGGGAGGGGCTGCGGGTGGGGCGGGGGCGGGGCCAGCGCGGCCCCTCCCCCCGGCCTGGGCCCCGCCCCCGCGCGGGGGGGGCAGCGCGGGGACCCCCCCAGGCCCCGCCCCCTCTGCGGGGGGAGGGGCGGCGGCTTCTCCCTGGGGGCAAAGGGCAGAGGGCAGAGGTCAGAGGTCAGCGGGATTTGGGGGGAAATTTGGGGGATTTTGGGTCAATTTCGGCGAATTTTTGGGTGAATTTTTGGTGCGTTTTTGGCAGAGTTTGGGGGAGATTTGGGGGGAAATTTTGGCAGAATTTTGGGTGAATTTTGGGCAGATTCTGGGCAGAATTTTGGGCAGATTCTGGGCAGAATTTTGGGTGAATTTTGGGCAGATTTTGGGTGAGTTTTGAGTGAATTTTGGGCAGAATTTTGGTGAATTTCAGGTGAGTTTTGGGTGAATTTTGGGCAGATTGTGGGCAGCGTTTTGGGTGAATTTCGGGTGAACGTTGGGCAGAATTTTGGGTGAATTTTGGGCAGAATTTGGGTGAGTTTTGGGTGAATTCTGGGCAGAATTTTGGGTGAATTTTGGGCAGCGTTTTGGGGTGAATTTTGGGCAGATTTTGGGCTGGATTTTGGGTGAATTCCGGGGGAATTTCAGATTAATTTGGAGCGGAATTTTAAGTGAAATTCTGGGCAGATTTTGGGTGAATTTTGGACACATTTTGAGGTGAATTCTGGGTTAATTTCAGGCCATTTTTGGGTAAAGCTCGGGTGAACTTCGGGCAGAGTTTGGGGTGGGTTTTGAAGTGAATTTTGGGTGAGTTTTAGGTTGATTTTGTGCGAATTTTGGGTGGATTTCGGGTGAATTCTGGGCAGAATTTTGGGGTGAAATTTGGGGGGAGTTCTGGAAGAATTTTGGGGTTATTTTAGGCGTATTTAGGGTGAATTTTTGGGTTAATTTTTCGTAGTGTTTTTTAGTGAATTTTGGGTCAATTCCAGGTGAATTTTTGGGTGAATTTCGGGTCAATTCCAGAAGAATTTTTGGGTGAATTTTTGGGTGAATTTTGCGTCAATTCCCGGTTAATTTTTAGTGAATTCTGGGTCAATTCCAGGTGAATTTTTGGGTGAATTTTGGGTCAATTCCAGATTAATTTTTTAGTGAATTTTGCGTCAATTCCAGGTGTATTTTTGGGTGAATTTTGGGTCAATTCCAGGTGAATTTTTGGGTGCATTTTACGTCAATTCCCGGTTAATTTTTTGGTGAATTCTGGGTCAATTCCAGGTGAATTTGGGTCAATTCCAGGTGAATTTTTGGGTGAATTTTGGGTCGATTCCAGGTGAATTTTTGGGTGAATTTCAGGTCAATTCCAGGTGAATTTTTAGTGAATTCTGGGTCAATTCCAGGTGAATTTTTGGGTGAATTTCGGGTCAATTCCAGTTGAATTTTTGGGTGAATTTTGCGTCAATTCCTGGTGAATTTTGGGTCACTTCCAGGTGAATTTTTGGGTGAATTTCGGGTCAATTACAGGTGTGTTTTTGGGTGAATTTTTGGGTGAATTTTGCGTCAATTCCAGGCTAATTTATTAGTGAATTTTGCATCAATTCCAGGTGAATTTTTCAGTGAATTTCAGGTCAATTACAGGTGAATTTTTGGGTGAATTTTTGGGTGAATTCTGGGTCAATTCCAGGTGAATTTTTGGGTGAATTTTGGGTCGATTCCAGGTGAATTTTTTAGTGAATTTTGTGTCAATATCAGGTTAATTTTTTAGTGAATTTCGGGTCAATTCCAGTTGAATTTTTGGGTGAATTTTGTGTCAATTCCAGGTGAATTTTGGGTCAATTCCAGGTGAATTTTTGGGTGAATTTCGGGTCAATTACAGGTGTGTTTTTGGGTGAATTTTTGGGTGAATTTTGCGTCAATTCCAGGCTAATTTATTAGTGAATTTTGCATCAATTCCAGGTGAATTTTTGGGTGAATTTTGGGTCGATTCCAGGTGAATTTTTTAGTGAATTTCGGGTCAATATCAGGTTAATTTTTTAGTGAATTTCGGGTCAATTCCAGATGAATTTTTGGGTGAATTTTGTGTCAATTCCAGGTGAATTTTGGGTCAATTCCAGGTGAATTTTTGGGTGAATTTCGGGTCAATTACAGGTGTGTTTTTGGGTGAATTTTTGGGTGAATTTTGCGTCAATTCCAGGCTAATTTATTAGTGAATTTTGCATCAATTCCAGGTGAATTTTTGGGTGAATTTCGGGTCGATTCCCGGTTAATTTTTAGTGAATTTCGGGTCAATTCCAGGTGAATTTTTGAGTGAATTCTGCATCAATTCCAGATGAATTTTTGGGTGAATTTTGGGGCAATTCCAGGTGAATTTTTGAGTGAATTTGCGTCAATTCCAGGTGAATTTTTCGGTGAATTTCGGGTCAATTCCAGATGAATTTTTGGGTGAATTTTGCGTAAATTCCAGGTGAATTTTTGGGTGAATTTTGGGTCAATTCCAGGCTAATTTATTAGTGAATTTTGCATCAATTCCAGGTGAATTTTTGAGTGAACTTTGCGTCAATTCCAGTTGAATTTTTTAGTGAATTTCGGGTCAATTCCAGGTGAATTTTTGGGTGAATTTTGCGTCAATTCCAGGTTAATTCATTAGTGAATTTTGGGTCAGTTCCAGATGAATTTTTGGGTGAATTTCGGGTCAATTCCAGGTTAATTTTTTAGTGAGTTTTGGGTCCATTCCAGGTGAATTTCTGGGTGAATTTTGCGTCAATTCCAGATGAATTTTTGGGTGAATTTTTGGGTGAATTCTGAGTCAATTCCAGGTGAATTTTTCGGTGATTTTGGGGTCAATTCCAGATGAATTTTTGGGTGAATTTTGCGTCAATTCCAGGTGAATTTCTGGGTGAATTTCGGGTCAGTTCCAGGTGAATTTTTGGGTGAATTTTTGGGTGAATTTTGCATCAATTCCAGGTGAATTTTTCAGTGAATTTCGGGTCAATTACAGGTGAATTTTTGGGTGAATTTTTGGTTGAATTTCGGGTCAATTCCAGTTGAATTTTTTTAATGAATTTTGGGTCAATTCCAGATGAATTTTTGGGTGACTTTTTGGGTGAATTTTGGGTCAATTCCAGGTGAATTTTTGGGTGAATTTTGCGTCAATTCCAGGTGAATTTTTGGGTGAATTTTGTGTCAATTCCAGTTGAATTTTTGAGTTAATTCTGGGTCAATTCCAGATCAATTTTTGGGTGAATTTTGGGTCAATTCCAGGTTAATTTTTGAGTGAATTTTGCGTCAATTCCAGGTTAATTTTATAGTTAATTTTGGGTCAATTCCAGGTGAATTTTTTAGTGAATTTTGTGTCAATTCCAGGTTAATTTTTTAGTGAATTTCGGGTCAATTCCAGATGAATTTTTGGGTGAATTTTTGGGTGAATTTTGCGTCAATTCCAGGTGAATTTTTGGGTGAATTCTGGGTCAAATCCAGGTGAATTTTTGGGTGAATTTTGTGTCAATTCCCGGTTAATTTTTTAGTGAATTCTGGGTCAATTCCAGATGAATTTTTGGGTGAATTTTGCGTCAATTCCAGGTGAATTTTTGGGTGAATTTTGCGTCAATTCCAAGTGAATTTTTTAGTGAATTCTGCGTCAATTCCAGATGAATTTTTGGGTGAATTTCGGGTCAATTCCAGGTGAATTTTTGGGTGAATTTCGGGTCAATTCCAGGTGAATTTCTGGGTGAATTTTGGGTCAATTCCTGGTGAATTTTTCAGTGAATTTCGGGTCAATTACAGGTGAATTTTTGGGTGGATTTTTGGGTGAATTTTGCATCAATTCCAGGCTTATTTTTTAGTGAATTTTGCGTCAATTCCAGTTGAATTTTTGGGTGAATTTTGTGTCAATTCCCGGTTAATTTTTTAGTGAATTCTGGGTCAGTTCCAGATGAATTTTTGAGTGAATTTTGGGTCAATTCCAGATGAATTTTTGAGTGAATTTCGGGTCAAATCCAGGTGAATTTTTGGGTGAATTTTTGGGTGAATTTTGTGTCAATTCCCGGTTAATTTTTTTAGTGAATTCTGGGTCAATTCCAGATGAATTTTTGGGTGAATTTTGGGTCCATTCCAGGTGAATTTTATAGTGAACTTTGGGTCAATTCCAGTTGAATTTCTGGGTGAATTTCGGGTCAATTGCAGGTGATTTTTTGGGTGAATTTTTGGGTGAATTTTGCGTCAATTCCAGGTGAATTTTGGGTCAATTCCAGATGAATTTTTGAGTGAATTTTGCGTCAATTCCAGGTGAATTTTTCAGTGAATTTTGCATCAATTCCGGATGAATTTTTGGGTGAATTTCGGGTCAATTCCAGATGAATTTCTGGGTGAGTTTCAGTTAAATTTTGGCCCAATTTTGCCCCTTTCCCCCCCATTTCCCACCTGTGGGCGGCGCCCCCTGCTGGGCTCTCCCTGCCCGAGCCCGGCTGGGCGTGGCCGGGGCTGGGCGTGGCCGCTGCCGGCGGGGGCGTGTCCGCGGCGGCAGTGGGCGTGGCCTGGCGCGGGCCCCGCCCCCCCTCGCCGTCCTCGTCCTCCAGCGCCGCCCGCAGGCGGTGCCCGGGCAGGGCCTCGATCTCGCGGGCCAGGGCGGCGGCTCGGGCCAGGCGCTGCCGCCACGACGCGCTGTCCTCCCTCGTCAGGGGCACCCTAAAGGGTTAAACACCCAAAAAGAGAGAAATTCAGCCCAAAAAACCCCGCGAAAATCCGTTCAGAAACGGCCAAACCGCGCCCCAAAAACCCCGGCAAAAAAACGCAAAAAGACGCCCCAAAAAACAGCACAAAACACCCCAGAAAATGGCACAAAAAGCTAAAAATAAATACCCTGAAAAGCCCCAAAAACCACCCCAAAAAGCACAGAAAAATCAGCCACAAAACCCAAAAAAAAACTCCTCAAAAAAAAGCCCAAAAATTCTGTGGGAAATGCCCCAAAATGAGCCCCAAACCGCCCAGACCAGGACGCGCTGTCCTCGCGGGTCAGGGGCACCCTGAAGGGTTAAACACCCAAAAATCCCTGATTTCAGCCCAAAAAACCCCGCGAAAATCCGTTCAGAAACGGCCAAACCGCGCCCCAAAAACCCCGGCAAAAAAACGCAAAACACGCCCCAAAAACAGCCCAAAAAACCCTGGAAAACAACACCAAAAAACTAAAAATAAATACTCTAGAAAGCCCAAAAAAACACCCCAAAAAGCACAGGAAAATCAGCCCCAAAACCCAAAAAAACTCCTCAAAAAAAAGCCCAAAAAAACACCCCAAAAAGCACAGAAAAATCAGCCACAAAACTCAAAAAAATCTCCTCAAAAAAAAGCCCAAAAATTCTCTGGGAAATGCCCCAAAATGAGCCCCAAACCGCCCGGGCGCAGCGTCCTCCCTTGTGAGGGGCACCCTAAAGGGTTAAACACCCAAAAATCCCCGATTTCGGCCCAAAAACCCCAGGAGAAACCAAAAAAAAAAAAAGCATAAAAATCAAAACTAAATTTAAAAAAAAACGCTTAAAAAATCCCCAAAAAAATCACAAAAAAAATCCAAAAAAAAATCAGAAAAAATCAGGAAAAAATCAGAAAAAAATCCCGCAACCCCCCAAAATCCCAGAAAGCCCCAAAATGCCCGGATTTGGCCCCAAACGCACGTGTGGGCGGCCAGGCTGGAGCCGCAGGTGCTCCTGACCCCAGAAAATGCCCCAAAAAAGCAGAAAAAACCTCAAAAAATTTTTAAAAAATCCCAAAAAATCCCCAAAAAACCTCAAAAAATAAAAACCAAAAAAAAAAACCCAAAAGACCCAAAAAAACCCCCAAGAGAACCCAAAAAAAAAAACCCAAAAAATAAAAACTAAATTTAAAAAAACGCTAAAAAATCCCCCAAAAAATCACAAAAAAAATCCGAAAAAAATCCAAAAAAAATCTGAAAAAATCAGAAAAAAATCAGAAAAAAATCAGGAAAAAATCAGGAAAAAATCCCGCAACCCCCCAAAATCCCAGAAAGCCCCGAAATCCCCGGAATTGGCCCCAAACGCACGTGTAGGCAGCCAGGCTGGAGTCGTAGGTGCTCCTGACCCCAGAAAACGCCCCAAAAACAGCAGAAAAAACCTCAAAAAATTTTTAAAAAATCCCCAAAAAAAGCCCCCCAAAAAATCCCCAAAAAACCTCAAAAAATAAAAACCATAAAAAAAAAAACCAAAAAACCAAAAAGACCCAAAGAAAAAACCCCAAGAGAGCCCAAAAAAAAAAAACCCAAAAAAATGAAAACTAAATTTAAAAAAATGCTAAAAAATCACAAAAAAAATCACAAAAAAAATCCGAAAAAAATCAGAAAAAATCAGAAAAAAATCAGAAAAAATCAGAAAAAAATCCGAAAAAAGTCAGAAAAAAATCACTCTCACGAGATGTGT
>CM063165.1:852119-916205 GCA_031885435.1 Passerculus sandwichensis | reverse complement strand
TCCAAAAATGGCCCCAAAATGGCCCAAAAATGGCCCAAAAATGGCCCCAAAAATGGCCCCAAAATGGACCAAAAATGGCCCGAAAATGGCCCAAAAATGGCCCAAAAATGGCCCCAAAAATGGCCCCAAAATGGCCCCAAAATGACCCAAAAATGGCCCAAAAATGGCCCAAAAATGGCCCAAAAATGACCCAAAAATGGCCCAAAATGGCCCAAAAATGACCCAAAAATGGCCCCAAAATGGCCCAAAAATGGGCAAAAATTCAAATTTTGGAGGTGGGGATGGAGAAGATGGAGGAGATGGAGGAAATGGAGAAGACAGAGAAGAACTGCGAAATTCTGCCAAAAATTTGGAATTTTTTCTCCTAAATTTTGAATATTTTTGGGTGCAGGAGGTGCCACCATGACCCTGCTTGGGCTGGATTTGGGTTCAGTCCAAAAATGCCCAAAAATGCCCCAAAAATTCAAATTTTGGAGGTGAAAATGGAGAAGATGGAGAAGAACCTCACAATCGTAACCCAAAATCCAAATTTTTTAGGATGGAGGAAGTCCCACCATGATCTGCTTGGGTTGGGCTCAGATTGGGTCCAAAAATGGCCCAAAAATGGGCAAAAATTCAAATTATGGAGGTGGGGATGGAGAAGATGGAGGAGATGGAGAACATGGAGAACATGGAGAACATGGAGGAGATGGAGAACATGGAGGAGATGGAGTAAAACCATGAAATTGTGACCAAAATTCTGATTTTTTCCCCCAAAATTCTGATTTTTTTCCCAAATATTCTGGGGTTTTTCCCAAAATTCCGATTTTTTTTCCAAAAATTCTGGAATTGTTTTGGGTGGAGGAGCTGCCACCATGACCTGGTTGGGTCGGGCCCCAAAATGGCCCAAAAAAGGCCCAAAAATTCAAATTTTGGAGGTGGGGATGGAGAAGATGGAGGAGATGGAGGAGATGGAAGAGATGGAGAAAAACCACAAAATTTTAACCGAAAAATTCGATTTTTTTTCCCAAAATTCAGATATTTTTCCCAAAATTCCAGAATTGTTTTGGGTGGAGGAGCTGCCACCATGATCTGGTTGGGTTTGGGCTCGGATTTGGTCCAAAAATCCCAAAAATGGCCCAAAAATTCAAATTTTGGAGGTGAAGATGGAGAAGATGGAGAAGAACCTCCAAAATTTTCCCAAAATTCTGCGGTTTTTCCCCCAAAATTCTGATTTTCCCCCCAAAATTCTGAATTTTTCCCCAAAATTCTGATTTTTCCCCAAAATTCTGATTTTTTTTCCCCAAAATTCTGATTTTTTCCCAAAATTCTGATTTTTTCCCTAAAATTCTAATTTTTTTCCTAAAATTGTGGTTTTTTTCCCTAAAATTCTGATTTATTTCCCCAAAATTCTAATTTTTTTCCCAAAATTCTGAATTTTTTCCCTAAAATTCTGATTTTTTTCCCTATAATTCTGATTTATTTTTCCCTAAAATTCTGATTTTTTTCCCAAAAATTCTATTTTTCCCCCAAAATTCTGATTTTTTTCCCAAAATTCTGATTATTTTTTTCGAAAATTCTGATTTTTTTCCCTAAAATTCTGATTTTTTTTCCCCCAAAATTCTGATATTTTTTTCCTAAAATTCTGATTTTTTTTCCCAAAATTCCGGGGTTTTTTTTCCTAAAATTATGATTTTTCCCCAAAATTCTGATTTTTTTCCCCAAAATTCTGATTTTTTCCTAAAATTCTGATTTTTTCCCCCAAAATTCTGATATTTTTTCCTAAAATTCTGATTTTCCCCAAAAATTCTGATTTTTTGCCCAAAATTCTGATTTTTTTTCCCCAAAACTCTGATTTATTCTGAACATTCTGATTTTTTTTCCTCAAGATTCTGATTTTTTCCTAAAATTCTGATTTTTTTCCCTTAAAATTCTGATTTTTTCCCAAAATTCTGATTTTTTCCCAAAATTTGAATTTTTTCTTAAAATTCTGATTTTTTTCCTCAAAACTCTGATTTTTCCCCAAAATTCTGATTTATTTCCCCAAAATTCTAATTTTTCCCTAAAATTCTGAATTTTTCCCCAAAAATCTGATTTTTTTCCCTAAAATTCTGATTTTCTTTCTCCAAAATTCTGATTTTTTTTCCCAAACTTCTGAAATTTTTGCCTTAAAATTCTGAATTATTTGTCCAAAATCCTGATTTTTTTCCCTAAAATTTAATTTTTTTCCCAAAATTCTGATTTTTTTCCCTAAAATTCTGGAATTTGCCCCGAATTCGGAATTTTTGGGGAATTTTGGGGAATTTTCCGTTACCTGAGGGCGTCGCCAGCGGGCAAAGGAGCAGGAGCGAGGCTGGAAAAGGAAAAATGGGAAAATGAAACAAAAAATTCGGAAAAGTTGGGAAAAATGGGAAAAATTGGGTGAAAAAATTTGGAAAAAAAAGGAAATAAAAAATTTTTTATTAATTATTACATGGGGAACGAAAGGAAATGAACATTAAAATAATTTAAAATAAAAACGGGATTAAAATGATAATAAAACAGGAAAAATTTGGAATATTAAAATATTTTTAATTATTAATTTAGGGGGAATTAATGGAAAGGAAAATTGAGAGGGAATTAAAAATATTTTGAAATAAAAAGGAAAAATGGGAAAAAAAGGAAAAACATTTAAAAATTTAAAATAATTTGAATTATTAATTTAGAGGGAATTAATGGAAAGGAAACTTGAGAGGAAATTAAAAATATTTCGAAAAAAAAGGAAAAATAATTAAAAAATTTAAAATAATTTGAATTATTAATTTAGGGGGAATTAATGGAAAGGAAAATTGAGAGGAAATTAAAAATATTTTGGAAAAAAAAGGAAAAAAATTAAAAAATTTTAAATAATTTGAATAAAAATGAAATAAAAACTTATTTCTTAATTTTTAATGAGGGAAAATAAAAAAAAAAGAAAAATTGAAAAGAAACGAAAAATAAAAATAATTTTTAAATACAAGGAAATAATAAAGAATTTCTGAAAGGAAATTTAAAAAAAATGAAAGGAAATTTAAAAATAAAAACGAAATTTTAAAAAATTTGAAAATGAAGTGAAAACATTGAAAATTTGAAGCTGAATAAAGGAAATTAAAAATTTCAATTCTTTTAAAAAGGAAATGAAAATAAATTTAATCAAAAAGTTATGAAATTTAAAATTATTTTAAAGATCAAAGGGAATTTTAAAAAATTAGAATTAAAATCAAAATTAAAATCAAAATTAAAATTAAAATCAAATAGAAGAAAATAAATATTGAAAATAAAAATTATATCTACAATAAAAATTAGAATTAGAATCAAAATTAAAATTAAAACAAAATTGAAAAAATAAATATTGAAAATAAAAATTATATCTACAATTATAATTATAATTATAATTAAAATTAAAATTAAAATTAAAATTAAAATCAAATAGAAGAAAATAAATATTGGAAATAAAAATTATATCTACAATTAAAATTAAAGTTAAAATTAAAATTAAAATTAAAATCAAATAGAAGAAAATAAATATTGGAAATAAAAATTATATCTACAATTAAAATTAGAATTAAAATCAAAACTAAAATTAAAACCAAATAGAAAAAAATAAATATTGAAAGTAAAAATTATATCTACGATTATAATAAAATTAAAATTAAAGTTAAAATTAGAATTAAAATTAAAATTAAAATTAAAATTAAAAATACATTAAAATTAAAATTAAAATTTAAAATTAAAAATACATTAAAATTAAAATTAAAATTTAAAATTAAAAATAAAAATAAAATTAAAAATAAAATTAAAATTAAAATTACAATTGAATAGAAAATAAAAAATTTTCAATTAAAAGAAATTTCAATAAAAATTAAAAGAAAAAATAGATTCCAAAAAGAAATTTGAAAGTGAAAGGAAATTAAAATACAATCCAATTGGGGAATTAAAAAAATTCAAAAGTGAAACAACAAAAAATGGGATTGGAAATTGGGGGAAAATGGGAAAAAATGGGGAAAAAATGGAAAAATGGGAGAGAGGAGGAGGAGGAGGAGGAAGAGCAGGAGGGAAAATGGGGAAAAAATGGGGGAAAAATGGAAAAATGGGAGAGAGGAGGAGGAGGAGGAGGAAGAGCAGGAGGGAAAATGGGGAAAAATGGAAAAATTGGGAAAATTGGGAAAATTGGGAGGAAGAGGAGGAAGGGGAGGAAGAGGAGGAAGAGCAGGAGGGAAAATGGGCACAAAAATGGGGGAAAAAAGGGAAAAATTGGGGAAATTGAGAGGGGAGGAAGAGGAGGAGGAAGAGGAGGAGTTGGGGATGAAGGTCAGGAAATGGGGAAAAAGGGACAAATAGGGGAAATGGGAGGAAGAGGAGGACGAGGAGGAAGAGCAGGGGGGAAAATGGGCACAAAAATGGGGGAAAAACGGGAAAATTGGGGTAAAGAGGAAGAGGAGGAAGAGGAGGAAGAGGAGCCCAAAAATGGGGAAAAAAGGGGAAAATTGGGAAAATTGAGAGGGGAGGAAGAGGAGGAGGAAGAGGAGGAGTTGGGGATGAAGGGCAGGAAATGGGAAAAGGGAAAAACTGGAAAAATGGGAGGAAGAGGAGGAGGAAGAGGAGGAAGAGGAGCCCAGAAATGGGGGAAAAAGAGGAAAAATTGCGAAAATTGGGAAAATTGGGTGGGGAGGAAGAGGAGGAGGAAGAGGAGGAGTTGGGGATGAAGGGCAGGAAATGGGGAATGGGGGAAAATTGGGAAAATGGGAGGAAGAGGAGGAAGAGGAGGCCAGAAATGGGGGAAAATGGAAAAATTGGGAAAATTTTGGTGAGGAGGAAGAGGAGGAAGAGCAGGGGGGGAAATGGGCACAAAAATGGGGGAAAAAGGGAAAAATTGGGAAAAGAGGAAGAGGAGGAGGAAGAGGAGGAAGAGGGGGGGATGGGCACAAAAATGGGGGAAAAAAGGGAAAAATTGGGAAAATGGGGAGGAAGAGGAAGAGGAGGAAGAGGAGGAAGAGGAGGGGGGGGATGGGCACAAAAATGGGGGAAAAAGGGAAAAATTGGGAAAATTGAGAGGGGAGGAAGAGGAGGAAGAGGAGCCCAGAAATGGGGAAAAAATGGGAAAAATTGGGAAAATTGAGAGGGGAGGAAGAGGAGGAGGAAGAGGAGGAAGAGGAGGAAGAGCAGGGGGGGCACAAAAATGGGGGAAAGGGGAAAACTTGGGAAAATTGAGAGAGGAGGAAGAGGAGGAGGAAGAGGAGGAAGAGGAGGAAGAGCAGGGGGGGCACAAAAATGGGGGAAAGGGGAAAACTTGGGAAAATTGAGAGAGGAGGAAGAGGAGGAGGAAGAGGAGGAGTTGGGGATGAAGGGCAGGAAATGGGAAAAGGGAAAAATTGGGAAAATGGGAGGAAGAGGAGGAGGAGGAGGAAGGGGAGGAAGAGCAGGGGAGAAAATGGGCACAAATTGGGGAAAAGGGGAAAAATTGGGGAAAGAGGAAGAGGAGGAGGAACAGGAGGAGTTGGGGATGAAGGGCAGGAAATGGGGAAAGGGAAAAAATTGGGAAAAGAGGAAGAGGAGGAAGAGGAGCCCAAAAATGGGGAAAAAGGGGAAAAATTGGGAAAACTGGGTGGGGAGGAAGAGGAGGAAGAGGAGGAAGAGGAGGAAGAGCAGGTGGGAAATGGGCACAAAAATGGGGGAAAAAGGGAAAAATTGGGGAAATTGAGAGGGGAGGAAGAGGAGGAGGAAGAGGAGGAGTTGGGGATGAAGGGCAGGAAATGGGGGAAAAGGGAAAAATTGGGAAAATTGGGAGGAAGAGGAGGAAGGGGAGGAAGAGCAGGGGGGAAATGGGCACAAAAATGGGGAAAAAGGGAAAAATTGGGAAAATTGGGAGGAAGAGGAGGAGGAAGGGGAGGAAGAGCAGGGGGGGAAAATGGGCACAAAAATGGGGGAAAAGGGAAGAATTGGGGAAATTGAGAGGGGAGGAAGAGGAGGAGGAAGAGGAGGAGTTGGGATGAAGGGCAGGAAATGGGAAAAGGGAAAAATGGGGAAAATGGGAGGAAGAGGAGGAAGAGGAGGAGGGAAAATGGGCACAAAAATGGGGAAAAAGGGAAAATTGGGGAAAAGAGGAAGAGGAGGAAGAGGAGGAAGAGGAGACCAAAAATGGGGGAAAAAATGGAAAAATTGGGAAAATTGAGAGGGGAGGAAGAGGAGGAGGAAGAGGAGGGGTTGGGGATGAAGGGCTGGAAATGGGGAAAGGGAAAATTGGGGAAATGGGAGGAAGAGGAGGAAGAGGAGGAAGAGGTGGGGGGGGGATGGGCAAAAAAATGGGGGAAAAAAGGGAAAAATTGGGAAAAGAGGAGGAGGAGGAAGAGGAGGAAGAGGAGCCCAAAAATGGGGAAAAAATTGAAAAATTGGGAAAATTTTGGTGAGGAGGAAGAGGAGGAGTTGGGGATGAAGGGCAGGAAATGGGGGAAAAGGGAAAAATTGGGAAAATGGGAGGAAGAGGAGGAAGAGGAGGAAGAGGAGGAAGAGCAGGGGGGAAATGGGCACAAAAATGGGGGAAAATGGGAAAAATTGGGAAAATTGGGAGGGGAGGAGGAAGAGGAGGAGGAAGAGGAGGAGTTGGGGATGAAGGGCAGGAAATGGGGAAAAATTGGGGCAAAAATGGGAGGAAGAGGAAGAGGAGGAAGAGGAGGAAGAGGAGGAAGAGGAGCCCAGAAATGGGGAAAAAAATGAAAAATTGGGAAAATTTTGGTGAGGAGGAAGAGGAGGAGGAAGAGGAGGGGTGGGGATGAAGGGCAGGAAATGGGAAAAGGGAAAAATTGGGAAAATGGGAGGAAGAGGAGGAAGAGGAGGAAGAGGAGGGGGGGAAATGGGCACAAAAATGGGGGAAAAAGGGAAAAATTGGGAAAATTGAGAGGGGAGGAAGAGGAGGAGTTGGGGATGAAGGGCAGGAAATGGGGGAAAAGGGAAAAACTGGGAAAATGGGAGGAAGAGGAGGAGGAGGAGGAAGAGGAGACCAAAAATGGGGGAAAAAATGGAAAAATTGGGAAAATTGAGAGGGGAGGAAGAGGAGGAGGAAGAGGAGGAGTTGGGGATGAAGGGCAGGAAATGGGGAAAGGGGAAAAACTGGGAAAATTGGGAGGAGGAGGAGGAAGAGCGGGGGGGAAATGGGAGAAAAAATGGGGGAAAATGGGAAAAATTGGGAAAAGAGGAAGAGGAGGAAGAGGAGCCCAGAAATGGGGAAAAAAGGGAAAATGTGGGAAAATTGTGAGGGGAGGAAGAGGAGGAGGCGGAAGAGGAGGAAGAGCAGGTGGAAAATGGGCACAAAAATGGGGAAAAAATGGAAAAATTGGGAAAATTGAGAGGGGAGGAAGAGGAGGAGGAAGGGGAGGAGTTGGGGATGAAGGGCAGGAAATGGGGAATAGGGGAAAATTGGGAAAATGGGAGGAAGAGGAGGAGGAGGAGGAAGAGGAGGAAGAGGAGGTGGGAAATGGGCACAAAAATGGGGGGAAAAAGGGAAAATTAGGGAAAAGAGGAAGAGGAGGAAGAGGAGCTCAGAAATGGGGAAAAAATGGAAAAATTGGGAAAATTGAGAGAGGAGGAAGAGGAGGAGGAAGAGGAGGGGTTGGGGATGAAGGGCAGGAAATGGGAAAAGGGAAAAATTGGGAAAATGGGAGGAAGAGGAGGAGGAGGAGGAAGAGGAGGAAGAGGAGGAAGAGCAGGTGGGAAATGGGAGAAAAAATGGGGGAAAAAAGGGAAAAATTGGGAAAATTGGGAGGGGAGGAAGAAAAGGAGGAGGAGGAGGAGTTGGGGATGAAGGGCAGGAAATGGAGAAAAAGGGAAAAATTGGGAAAATTGGGAGGAAGAGGAGGAGTGGAGGAAGAGGAGCTCAGAAATGGGGTAAAAAAGGGAAAAATTGGGAAAATTGAGAGGGGAGGAGGAGGAGGAGGAAGAGGAGGAGTTGGGGATGAAGGGCAGGAAATGGGGAAAAAGGGGAAAATTGGGAAAAATGGGAGGAAGAGGAGGAAGAGGAGGAGGAGGAAGAGGAGGTGGGAAATGGGCACAAAAATGGGGGAAAAATGGAAAAATTGGGAAAAGAGGAAGAGGAGGAAGAGGAGCCCAGAAATGGGGAAAAAATGGAAAAATTGGGAAAATTTTGGTGAGGAGGAGGAAGAGGAGGAGTTGGGGATGAAGGGCAGGAAATGGGAAAAAGAGAAAAATTGGGGAAATGGGAGGAAGAGGAGGAAGAGGAGGAAGAGGAGGAAGAGCAGGGGGAAATGGGAGAAAAAATGGGGGAAAAATGGAAAAATTGGGGAAAATGGGAGGAAGAGGAGGAAGAGGAGGAAGAGGAGCTCAGAAATGGGGAAAAAATGGAAAAATTGGGAAAATTGCGAGGGGAGGAAGAGGAGGAAGAGGAGGAAGAGCAGGTGGGAAATGGGAGAAAAATTGGGGAAGAAATGGGGAAAATTGGGAAAATTGAGAGGGGAGGAAGAGGAGGAGGAAGAGGAGGAGGAAGAGGAGGAGTTGGGGATGAAGGGCAGGAAATGGGGGAAAAATTGGGGCAAAAATGGGAGGAGGAGGAAGAGGAGGAAGAGGAGGAAGAGGAGCTCAGAAATGGGGAAAAATGGAAAAATTGGGAAAATTTTGGTGAGGAGGAGGAGGAGGGGTTGGGGATGAAGGGCAGGAAATGGGGAAAGGGAAAAATTGGGAAAATGGGAGGAGGAGGAAGAGGAGGAAGAGGAGCCCAGAAATGGGGAAAAACTGGGAAAATTGGGAAAATTGAGAGGGGAGGAAGAGGAGGAAGAGGAGGAGGAGGAAGAGCAGGGGGGAAATGGGCACAAAAATGGGGGAAAAGGGAAAAATTGGGAAAAGAGGAAGAGGAGGAAGAGGAGGCCAGAAATGGGGAAAAAATGGGAAAATTTTGGTGAGGAGGAGGAAGAGGAGGGGTTGGGGATGAAGGACAGGAAATGGGGGAAAAGGGAAAATTGGGAAAATGGGAGGAAGAGGAGGAAGAGGAGGAAGAGGAGGAAGAGGACGGGGGGGGATGGGCACAAAAATGGGGGAAAAAAGGGAAAAACTGGGGAAAAGAGGAAGAGGAGGAGGAAGAGGAGGAAGAGGAGCCCAGAATTGGGGGAAAAGGGGAAAAATTGGGAAAATTTTGGTGAGGAGGAGGAGGAGGGGTTGGGGATGAAAGGCAGGAAATGGGAAAAGGGAAAAATTGGGAAAATGGGAGGAAGAGGAGGAAGAGGAAGAGGAGGAAGAGCAGGGGGCGGATGGGCACAAAAATGGGGGAAAAAAGGGAAAATTGGGAAAATTTGGGTGGGGAGGAGGAAGAGGAAGAGTTGGGATGAAGGGCAGGAAATGGGGGAAAAGAGGAAAATTGGGAAATTGGGAGGAAGAGGAGGAAGAGGAGGGGGAGGAAGAGCAGGGGGGAAAATGGGCACAAAAATGGGGGGAAAAATGGAAAAATTGGGGAAAAGAGGAGGAGGAGGAAGAGGAGGAAGAGGAGCCCAAAAATGGGGAAAAAATGGAAAAATTGGGAAATTTTTGGTGAGGAGGAAGAGGAGGAGGAAGAGGAGGAGTGGGGATGAAGGTCAGGAAATGGGAAAAGGGAAAAATGGGGAAAATGGGAGGAAGAGGAGGAGGAGGAAGAGGAGGAGGAGGAAGAGGAGGGAGGAAAATGGGCACAAAAATAGGGAAAAAAAGGGAAAATTGGGGAAAAGAGGAAGAGGAGGAAGAGGAGCCCAGAAATGGGGGAAAAGGGGAAAAATTGGGAAAATTGAGAGGGGAGGAAGAGGAGGAGGAAGAGGAGGAGTTGGGGATGAAGGGCAGGAAGTGGGAAAAGGGAAAAATTGGGAAAATTGAGAGGAAGAGGAGGAAGAGGAGGATGAGGAAGAGGAGGAGGAGGATGAGGAGGAAGATGAAGGGCAGGCTCACCCAGCAGCGGGATGAAGCTCGGCTGCGCCATGGCCCTGCCACTGTCCCTGTCCCTGTCACTGTCCCCACCCTGTCCCTGTTCCCCCTTTCTGTCCCCAAAGTGGCGCCGGCCCCTTCCTGTCCCTGTCCCCTCCCTGTCCCTGTCACTGTCCCCTCCCTGCCACTGTCACTGTCACTGTCACTGTCACTGTCACTGTCACTGTCCCCTCCCTGCCACTGTCACTGTCCCCTTGTCACTGTCCCCTCCCTGTTCCCCCTTGTCCCTGTTCCCCTTGTCACTGTCCCCTCCCTGGCACTGTCCCGTCCCTCGCAGTGTCCCTGTCCCTGTCCCCTCCCTGTCCCTGTCACTGTCCCCCCATCCCCTCCCTGTCCCTGTCATTGTCCCCTCGTGTCCTCATCCCTGTCACCTCCCTGTCCCTCCATGTCCCATCCCTGTCCCTGTCCCTGTCCCATCCCTGTCATTGTCCCCTCCCTGTCCCCCCCTGTCCCTGTCACTGTCCCCTCCATCCCTGTCCCTCCCTGTCCCCCCCATCCCGGTCACTGTCCCCTCCCCATCCCTGTCCCCTCCCTGTCCCTGTCCCTGTCACCATCCCTGTCCCCCCATCCCTGTCACCTCCATGTCCCCCCCCATCCCCACCCTGTCCCTGTCATTGTCCCCCCATACCCTCCCTGTCCCCTCCCTGTCCCCTCCGTGTCCCTGTCCCTGTCCCCCCTGTCCCCAAAGTGGCGCCATCCCCTCCCTGTCCCTGTCACCCCTGTCCCTGTCCCCTCCCTGTCACTGTCCCCAAAGTGGAGCCATCCCTGTCCCCGTGTCCCCTGTCCCTGTCCCTGTCCCCTCCCTGTCCCCATCCCCATCCCTGTCCCTCCCCCCTGGCCCTGTCCCTGTCCCCTCTCTGTCATTGTCACCTCCCTGCCCCCTCCCTGTCCCTGTCCCTGTCCCTGTCCCTGTCACTGTCCCCTCATCCCCCTCCTGTCCCTGTCCCTGTCATTGTCACCTCCCTGTCCCTGTCCCCCCTGTCCCCAAAGTGGCGCCATCCCCTTCCTGTCGCTGTCACCCCCATCCCCATCCCCTCCTGTCACTGTCCCCTCCCTGTCCCCCCATCCCCTCCCTGTCACTGTCCCCAAAGTGGCGCCATCCCTGTCCCCGTGTCCCCTGTCCCTGTCCCCTCCCTGTCCCCATCCCCATCCCTGTCCCTGTCCCTGTCCCCTCCGTGTCCTCATGCCTGTCCCCATGCCTGTCCCCATCCCTGTCCCTGTCCCTGTCCCCTCCATCCCTGTCATTGTCCCTGTCCCCCCCATCCCGGTCACTGTCCCCTCCCTGTCCCTGTCCCTGTCCCCTCCCCATCCCTGTGGCCACCCTGTCCCTGTCCCCATCCCTGTCCCTGTCCCCCCATCCCTGTCATTGTCCCCTCCCCATCCCTGTCACCTCCATGTGCCCCCATCCCCTCCTGTCCCTGTCATTGTCCCCTCCCTGTCCCTGTCCCCGTCCCTGTCATTGTCCCTCCATCCCCTCCCTGTCCCTGTCACTGTCCCCACCCTGTCCCTGTCCCCCCGTCCCCGTCCCTGTCCCCGTGTCCCCTGTCCCTGTCATTGTCCCCTCCCTGTCCCTGTCCCCGTCCCTGTCCCCGTGTCCCCCCTGTCCCCAAAGTGGCGCCATCCCCTCCCTGTCCCTGTCACCCCTGTCATTGTCCCTCCCTATCATTGTCCCCAAAGTGGCGCCATCGCTACCCTGTCCCCGTGTCCCCTGTCCCTGTCATTGTCCCCTCCCTGTCCCCATCCCCACCCTGTCCCCCCATCCCTGTCACTGTCCCCATCCCCACCCTGTCCCCGTGTCCCCTGTCACTGTCCCTGTCCCCATCCCTGTCCCCATCCCTGTCCCTGTCCCCTGTCCCTGTCCCCTCCTTGTCCCCATCCCCATCCCTGTCCCCTGTCCCCTCCCTGTCATTGTCCCCCCCCTGTCCCCCCCCCATGTCCCTGTCATTGTCCCCTCCCCGTCCCCTCCCCCCCCCCCACGTCGCGGTTTTGGCGGGAAAAGCGGAACCGGAAGCCGTTGCGACACCGCGGTGACGTCACGGCCGCGCGGGGGCGGCTCTTGCGACACTCGGGGACAATTCCGGGGGGGGGGGGAGGGGCACGGGGACAGCGGGGGGGGGAGGGGACACCGAGGGGACACCGAGGGGAGGGGACACCAGTGAAGGTGGCACCAGGGTTGGGGACAACGAGGGGACACCAAGGTCGGGGTGGCACCAATGACGGCGGCACCAAGGAGAAGGTGACACCAAGGGGAAGGTGACACCAATGACGGTGGCACCAATGACAGTCGCACCAAGGGGAAGGTGGCACCAGGGTTGGTGGCACTGAGATGACATCAAGGTCGGGGTGACACCAATGACGGTGACACCAAGGTTGGGGTGACACCAGGGTTGGGGACAACGAGGTGACACCAAGGGGAAGGTGACACCAATGAAGGTGGCACCAGGGTTGGTGGCACTGAGATGACACCAAGGTGAGAGTGACACCAGTGAAGGTGGCACCAATGATGGTGACACCAGTGAAGGTGACACCAAGGGGAAGGTGACACCAGGGTTGGGGACAAGGAGGTGACACCAAGGTAAAGGTGACAGCAATGAAGGTGGTACCAAGGTTGGTGGCACTGAGATGGCACCAAGGTCAGGGTGACACCAATGACGGTGACACCAAGGTTGGTGGCACCAAGGGGAAGGTGGCACTGGGGTTGGGGACAAGGAGAGGACACCAAGGTCAGGGTGGCACCAATGAAGGTGGCATTGAGAGGGTGGCACCAATGAAGGTGGCACCAAGGTGAGGGTGACACCAGGGTTGGTGGCACTGAGGTGACACCAAGGTCGGGGGGACACCAATGACGGTGGCATTGAGAAGGTGACACCAATGACGGTGACACCAGGGTTGGGGACAAGGAGGGGACACCAAGGTCAAGGTGACACCAATGAGGTGGCACCAGGGTCGGTGGCACTGAGGACAAGGTGACACCAATGAGGGTGGCATTGAGAGGGTGACACCGAGGGGAAGGTGGCGACCAGGTTTGGGGACAACAAGCTGACACCAAGGGGAAGGTGACACCTATGTGGTGGCACCAAGGTGAGGGTGACACCAATGACGGTGGCACCAGGGTTGGTGGCACTGAGATGACACCAAGGGGAAGGTGGCACCAGGGTTGGTGGCACTGAGGTGACACCAAGGTCAGGCTGACACCAATGACGGTGGCATTGAGAAGGTGACACCAAGGGCAGGGTGACATCAGTGACAGTGGCACCAGGGTTGGTGACACTGAGGACAAGGTGACACCAGTGAAGGTGGCACCAAGGTCAGGGTGGCACCGGGGTTGGGGACACCGAGGTGACATCAAGGTGAGGGTGACACTGAGAAGGTGGCACCGAGGTGAGGGTGGCACCAGGGTTGGTGACACCAAGATCAAGGTGACACCAAGGTGAGGGTGGCACCAGGGTTGGTGACACCAAGATCAAGGTGACACCAAGGTGAGGGTGGCACCAGGGTTGGTGACACCAAGATCAAGGTGACACCAGTTGGGGACACCAAGGTGACACCGAGGTGAGGGCGGCACGGAGGAGAAGGTGGCACCGAGGTCAGGGTGACATCACGGAGGTGGCACCGGGGTTGGTGACGCTGAGAAGGTGGCACCGAGATGGCGGCACCGAGATCGAGGTGGCACCGGGGGCAGGGGGACACTGACGATGGTGACACCGATGATGGTGACACCGGGGATGGTGGCCCCAGGGTTGGTGACACCGAGGTCAAGGTGACACCGATGATGGTGACACCGAGGTGAGGGTGGCACCAGGGTTGGGGACACCGAGGAGAAGGTGACACCAAGATCGAGGTGACACCAGGGTCAGGGTGACACCGGGGTTGGTGACACCGATGACGGTGGCACTGATGATGGTGGCACTGACAGTGGTGGCACCAGGGTTGGGGACACCGAGGTGAGGGTGACACTGAGAAGGTGGCACCCGGGAAGGGGTGGCACCAGGGTTGGTGACACTGAGGAGAAGGTGGCAGCAAGATCGAGGTGGCCCCAGGGTTGGTGACAGTGACAATGGTGACACTGAGGTCAGGGTGACCCCAAGGATGGTGACACCGATGATGGTGGCACTGATGATGGTGGCCCCAGGGTTGGTGGCCCCAGGGTTGGTGACACTGATGATGGTGGCACTGAGGTCAGAGTGACCCCAGGGTTGGTGACACTGAGGTCAGGGTGACACCAATGGTGGTGGCCCCGATGGTGGTGGCACCGATGATGGTCACACCAATGATGGTGACACCAATGATGGTGGCACTGGGGTTGGTGACACCGATGGTGGTGACACTGATGATGGTGGCACCAAGGTCAGGGTGACCCCAGGGTTGGTGACACCGATGACGGTGGCACTGATGGTGGTGGCACTGACAATGGTGGCACCAGGGTTGGGGACACCGAGGTGACACCAAGGGGAGGGTGGCACTGAGAAGGTGGCACCGAGGTGAGGGTGGCACCAGGGTTGGGGACACCGAGGAGAAGGTGGCAGCAAGGTGAAGGTGGCACCAGGGTTGGTGACACCAGGGTTGGTGACACTGGTGATGGTGGCACCAGGGTTGGGGACACCGAGGTGACACCGAGGTGAGGGTGGCACCATGGTCAGGGTGACCCCAGGGTTGGTGGCACCAGGGTTGGTGACACTGATGATGGTGGCACTGATGATGGTGGCACTGATGATGGTGGCACTGATGGTGGTGGCACCCATGATGGTGACCCCAGGGTTGGTGGCACTGAGGTCAGGGTGACACTGATGAGGGTGGCACCATGGTCAGGGTGACACTGGGGTTGGTGTCCCCAGGATTGGTGTCCCCAGGGTTGGTGACCCCAGGGTTGGTGACCAGGGTTGGTGACCCCAGGGTCAGGGTGACACTGGGGTTGGTGACCCCAGGGTTGGTGACCAGGGTTGGTGGCACCGATGATGGTGTCCCCAGGGTTGGTGGCACCAGGGTTGGTGACCAGGGTTGGTGGCACCGATGATGGTGTCCCCAGGGTTGGTGGCACCAGGGTTGGTGACCAGGGTTGGTGACCAGGGTTGGTGACCAGGGTTGGTGGCACCATGGTCAGGGTGTCCCCAGGGTTGGTGGCCCCAGGGTTGGTCCCCAGGGTTGGTGACACCAATGATGGTGACCCCAAGGATGGTGACACCGGGGTTTGTCACACCGATGATGGTGACACCGACGATGGTGACCCCAGGGTTGGTGGCACCAGGGTTGGTGTCCCCAGGGATGGTGGCACCAAGGTCAGGGTGTCCCCAGGGTTGGTGGCCCCAGAGGAGCTTTGGCCTCTCCTGGGGTTCCCCGGCGCCTTTGGGACCTTCTCAAGGACTTTGGGGTCTGTCCATGGACCTGGGGGTCTTCTCCAGGGTTTGGGACCTTCTCATGGACTTTGGGGTCTTCTCATGGACCTTTGAGGTCTTCTCCAAGGTTTGGGACCTTCTCAAGGACCTTTGGGACCTTCTCCAGGCTCTGGGACCTTCTCGTGGTGTTCGGCGCCTTCTCCTGCAGCTTTGGGACCTTCTCCAGTGTTTGGGACCTTCTCCTGGGCTTTGGGGTCTCCTGGTGGGGTTTGGGACCTTCTCCTGGTGGCCTTGGGGGTCTCCTGGTGGTTTTTGGGGTCTTCTCGTGGAGTTTTGGGACCTTCTCGTGGGGTTTGGGGTCTTCTGATGGACTTTGGGACCTTCTCAAGGACCTTTGGGGTCTCTCCATGGACCTTTGGGGTCTTCTCCTCGGGTTTGGGACCTTCTCCAAGGTTTGGGCACCTTCTCAAGGACCTTTGGGGTCTTCTCCAAGGTTTGGGACCTTCTGATGGGGTTGGGACCTTCTCCTGGGCTTTGGGGTCTCCTGGTGGGGTTTGGGGTCTTCTCCTGGGTTTGGGACCTTCTCGTGGTGGCTTTGGGGGTCTCCTGGTGGTTTTTGGGGTCTTCTCCAGGCTTTGGGACCTTCTTCAAGGTTTGGGACCTTCTGATGGGTTTGGGACCTTCTCCAGGACTTTGGGGTCTTCTCCTGCAGCTTTGGGATCTTCTCCGTGGTTCGGGACCTTCTCACTGGCTCTGCTGGTGGCCTTGGGGTCTTCTCCTCGACTTTGGGACCTTCTCATGGACCTTTGGCACCTTCTCGTGGTGGCCCTGGGGTCTCCTGGTGGTTTTTGGGGTCTTCTCCTGGCTCTGGGCTCCTCTCCTGGACCTTGGGGTCTTCTCCTGGTGGGCTTTGGGACCTTCTCCAGGGTTTGGGGTCTTCTCCTGAAGTTCGGGGTCCTCTCCTGGGCTTTGGGATCTTCTCGTGGAGTTTTGGGACCTTCTCGTGGTGGCTTTGGGGTCTTCTCCAAGGTTTGGGACCTTCTCGTGGTGGCCTTGGGGTCTTCTCCTGGGTTTGGGACCTTCTCAAAGACCTTTGGGGTCTTCTCCTGGTGGGATTTGGGACCTTCTCATGGACCTTTGGGGTCTTCTCCAGGCTTTGGGACCTTCTCCAAGGTTCGAGATCTTCTCACTGGCTCTGCTGGTGGCCTTGGGGTCTTCTCCTCGACTTTGGGACCTTCTGATGGGTTTGGGACCTTCTCCTGGGCTTTGGGACCTTCTCGTGGGCTTTGGGGTCTCCTCAGGAGTTTTGGGCTCTCCTGGGACCTCCTTGGGATCTTCTCCGTGGTTTGGGACCTTCTCCTGGTGGCCTTGGGGGTCTCCTGGTGGCTTTTGGGGTCTTCTCGTGGAGTTTTGGGACCTTCTCCTGGGCTTTGGGGTCTTCTGATGGACTTTGGGACCTTCTCAAGGACCTTTGGGGTCTTCTCCTGGTGGGATTTGGGACCTTCTCAAAGACCTTTGGGGTCTTCTCCTGCAGCTTTGGGATCTTCTCCAGGGTTTGGGACCTTCTCGTGGTGGCTTTGGGGTCTCCTCATGGCCTTTGGGGTCTTCTCCAGGGTTTGGGACCTTCTGATGGGGTTGGGAACCTTCTCAAGGACCTTTGGGACTTTCTCCAGGGTTTGGGACCTTCTGATGGACCTTTGGGATCTTCTCAAGGACCTTTGGGACCTTCTCCTGGGCTTTGGGGTCTCCTCAGAAGTTTTGGGCTTTCCTGGGACCTCCTCGGGGTCTTCTCCAGGGTTTGGGACCTTCTGATGGACCTTTGGGGTCTTCTCCAAGGTTTGGGACCTTCTCCAAGGTTTGGGCACCTTCTCAAGGACCTTTGGGGTCTTCTCCAAGGTTTGGGACCTTCTGATGGGGTTGGGACCTTCTCCTGGGCTTTGGGGTCTCCTGGTGGGGTTTGGGACCTTCTCCTGCAGTTTTGGGGTCTTCTCCTGGAGTTTTGGGATCTTCTCGTGGACTTTGGGGTCTTCTCGTGGTGTTCGGCATCTTCTCCAAGGTTTGGGACCTTCTCAAGGACCTTTGGGGTCTCCTCATGGACCTTTGGGACCTTCTGATGGGGTTGGGCACCTTCTCATGGACTTTGGGGTCTCCTCATGGGCTTTGGGGTCTTCTCCTGGGGTTTGAGACCTTCTCCAGGGTTTGGGACCTTCTCATGGACCTTTGGCACCTTCTCGTGGTGGCCTTGGGGTCTCCTGGTGGTTTTTGGGGTCTTCTCCTGGCTCTGGGCTCCTCTCCTGGGCCTTGGGGTCTTCTCCTGGTGGGCTCTGGGACCTTCTCGTGGTGGCTTTGGGGTCTTCTCCTGAAGTTTGGGGTCCTCTCGTGGGCTTTGGGATCTTCTCGAGGAGTTTTGGGACCTTCTCGTGGTGGCTTTGGGGTCTTCTCCAAGGTTTGGGACCTTCTCGTGGGCTTTGGGACCTTCTCATGGACCTTTGGGACCTTCTCCAAGGTTTGGGACCTTCTCGTGGTGGCCTTGGGGTCTTCTCCTGGGTTTGGGACCTTCTCAAAGACCTTTGGGGTCTTCTCCTGGTGGGATTTGGGACCTTCTCCTGGGCTTTGGGGTCTTCTCCAGGCTTTAGGACCTTCTGATGGCTTTGGGACCTTCTCGTGGTGGCCTTGGGGTCTCCTGGTGGTTTTTGGGGTCTTCTCCTGGACTTTGGGGTCTTCTCCAAGGTTTGGGACCTTCTCAAGGACCTTTGGGACCTTGTCCAGCCTTTAGGACCTTCTTCAAGCTTTGGGACCTTCTCCTGAAGTTCGGGGTCTTCTTGTGGAGTTTTGGGACCTCCTTGGGGTGGCTTTGGGGTCTTCTCCAGGCTTTGGGACCTTCTCAAGGACCTTTGGGGTCTTCTCCATGGTTTGAGATCTTCTCACTGGCTCTGCTGGTGGCCTTGGGGTCTTCTCCTCGAGTTTGGGATCTTCTGATGGGTTTGGGACCTTCTCATGGTGGCTTTGGGACCTTCTGATGGGGTTGGGACCTTCTCATGGACTTTGGGGTCTTCTCCTGGACTTTGGCATCTTCTCCAAGATTTGGGGTCTTCTCCAGGGTTTGGGACCTTCTCGTGGACTTTGGGTTCTCCTCAGGAGTTTTGGGCTCTCCTGGGGCCTCCTTGGGATCTTCTCCTGGGCTTTGGGACCTTCTCAAGGACCTTTGGGACCTTCTCCAGGCTCTGGGACCTTCTCATGGTGTTCGGTGCCTTCTCCTGCAGCTCTGGGACCTTCTCCAGTGTTTGGGACCTTCTCCTGGGCTTTGGGGTCTCCTGGTGGGGTTTGGGACCTTCTCCTGGTGGCCTTGGGGGTCTCCTGGTGGTTTTTGGGGTCTTCTCATGGAGTTTTGGGACCTTCTCGTGGGGTTTGGGGTCTTCTGATGGACTTTGGGACCTTCTTGTGGACCTTTGGGACCTTCTGATGGACCTTTGGGGTCTTCTCCTCGGGTTTGGGACCTTCTCCAAGGTTTGGGCACCTTCTCAAGGACCTTTGGGGTCTTCTCCAAGGTTTGGGACCTTCTGATGGGGTTGGGACCTTCTCCTGGACTTTGGGGTCTCCTGGTGGGGTTTGGGACCTTCTCCTGCAGTTTTGGGGTCTTCTCCTGGAATTTTGGGATCTTCTCGTGGACTTTGGGGTCTTCTCGTGGTGTTCGGCATCTTCCCCTGGGGTTTGGGACCTTCTCAAGGACCTTTGGGGTCTCCTCATGGACCTTTGGGACCTTCTGATGGGGTTGGGCACCTTCTCATGGACTTTGGGGTCTCCTCATGGGCTTTGGGGTCTTCTCCTGGGGTTTGAGACCTTCTCCAGGGTTTGGGACCTTCTCCAGGGTTTGGGGTCTTCTCCTGCTGACTTTGGGGTCTTCTCCTGGGTTTGGGACCTTCTCCTGCAGTTTTGGGGTCTCCTCAAGGTTTTTGGTGTCTCCTCGCGGTTCCGTGGGATCTCCTGGGGGCTTTGGGGTCTCCTCGTGAGGTTTTGAGACCTTCTTGAGGTTTGCTGGCATCTCCTCGGGGTTTGCTGGGATCTCCTTGTGGTTCCTCTCGAGGTTTGGTGGCATCTCCTGGGGGTTCCTCGTGGTTCTGTGGGATCTCCTGGGGGTTTTGGGGTCTCCCCGTGAGGTTTTGGGATCTTCTCAGGGTTTGATGGGATCTCCTGGGGGTTTGGTGGGATCTCCTTGGGGTTCCTCGTGGTTTTTTGGGGTCTCCTCGTGAGGTTTTGGGACCTTCTGGAGGTGTGATGGCATCTCCTGGGGGTTCCTCGTGGTTCTGTGGGATCTCCCCACGGTTTGGTGGCATCTCCTGGGGGTTCCTGGTGGTTTTTTGGGATCTCCTTGGGCTTTTTTGGACCTTCTCGAGGTTTGCTGGGATCTCCTGGTGGTTCCTCACGGGTTGGTGGCATCTCCCCAAGGTTTGGTGGGGTCTCCTCGGGGTTTTTGTGGTTCCTCTCGTGGTTTGGTGACATCTCCTGGTGGTTCCTCGTGGTTCTGTGGGATCTCCTTGGGGCTTTTGGGGTCTCCCCGTGAGGTTTTGGGACCTTCTCGGGGTTTGCTGGGATCTCCTCGTGGTTTTTTGGGGTCTCCTCGGGGCATTTTGGGACCTTCTCGTGGTTTGGTGGCATCTCCTGGTGGTTTGATGGGATCTCCTGGTGGTTTGATGGGATCTCCTTGGGGTTTGATGGGACCTTCTCGGGGTTTGATGGGATCTCCTTGGGGTTCCTCGTGGTTTTTTGGGCTCTCCTTGGGCTTTCTGGGACCTTCTCGAGGTTTGGTGGCATCTCCTGGAGGTTCACGGGGACTTCTCGAGGTTTGGTGGGACCTCCTTGGGGTTCCTCGTGGTTTTTTGGGGTCTCCTTGGGCTTTTGGGGAGGTGTGATGGGACCTTCTGGTGGTTCATGGGGACTTCTCGAGGTTTGGTGGGGTCTCCTGGTGGTTCCTGGTGGTTTTTTGGGGTCTCCATGAGGCGTTTCTGGGACCTCCTCGGGGTTTGGTGGCATCTCCTGGTGGTTCATGGGGACTTCTCGAGGTGTGATGGCATCTCCTGGGGGTTTGATGGGACCTCCTCAAGGTTTGATGGGACCTTCTCGTGGTTTGGTGGGGTCTCCTTGGGGTTCCTCGAGGATTTTTGGGATCTCCTTGGGCTTTTTGGGACCTCCTCGAGGTTTGCTGGCATCTCCTGGTGGTTCCTCACGGGTTGGTGGCATCTCCCCAAGGTTCTGTGGGGTCTCCTTGGGGTTCTTGTGGTTCCTCTCGTGGTTCTGTGGCATCTCCTGGAACTTTTGGAGTCTCCTCGTGAGGGTTTGGGACCTTCTCGAGGTTTGATGGGATCTCCTTGGGGTTTTTGGGATCTCCTGGTGGTTCCTGGTGGTTTTTTGGGGTCTCCAGAGGCGTTTCTGGGATCTCCTCGAGGTGTGATGGGATCTCCTGGGGGTTCCTCGAGGTTCTTTGGGGTCTCTGTGGGCACTTTGGGGTCTCTCTGGCACTTTGGGGTCTCCTCGGGGTTTCGGTTCCTCTCCGGTTCCTCTGGGATCTCTCCAGGTTCCTTTGGGGTCTGCGCAGGGATTTGGGGTTTTTGGGGTTTTGGGGGTTTTTTTTTGTTTTTTGGGGTTTTTGGGGTTTTTTTTTTTGGGTTTTTTGCGTTTTCTTGGGTTTTTTGAGGTTTTTTGGGGTTTTTTTTGGTTTTTTGGGGTTTTTTTCGGGGTTTTTTTTGAGGGATTTTTTGGGGTTTTTGGCGTTTTTTGGGTTTGGGGAGGTTTTTTTGGGGTTTTTTTTGGGGTTTTTTTGAGTTTTTAGGGTTTATTTGTGTTTTTTGAGGGAGTTTTTGGGTTTTTTTGGGGTTTTTTGGGGCTTTTTGGGGTTTTTTAGGTTTGGGGAGTTTTTTGGGGTTTTTTTTGTTTTTTCGTGTTTTTTGGGGATTTTTTGGGGTTTTTTGGGTGTTTTGGGGGTTTTTTTGGTTTTTTGGGGTTTTGGGGTTTCTTTTGGTTTTTTGGGGTTTTTTTCGGGTTTTTTTTTTGAGGGATTTTTTGGGTTTCTTGAGGTTTTTTGGGTTTGGGGAGGTTTTTTGGGGGTTTTTTGGGGTTTTTTTGAGTTTTTAGGGTTTATTTGTGTTTTTTGAGGGAGTTTTTGGGTTTTTTGAGGGTTTTTTGGGGTTTTTGGGGTTTTTTGGGGTTTTTTGGGGTTTTTTGGGGTTTTTTGGGGTTTTTTGGGGGTTTTTTAGGTTTGGGGAGTTTTTTTGGGGTTTTTTTTTTTGTTTTTTTCGTGTTTTTTGGGGATTTTTTGGGGTTTTTTGGGTGTTTTGGGGTTTTTTTGGTTTTTTGGGGTTTTGGGGTTTCTTTTGGTTTTTTGGGGTTTTTTTCGGGGTTTTTTTTTGAGGGATTTTTTGGGATTTTTGGGGTTTTTTGGGTTTGGGGAGGTTTTTGGGGGTTTTTGGGGGCGTTTTTTGTGTTTTTTGGGGTTTTTGGGGATTTTTTGGGTTTTTTTTTTTTTTGTTTTTGCGTTTGGGGAGTTTTTTGGGGTTTTTTTTGTGTTTTTGTGGTTTTTTGGGGTTTTTTGGGGTTTCTTTTGAGTTTTTAGGGTTTATTGGTGTTTTTTGAGGGAGTTTTTGGGGTTTTTTTGGGTTTTTTGGGGTTTTTTGGGGTTTTTTTGGGGTTTTTGGGGGTTTTTTGGATTTGGGGAGTTTTTTTGGGGTTTTTTTTTTGTTTTTTCGTGTTTTTTGGGGATTTTTTGGGTTTTTTGGGGTGTTTTGGGGTTTTTTTGGGTTTTTTTGGGGGGGTTTGGGGTTTCTTTTGGTTTTTGGGGTTTTTTTCGGGGTTTTTTTTTGAGGGATTTTTTGGGTTTTTTGGGGTTTTTTGGGTTTGGGGAGGTTTTTTGGGGGGTTTTTGGGTTTTTTTTTGAGTTTTTAGGGTTTATTGGTGTTTTTTGAGGGAGTTTTTGGGTTTTTTTAGGGTTTTTGCAGGGTTTTTTTGGGTTTTTTGGGGTTTTTGGGGGTTTTTTGGGTTTGGGGAGTTTTTTTGGTTTTTTTTGTTTTTTCGTGTTTTTTGGGGATTTTTTGGGGTTTTTTGGGTGTTTTGGGGTTTTTTTGGTTTTTTGGGGTTTTGGGGTTTCTTTTGGTTTTTTGGGGTTTTTTTCGGGGTTTTTTTTTGAGGGATTTTTTGGGTTTTTTGGGGTTTTTTGGGTTTGGGGAGGTTTTTTGGGGGTTTTTTGGGGTTTTTTTGGTTTTTTGGGGGTTTTTTTGGGGTTTTGGGGGCTTTTTGTGTTTTTTGGGGGTTTTTGCGGTTTTTTAGGGTTTTTGCAGGGTTTTTTGGGGTTTTTTGGAGTTTTTTAGGTTTGGGGAGTTTTTGGGGTTTTTTTTTTGTTTTTTGGGGGTTTTTGGCGTTTTTTTGAGTTTTTTTGGGTTTTGGGGGTTTTTTTGTGTTTTTTGCGGTTTTTTGGGTTTTTTGGGGGGTTTTTTGGGGTTTTTTTGGGGTTTTTTTGCGTTTGGGGAGTTTTTTTGGTTTTTTTTTTTTGTTTTTTGCGGTTTTTTGTGGGTGGTTGGGGGGTGGGGGGGGTTGGGGGGGGGGGGGGGGGGGGGGGGGGGGGGGGGGGATGGGTGGGTGGGGGGGGTGGGGGGGGGGGGGTTGGGGGGTGGGGGGGGGGGGGGGTGGGGGGGGGGGGGGGGGGGGGGGTTTTGGGGTTTTTATGTTTTTTTGGGTTTTTGGGGGGTTTTGGGCGTTTTTTGTGTTTTTTGGGGTTTTTTTGGGGTTTTTTTTGCGTTTTTTGGGTTTTTCTGGATTTGGGGAGGTTTTTTTGGGGTTTTTTTTGGGGTTTTTTGGGGTTTTTTTTGGATTTTTTGGGGTTTTTGGGGGATTTTTTTGGGGTTTTGGGGTTTTTTTGGGTTTTTTGGGGTTTTTTGAGGTTTTTTGGGGATTTTTTTTGGGAATTTTGGGTTTTTGGGGTTTTTTTGGGGTTTTTGGGGTTTTTTGGGATTTTGGGGTTTTTTGGGGGGGTTTTGGGGGTTTTTGGTGGGTTTTTTTTGGTTTTTTGGGTTTTTGGGGTTTTTTTTGGGGATTTTTTTGGGTTTTGGGGTTTTTTTTTTGTGTTTTTTCGGGGTTTTGGGGGGTTTTTTTGCGTTTTTTTTTTGTTTTTGGGGGTTTTTTGTGTTTGGGGGTTTTTTGAAGTTTTTTTGGGGCTTTTTTTGAGATTTTCTTTCAATTTTTGGGGTCTTCTCCCGATCTCTTGGGGTCTCTCTGGGCACTTTGGGGTCTCCTCGGGAGTTTTGGGGCTTTTTTGGGGGTGTTTTGGGGTTTTTTGGGGGGAGTTTGGGTTTTTGGGGATTTTTTTGATTTCTTTGGGGTTTTTTTGTGGGTTTTGTGGGTTTTGGGGGTTTTTTGGGGTTTTTTGGGGATTTTTTGGGGAGATTTTGGGGTTTTTGGGGGATTTTTGGGGGTTTTTGGGGGTTTTTGGGTTTTTTTGGGGTTTTTTTTGGTGGGTTTTGGGGGCTTTTTGGGGGTTTTTTGGGCTTTTTTGGGGTTTTTATCAATTTTTTGGGGGGGATTTTTTTGGTTTTTTTCGGGATTTTTGGGGGGATTTTTTGGTGGCTTTTTTGGTGGCGAGTTCGGGGTTTTTAGGGGTTTTTTGGGGTTTATTTTTTCCGGATTTTTGGTGGATTTTGGGTTTTGGGGCATTTTTGGAGTTCTTTGGGGTTTTGGGGATGTTTTTGGTGAGTTTTGGGGGGATTTTTTGGGGGGGATTTTTTGGGTTTTTTGGGGTTTTTTTGGGGAGTTTGGGGGGATTTTTTGGGGGATTTTTTGGGTTTTTTTCGGATTTTTTGGGGCTTTTTGGGGGGGTTTTGGGGTTTTTTGGGTTTTTTTGTTTGTTTTTTGGGGGTTTTTTGGTTTTTTTGGGGGATTTTTTGGGGTTTTTTTGGGTTTTGGGGGGATTTTTTGGGGATTTCTTGGGGATTTTTTGAGTTTTTAGGGTTTATTTGTGTTTTTTGAGGGAGTTTTTGGGTTTTTTTAGGGTTTTTGCAGGGTTTTTTTGGGTTTTTTGGGTTTTTTTGGGGGTTTTGGGGGTTTTTTAGGTTTGGGGAGTTTTTTTGGGGGTTTTTTTGTTTTTTCGTGTTTTTTGGGGATTTTTTGGGTTTTTTTGGGTGTTTTGGGGTTTTTTTGGTTTTTTGGGGTTTTGGGGTTTCTTTTGGATTTTTGGGTTTTTTTTCGGGGTTTTTTTTTGAGGGATTTTTTGGGTTTTTTGGGTTTGGGGAGGTTTTTTTGGGGTTTTTTGGGTTTTTTTTTGGATTTTTGGGGTTTTTTTTGAGTTTTTAGGGTTTATTTGTGTTTTTTGAGGGAGTTTTTGGGTTTTTTTTGGGGTTTTTTGGGGTTTTTTGGGTTTTTTGGGGTTTTTGGGGGTTTTTTAGGTTTGGGGAGTTTTTTTGGGGTTTTTTTTTGTTTTTTCGTGTTTTTTGGGGATTTTTTGGGTTTTTTTGGGTGTTTTGGGGTTTTTTTTGGTTTTTTGGGGTTTTGGGGTTTCTTTTGGTTTTTTGGGGTTTTTTTCGGGGTTTTTTTTGAGGGATTTTTTGGGATTTTTGGGGTTTTTTGGGTTTGGGGAGTTTTTTTGGGGGGTTTTTTGGGGTTTTTTTGGTTTTTTTGGGGGTTTTTTGGGTTTTGGGGGGCTTTTTGTGTTTTTTGGGGGTTTTTGCGGTTTTTTAGGGTTTTTGCAGGGTTTTTTGGGGTTTTTTGGGGTTTTTTAGGTTTGGGGAGTTTTTTTGGGTTTTTTGTTTGTTTTTGGGGGGTTTTTGGCGTTTTTTTGATTTTTTTTGGGTTTTGGGGGTTTTTTGTGTTTTTTGCGGTTTTTTGGGTTTTTTGGGGGGTTTTTTGGGGTTTTTTTGGGGTTTTTTTGCGTTTGGGGAGTTTTTTTGGGTTTTTTTTTGTTTTTTTGCGGTTTTTTGGGGTTTTTTGGGATTTTTTTGTGTTTTTTGGGTTTTTTTGGGGTTTTGGGGGTTTTTTGTGTTTTTTTGGGGTTTTTTGGGGTTTTTTTTGCGTTTTTTTGTGTTTTTTGGGGTTTTTTTTCTGTTTTTTGGGGTTTTTTGGTTTTGGGGAGTTTTTTTGGGTTTTTTTTTTTTTGGTTTTTTCGGGTTTCTGGAGGGTTTTTTTGGGGTTTTTTGGGGTTTTTTGGGTTTTGGGGTTTTTTGGGGGGGTTTTTGGGTTTTTTTGGGGTTTTTTGGGGTTTTTTGGGTTTTGGGGTTTTTTGGGGGGTTTTTTGGGTTTTTTTGGGGTTTTTTGGCAGTTTTGGGGGGATTTTTTGGGGTTTTGGGTGGTTTTTGGGGTTTTTTTTGAGATTTTCTTTCAATTTTTGGGGTCTTCTCCCGATCTCTTGGGCTCTCTCTGGGCACTTTGGGGTCTCCTCGGGGTTTCGGTTCCTCTCCGGTTCCTCTGGGATCTCTCGAGGTTCCTTTGGGGTCTCCTCAGGGATTTGGGGTTTTTGGGGGTTTTGGGGTTTTGGGGTTTTTTTTTGGTTTTAAGGGTTTTTTCGGGTTTTTTTTTCGGGATTTTTTGGGTTTTTTGGAGGTTTTTTTGGGGTTTTTTTGTGGGTTTTTTTTGGTTTCTTTGTGTTTTTTGGGTTTTTTTGGTGGTTTCTTTTGGTTTTTTTGCGGTTTTTTTGGTTTTTTGGTTTTTTTGGGGTTTTTTTTTGGGTTTTTTTGGGTTTTTTGGGGGGATTTTTTGGGGGGATTTTGGGTTTGGGGGGATTTTTTGGGGGTTCTTTGGGTTTTTTGGGGTTTTTTGGTGGGTTTTGGGTGGTTTTTTGGGGGGTTTTTTGGTTTTTTTTCGGGATTTTTTGGGGGATTTTTTTGGGTTTTTTTCGGATTTTTTGGGGCTTTTTGGGGGGGTTTTGGGGTTTTTTTGGGGTTTTTTTGTTTGTTTTTTTGGGGGGTTTTTGGGTTTTTTTGGGGATTTTTTGGGGTTTTTTTTGGGTTTTGGGGGGATTTTTTGGGGATTTCTTGGGGATTTTTTGGGGGGATTTTGGGTTTTGGGGCACTTTTTGATTTTTTTGGGTTATTTGGAGATTTTTTGGTGGGTTTTGGGGGATTTTTTGGGAGTTTTTTGGATTTTTGGGGGTTTTTTTGGGGTTTTTTTTTGGTTTTTTGGGGTTTTTTCGGGTTTTTTGGGGGTTTTTTTGAGGGGCTTTTTGTGGGGTTTTTTGGGTTTTTGGGGGTTTTTTGTGGTTTTTTGGGGTTTTTTTGGGGATTTTTTTGGGGGGGGCTTTGGGGTTTTTTGACTTTTGGGGGGATTTTTTGGGGTTTTGGGTTTTTTTGGGTTTCTTGGGGGTTTTTGGGGGGCGTTCGGGTTTTTTGGTGTTTTTTGGATTTTTTTTCAGGATTTTTGGGGAATGTTTTGGGGTTTTTTTTTGGGAATTTTGGGGTTCTTTGGGTTTTTGTTTCTTTGGGGTTTTTGGGGTTTTTTTGGGGTTTTTTTGAGATTTTCTTTCAATTTTTGGGGTCTTCTCCCGATCTCTTGGGGTCTCTCTGGGGACTTTGGGGTCTCTCTGGGGTTTCGGTTCCTCTCCGGTTCCTCTGGGATCTCTCCAGGTTCCTTTGGGGTCTCCTCAGGGATTTGGGGTTTTGGGGGTTTTTTTGGTTTTTTTGGGGGGTTTTTTTGGGTTTTTTTGAGGGATTTTTTGGGTTTTTTTGGGTTTTTAGGGGTTTTTTTTTTGTTTTTTTGGGTTTTTTTGGGTTTTTTGTGTTTTTTGGGGATGTTTTAGGGTTTTTGGGGTTTTTTTTCTGGCGTTTTTTTGTCTTTTTGGGGGTTTTTTTGGGTTTTTTTGGGTTTTTTTGGGTTTTTTGGGTTTTTTTGGGTTTGGGGAGTTTTTTTTCGGGGGTTTTTTGCAGTTTTTTGGGGTTTTCTTTGGTTTTATTGGGGTTTTTTTGGGGATTTTTTTGGGGTTTTTTGGGGTTTTTTGGGGTTTTTTGGGGTTTTTTAGGTTTGGGGAGTTTTTTTGGGGTTTTTTTTGTTTTTTCGTGTTTTTTGGGGATTTTTTGGGTTTTTTTGGGTGTTTTGGGGGTTTTTTTGGTTTTTTGGGGTTTTGGGGTTTCTTTTGGTTTTTTGGGTTTTTTTTCGGGGTTTTTTTTTGAGGGATTTTTTGGGTTTTTTGGGGTTTTTTGGGTTTGGGGAGGTTTTTTGGGGGTTTTTTGGGGTTTTTTTGGTTTTTTGGGGGTTTTTTTGGGTTTTTGGGGGCTTTTTGTGTTTTTTGGGGGTTTTTGCGGTTTTTTAGGGTTTTTACAGGGTTTTTTGGGGTTTTTTGGGGTTTTTTAGGTTTGGGGAGTTTTTGGGGTTTTTTTTTTTGTTTTTTGGGGGTTTTTGGCGTTTTTTTGAGTTTTTTTGGGTTTTTGGGGGTTTTTTGTGTTTTTTGCGGTTTTTTGGGTTTTTTGGGGGGTTTTTTGGGGTTTTTTTGGGGTTTTTTGCGTTTGGGGAGTTTTTTTGGTTTTTTTTTTTGTTTTTTGCGGTTTTTTGGGGTTTTTTGGGGTTTTTTTGCGTTTTTTTGTGTTTTTTTGGGGGTTTTTTTGTGTTTTTTGGGGTTTTTTGGTTTTGGGGAGTTTTTTTGGGTTTTTTCTTTGGTTTTTTTTGGTTTTTTGGGTGTTTTTTGAGTTTTTTTGGGTTTTTGGGGGTTTTTTTTGGTTTTTTGGGGTTTTTTTTTCGGGTTTTATGCGGGTTTTTTTGTGATTTTTTGGGGTTTTTTTGGGGATTTTTTTGGGGGGGCTTTGGGGTTTTTTGACTTTTGGGGGGATTTTTTGGGGTTTTGGGTTTTTTGGGTTTCTTGGGGGTTTTTGGGGGGCGTTCGGGTTTTTTGGGTTTTTTTGGGATTTTTTGGGGGTTTTTTGGGGGGTATTTTTGCGTCTTTTTTTGGGATTTTTGGGGTTCTTTGGGTTTTTGTTTTTTTGGGGTTTTTTGGGGATTTTTTGGGGGTTTTTTTAGATTTTCTTTCAATTTTTGGGGTCTTCTCGCGATCTCTTGGGGTCTCTCTGGGGACTTTGGGGTCTCCTCGGGTGTTTTGGGGATTTTTTTGGGGGTTTTTTGCGGGTTTTTTGGGGGGAGTTTGGGTTTTTGGGGATTTTTTTGATTTCTTTGGGGATTTTTTGTGGGTTTTGGGGCTTTTGGGGCTTTTGGGGTTTTTTTTGCGGTTTTTTTTTTGATTTTTTGGATTTTTTTGGGAGGGGGTTCGGGTTTTTTGTGTTTTTTGGGGTTTTTTGGTGGTTTCTTTTTGTTTTTTTGCGGGTTTTTTGGGGGCTTTTTTGGGTTTTTTGGGGTTTTTCGGTTTTGGGGTGTTTTGGGGGGGGGTTTTTGGGGGTTTTTTGGGGGTTTTTGGGTTTTTTTGGGGTTTTTTGGGTTTTTTGGGGGGGTTTTGGGTTTTTTTGTGTTTTATTGGGTTTTTTTTGTGTTTTTTGGGGTTTTTTTCGGTTTTTTTTTTTGAGGGATTTTTTGGGTTTTTTTGGGGTTTTTTTGGGTTTTTTTTTTGGTTTTTTGAGGATATTTTTGGGGATTTTTTGGGGGGATTTTGGGTTTTGGGGGATTTTTGGGGTTCTTTGGCTTTTTTGGGTTTTTTTTTGGTGGGTTTTGGGGGTTTTGGGGATTTTCTCGGTTTTGGGGGAGTTTTTTGGGGATTTTTTTGGGTTTTTTGGGGTTTTTTTTTGGTTTTTTTTGGTGGGTTTGGGTTTTTTTGGCTTTTGGGGGGATTTTATGGGGTCTTGGGTTTTTTGGGATTTTTTAGTATTTTTTGGGGTTTTTTGGGGGGGTTTTTTGGTGGGGATTTTGGGTTTGGGGGCATTTTTTGGGGTTCTTTGGGTTTTTGGGGGGGTTTTTTGTGGGTTTTGGGGGATTTTGGGGGGATTTTTTGGGATTTTGGGGGTTATTTTCGGGGTTTTTGGTGGTTTTTTGGGGGGTTTTTTGGGTTTTTTTGGGGATTGTTTTGGTTTTTTTGGTGGGTTTGGGTTTTTTTTGCTTTTGGGGGATTTTTGGGGTTTTGGGTTTTTTTGGGTTTTTTTGGGTTTTTTGGTTTTTTTGGGTTTTTTTGGGGGGATTTTGGGTTATGGGGGATTTTGGGGGGTTCTTTGGGTTTTTTGGGGGTTTTTTTGGTGGGTTTTGGGGGATTTTGGGTTCTTTTTGGGATTTTTTGGGGGTTCTTTTTGGGTTTTGGGGGGATTTTTTGGGGATTTCTTGGGGATTTTTTGGGGGGATTTTGGGTTTTGGGGCACTTTTTGATTTTTTTGGGTTATTTGGAGATTTTTTGGTGGGTTTTGGGGGATTTTTTGGGAGTTTTTTGGATTTTTGGGGGGTTTTTTTGGGTTTTTTTTTTTTTTGTTTTTTGGGGTTTTTTCGGGTTTTTTTGGGGTTTTTTGAGGGGTTTTTTGTGGGGTTTTTTCGGGTTTTTTGTGGGTTTTTTTGGGTTTTTGGGGTTTTTTTGTGTTTTTTTGGGGTTTTTTGGGGATTTTTTTGGGGGGGGCTTTGGGGTTTTTTGACTTTTGGGGGGATTTTTTGGGGTTTTTTGGGTTTTTTGGGGTTTTTTTGGGTTTTTTTTTTTGTTTTTTGGGGTTTTTGGAGGTTTTTTTGGGTTTTTTGGGGTTTTTTGGGTTTGGGGTATTTTTTGGGGTTTTTTTTTGGGGTTTTTTTGGGGGGTTTTTTTGGGGTTTTTTTGGGTTTTGGGTTTTTTTTGTGTTTTTTGGGGGTTTTTTGGGGTTTTTGGGGTTCTTTTTGCATTTTTTGGGGGTTTTTTTTGGGTTTTTTTTGGGTTTTTTGAGATTTTTTGGTTTTGGGGAGTTTTTTGGGGTTTGTTTTTTCGGTTTTTTGGGGGGTTTTTGGGGTTTTTTGGGGGGTTTTTTGGGATTTTTGGGGTTTTATTCGGGTTTTTTTGGGTTTTTTTTTGGTTTTTTGGGTTTTTTGGGGTTTTTTTGAGATTTTCTTTCAATTTTTGGGCTCTTCTCCCGATCTCTTGGGCTCTCCTGGAGCCTTTTGGGGTCTCCTCGGGGTTTTATGGGATCTCCTCTGGGATTTGGGGTTTTTTGGGTTTTTTGTGGGTTTTTTTGTGCTTTTTTGGGGATTTTTTGGGGGGATTTTGTGTTTTTGGGGCATTTTTTGGGGTCCTTTGGGGTTTTTGGGGTTTTTTTGTTGGGTTTTGGAGGAGTTTTGGGGGGATTTTTTGGGGGTTTTTTGGGGGGATTTTTTGGGGTTCTTTTGCGGGGGTTTCGTTTTTTTGGGGATTTTTTGGGGTTTTTTTTAGGATTTTGGGGGGGATTTTTTTTGGGTTTTTTTGGGGATTTTTTGGGGGGATTTTTTGGGGTACTTTGGGGTTTTTTGGGGATTTTTTGGGGGGATTTTGAGTTTACGGGGATTTTTTTGGGTTCTTTGGGGTTTTTGGGGTTTTTTTGGTGGGTTTGGGGGGTTTTGGGTTTTTTTGGGGTTTTTTGGGGATTTTTTGGGATTTTTTGGGTTTTTTTGGGGTTTCTTTGGGGATTTTTTTGGGGATATTTTTGGGGATTTTTGGGGGGGATTTTGGGTTTTGGGGGATTTTTGGGGTTCTTTGGCTTTTTTGGGGGTTTTTTTTGGTGGGTTTTGGGGGTTTTGGGGGATTTTTGGGGGTTTTGGGGATTTTTTCGGTTTTGGGGGAGTTTTTTGGGGATTTTTTGGGTTTTTTGGGGGGATTTTTTGTTTTGTTTTTTTTGGTGGGTTTGGGGGTTTTTTTGGCTTTTGGGGGGATTTTATGGGGTCTTGGGTTTTTTTTTGGGGATTTTTTGGGGATTTTTGGGGGTTCTTTGGGTTTTTGGGGATTTTTTGAGGGGGTTTTGGGGGCATTTTTTGGGGGTTTTTTGGGTTTTTTTCTGGTTTTTTTTGAGGGAATTTTTTGGGTGTTTTTTGGGGGGGTCGTTTTTTTTGGGGTGTCTTTTTTGGGGTTTTTTGGGTTTTTTTGGGGACTTTTTGGGGTTCTTTGGGTTTTTTGGGGTTTTTTTAATGGGTTTAGGGGGGTTTTTGGATTTTTTGGGGTTTCTTTGGGGGGTTTTTTGGGTTTTTTCAGGTTTTTTGGGGAGGATTTTTGCAGTTTTTTGGGAGGGGGTTCTTTTTTTGGGGGAATTTTTTGGGGGGGTTTTGGGTTTTTTGGGGATTTTTTGGGGGGATTTTGGGTTTGGGGGGATTTTTTGGGGGTTCTTTGGTTTTTTGGGGTTTTTTGGTGGGTTTTGGGTGGTTTTTTGGGGGGTTTTTTGGTTTTTTTTCGGGATTTTTTGGGGGATTTTTTGGGTTTTTTTCGGATTTTTTGGGGCTTTTGGGGGGGTTTTGGGGTTTTTTTGGGTTTTTTTTGTTTGTTTTTTTGGGGTTTTTTTGGGTTTTTTTTGGGATTTTTTGGGGTTTTTTTTGGGTTTTGGGGGGATTTTTTTGGGGATTTCTTGGGGATTTTTGGGGGGGAATTTGGGTTTTGGGGCACTTTTTGATTTTTTTGGGTTATTTGGAGATTTTTTGGTGGGTTTTGGGGGATTTTTTGGGAGTTTTTTGGATTTTTGGGGTTTTTTTTGGGTTTTTTTTTGTTTTTTTGGGGTTTTTTCGGGTTTTTTTGGGTTTTTTTTGAGGGGCTTTTTGTGGGGTTTTTTTGGGTTTTTGGGGGTTTTTTGTGGTTTTTTGGGGTTTTTTTGGGGATTTTTTTTTGGGGGGGCTTTGGGGTTTATTTACTTTTGGGGGGATTTTTGGGGGTTTTTTGGGGTTTTTTTGGGTTTTTTGGGTTTGGGGTATTTTTTGGGGTTTTTTTGGGGGGGTTTTTTTGGGGTTTTTTTGGGGTTTTTTTGGGTTTTGGGGTTTTTTTGTGGTTTTTGTGTTTTTTTGGGTTTTTTTTGGGTTTTTTTGGTTTTTTTTGTGTTTTTTGGGGGTTTTTTGGGGTTTTTTTGGGTTTTTTTGAGGTTTTTTGGTTTTGGGGAGTTTTTTTGGGGTTTGTTTTTTCGGTTTTTTGGGGGGTTTTGGGGTTTTTTGGGGGGTTTTTTGGGATTTTTGGGGTTTTATTCGGTTTTTTTGGGGGTTTTTTTTTTGGTTTTTTGTTTTTTTGGGGGTTTTTTTTGAGATTTTCTTTCAATTTTTGGGGTCTTCTCCTGATCTCTTGGGCTCTCCTGGAGCCTTTTGGGGTCTCCTCGGGGTTTTATGGGATCTCCTCTGGGATTTGGGGTTTTTTGGGTTTTTTGTAGTTTTTTTGTGGTTTTTTGGAGATTTTTTGGGGGGATTTTGTGTTTTTGGGGCATTTTTTGGGGTCCTTTGGGGTTTTTGGGGCTTTTTTGGTGGGTTTTGGAGGAGTTTTGGGGGGATTTTTTGGGGTTTTTTGGGGGGATTTTTTGGGGTTCTTTTGCGGGGGTTTTGGGGGCATTTTTTTGGGGTTTTTTTGGGTTTTTTTCTGGTTTTTTTGAGGGGATTTTTTGGGTGTTTTTGGGGGGGGTCGTTTTTTTGGGGTGTCTTTTTTGGGATTTTTTGGGGTTTTTTGGGGATTTTTTGGGGTTCCTTGGGTTTTTTGGGGTTTTTTTATGGGTTTGGGAGGTTTTGGGGTTTTTGGGGGGTTTTTCTTGGGTTTTTTGGGTTTTTTCAGGGTTTTTGGGGAGGATTTTTTGGGGTTTTTTGGGAGGGGGTTCATTTTTTGGGGGGATTTTTTTGGGGTTTTTTGGGGGGTTTTTTGGGGGTTTTTTTGGGGATGTTTTTGGGTTTTTTCGGGTTTTTTGGGGGGATTTTTTTGTTTTTTTTTGTGGTTTTTTATTTTTTGAGGGTTTTGGGGTTTTTTTTTGGAATTTTTGGGGATTTTTGGGTTTCTTGGGGATTTTTGGGGTTTTTGGGTTTTTTTCGATTTATTTTTGTTTTTTTCAGGAGGTTTTTTGGAATTTTGGGGGGATTTTTCGTTTTTTGGGTGGGGGTTTGGGGTTTTTTTTCGATTTATTTTTGTTTTTTTCGGATTTTTGGGTTTTTTTTTGAGGGGGGTTGGGTTTTGGGGTTTTTTTTGGGGATTTTTGGAATTTTTTGGAGTTTTTTTGGGGTTTTGGGGATTTTTGGGGGATTTTTTTGGTGGTTTTTTTTTAATTTTCTTTCAAATCTTGGGGTTTTTTTTTGAGATTTTCTTTGAATTTTTGGGGTTTCTTTGACACTTTTGGGGTTTTCTCCGGATCTTTTGGGGTCTCCTCAAGTTTTTGTTTCTTCTCGCCCCCTTTGACCCCAAATTTTCCCTTTTTTACCCCAAATTTTCCCTTTCTGACCCCAAATTTTCCCTTTTTGCCCCCAAATTTTCCTTTTTTTGACCCCAAATTTTCCCTTTCTGACCCCAAATTTTCCCTTTTTGACACCGAATTTTTATTTTTTGCCCCCAAATTTTCCCCCTTTTTTTCCATTTTTGATCCCAATTTTTCTTTTTTTGACCCCAATTTTTCCCTTTTAGACCCCAAATTTTCCTTTTTGCCCCCAAATTTTCCTTTTTTGACCCCAAATTTTCCCTTTTGACCCCAAATTTTCCTTTTTTTGGACCCAAATTTTCCTTTTTTGCCCCAAATTTTCCCTTTCTGACCTCAAATTTTCCTTTTTTGCCCCAAATTTTCCCTTTCTGACCCCAAATTTTCCCTTTTTGACCCCAAATTTCCCTTTTTAATCCCAAATTTTCCCTTTCTGACCCCAAATTTTCCCCTTTTTTCCCCAAAATTTCCCTTTTCGACCCCAAATTTTCCCTTTTTGCCCCCAAATTTTCCTTTTTGACTCCAAATTTTCCCTTTCTGATCCCAAATTTTCCTTTTCATTAATTAATTCGAATTAATTGGATAATCATTTAAATAATTTGGACTCAGAATGGCTGGAAATTCTTTAATGGGGGAGGGGAGGGGGGGAACACCAAAAACCCCAAAAATCCCCAAAATCCCCCAAAATCCCAAAAATCCCAAAAATCCCCAAATCCCCAAAAATCCCAAAAATCCCAAAATCCCAAAAATCCCAAAATCCCAAAAATCCCCAAAACCCCAAAAATCCCAAAAATCCAAAAATCCCCCAAACCCCAAAAATCCCAAAATCCCAAAAATCCAAAAAACCCCAAAAATCCCAAAATCCCAAAAAACCCCAAAAACCCCAAAAATCCCCAAATCCTCCAAAACCCCCAAAACCCTAAAACCCCAAAAATCCCAAAAACCCCAAAATCCCCAAAAAATCCCAAAAATCCCAAAACCCCCCAAAATCCCCAAAATCCCCGAAACCCCAAAAATCCCAAAAATTAAAAAAATCCCAAAATCCCAAAAAACCCCAAAAATCCCAAAAAAATCCCAAAAACCCCAAAAATCCCCAAAATCCCCAAAACTCCAAAAAACCTAAAAATCCCAAAAATCCCAAAATCCCCCAAAAATCCCAAAATCCCCAAAATCCCAAAAACCCCAAAAACCCCAAAAATTCCAAAAATCCCAAAAAATCCCAAAAACCCCAAAAATCCCAAAAAACCCAAAAATCCCAAAAATCCCAAAAACCCCAAAAATCCCAAAAACCCCAAAAATCAGAAAAAACCCAAAAATCCCAAAACCCCAAAAATCCCAAAAATCCCCAAAACCCCAAAAATTAAAAAAATCCCAAAAATCCCAAAACCCCAAAAAATCCCAAAATCTCCAAAACCCCAAAAATCCCAAAAAACCCAAAAATCCCCAAAATCCCCCAAAAATCCAAAAACCCCAAAATTCCAAAAATTAAAAAAATCCCAAAATCCCCAAAATCCCAAAAACCCCAAAAATCCCAAAAATCCCAACAATCCCCAAATCCCAAAAATCCCCAAAATCCCAAAAATCCCAAAACCCCCAAAAATCCCAAAATCCCCAAAAAACCCCAAAAAACCCAAAACCCCAAAAAATCCCCCAAATCCCCAAAACCCCAAAACCTCAAAAAACCCAAAAATGGCCAAAACCCCCAAAAATCCCCAAAATCCCCAAAAACCTCCAAAACCCCAAAAATGCCCAAAAATCCCAAAAACTCCAAAATCCCAAAACCCCCAAAAATAAAAAAAAAAATCCCAAAAACCTCAAAAATCCCCAAAATTCCCAAAAAACCCCAAAATCCCCAAAATCCAGAAACCCCAAAAATCCCAAAATGGCCCCAAAGGGACCAAAGGGAGCCCGGGAGCTCTCGGGGCGTCCCCAGGGTGTCCCAGAGCCACCCATGGGTGTCCCAAGGATGTCCCTGGATGTCCCAAAGCCACCCCAGGGTGTCCCACGGGTGTCCCAAAGCCACCAGAAGGTCTCAGAGGGTCCCACGGATGTCCCACGGATGTCCCAGGGTGTCCCATGGGTGTCCCAGAGCCACCCCAGGGTGTCCCAGGATGTCCCAAAGCCACCCCAGGGTGTCCCAAGGATGTCCCAGAGCCACCAGGACTCCTCAGGGTGTCCCACAGATGTCCCAGGGTGTCCCAGGGTGTCCCATGGGTGTCCCAAAGCCATCCCGGCCACCCCAGGGTGTCCCACAAATGTCCCAGGGTGTCCCAGGATGTCCCAGAGCCACCAGGACTCCTCAGGGTGTCCCATGGATGTCCCATGGGTGTCCCACAGATGTCCCAGAGCCACCTCAGGGTGTCCCAGGTTGTCCCAGAGCCACCCCAGGGTGTCCTCTCCAGGTTGTCCCCCCCAGGTGTCCCAAGGATGTCCCAAAGCCACCCCAGGGTGTCCCATGGGTGTCCCAGAGCCACCCCAGGGTGTCCCAGGGTGTCCCAGGGTGTCCCAAAGCCACCCCAGGGTGTCCCATGGGTGTCCCAAAGCCACCCCAGGGTGTCCCATGGGTGTCCCAGGGTGTCCCAAAGCCATCCCGGCCACCCCAGGGTGTCCCACAAATGTCCCAGGGTGTCCCATGGGTGTCCCACAGGTGTCCCAAAGCCACCCCAGGGTGTCCCACAGGTGTCCCAAAGCCACCCCGAGGTGTCCCCTCCAGGTGTCCCATGGGTGTCCCAAAGCCACCCCAGGGTGTCCCAGGATGTCCCAAAGCCACCCCAGGGTGTCCCAGGGATGTCCCAGGGTGTCCCAGGGTGTCCCAAAGCCACCCCAGGGTGTCCCATGGGTGTCCCAGGGTGTCCCAAAGCCACCCCAGGGTGTCCCAGGGTGTCCCAGAGCCACCCCAGGGTGTCCCACAAATGTCCCAAAGCCACCCCAGGGTGTCCCAGGATGTCCCAAAGCCACCCCAGGGTGTCCCACAGATGTCCCAGGGTGTCCCTGGATGTCCCAAAGCCACCCCAGGGTGTCCCAGGATGTCCCGAAGCCACCCCAGGGTGTCCCAGAGCCACCAGGAGCCTCCGTCTCCACCCCATCCCCTCCCCCATCACTCCCGGCTCCTTCCCTCCCCCTTCCCATCTCCTCCCCAGGTTCTCCCAGGATTGTCCCAGGTTGTCCCCAAGATTGTCCCCAGGATTGTGCCCAAGATTGTCCCCAGGTTGTCCCAGGATTGTCCCAGGTTGTCCCAGGTTCTCCCAGGTTGTCCCCAGGTTCTCCCAGGTTCTCCAAGGATTGTCCCAGGTTCTCCAAGGATTGTCCCAGGTTGTCCCAGGATTGTCCCAGGTTGTCCCCTGGTTGTCCCAGGTTCTCCCAGGTTGTCCCCAAGATTGTCCCAGGATTATCCCAGCTTCTCCCCAGGTTCTCCCCGGGTTGTCCCAGGTTCTCCCGAGGATCTCCCCAGGTTGTCCCTGGAGAAGAGGAGGAATCTGTGGTGGCCACATCTCAGAGGGGTTTGGAGAAGACGATGGAGGGGTGACCAAGGGGATCCAGACGTGGTTCTGGAGTCTCCAGGGGTTGAGGGACAAGGGGACACCAGAACGGTTCTTCTGGGGGGAGGGGAAGGGGAGGAATTTGTGGTGGCCGCATCTCGGGGGGGTTTGAGGACAACGACGGGGACACTCTGGAACAGCTCCTGATGTCATTGTGGGGTCTCCGGGGGGTCACGAACCCATGGAGACCTCAAAAGTTCTTCTGGGGTGAGGGGAACGGTGGGAATTTGTGGTGGAAACATCTCAGGGGGATTTGAGGACAATGATGGGGACACTCTAGAACAGCTCCTGATGTCGTGATGGGGTCTCTGGGGGGTCATGAACCCATGGCAACCTCAAAACTTCTTCTGGGGTGAGGAGAACGGTGGGAATTTGTGGTGGCCACATCTCGGGGGGGTTTGGAGGAGCCAATGTGGGACACTCTGGAACAGCTCCTGATGTCATGATGGGGTCTCTGGGGGGTCATGAACCCACGGAGACCCCAAAAGTTCTGGTGGGATGTCAAGGAGGTGAGAAATTTGTGGTGGCCACATCTCGGGGGGGTTTGCAGAAGACAACTGAGGGGTGGGAAATGGGATCCCGATGTCGTTATGGGGTCTCTGGGGGGGTCACGAACCCATGGAGACCTCAAAAGTTGTTCTGGGGTGAGGAGAACGGTGGGAATTTGTGGTGGCCCCATCTCAGGGGGGTTTGAGGAGAACAATGGGGACACTCTAGAAGCGATCCTCATGTCATTATGGGGTCTCTGTGGTGAGACAAACCCACGGAGACCCCAAAAGTCCTGGTGGGATGTCAAGGAGGTGAGAAATTTGTGGTGGCCGCATCTCGGAGGGGTTTGGAGGAGCCAATGTGGGACCTTCTGGAAGGAATCTTGACGTGGTTCTGGGATCTCTGGGGGGTGACAAACCCACGGAGACCCCAAAAGTTCTTCTGGGATGTCAGGGAGGTGAGCAATTTGTGGTGGCCACATCTCGGGGGGGTTTGCAGAAGACAACTGAGGGGTGGGAAATGGGATCCCGATGTCGTTATGGGGTCTCTGGGGGGTCACAAACCCATAGAGACCTCAAAAGTTCTTCTGGGGTGAGAGGAACGGTGGGAATTTGTGGTGGCCACATCTCAGAGGGGTTTGAGGAGAACAATGGGGACAGTCTAGAAGGGATCCTGATGTCATTATGGGGTCTCTGGGGTGAGACAAACCCACGGAGACCTCAAAAGTTCTTCTGGGGGGAGGGGAAGGGTGGGAATTTGTGGTGGCCACATCTCGGGGGGGTTTGGAGGAGCCAATGTGGGACACTCTGGAACAGCTCCTGATGTCATGATGGGGTCTCTGGGGAGTGACAAACCCACGGAGACCCCAAAAGTTCTCCCAGGATTGTGCCCAGGCCGTCCCAGCTTCTCCCGGGATTCTCCCAGGTTCTCCCAGGATTGTCCCAGGTTCTCCCAGGTGGTCCCAGGTTCTCCCAGACTCTCCCAGGTTCTCCCAGGTGGTCCCAGGTGCTCCCAGGTGGTCCCAGGTCGTCCCAGGATTCTCCCAGGTGGTCCCAGGTCGTCCCAGGATTGTCCCAGGTTCTCCCAGGCCGTCCCAGGACCGTGCCCAGGTTGTCCCCTCAGGGCGGCCGGGGCTGGGTGGGTGCCCAGGTTGTCCCCTCGGGGCGGCCGGGGCTGGGTGCCCAGGTTGTCCCCTCGGGGCTGGGTGCCCAGGTTTGTGCCCAGGTTGTCCCCTCGGGGCTGGGTGCCCAGGTTGTCCCCTCGGGGTGGCCGGGGCTGGGTGCCCAGGTTGCCCAGGTTGTCCCCTCGGGGCTGTGTCCCCAGGTTGTCCCCTCGGGGTGGCCGGGGCTGGGTGCCCAGGTTGTCCCCTCAGGACGGCCGGGGCTGGGTGCCCAGGTTGTCCCCTCGGGGCTGTGTGCCCAGGTTGTCCCCTCGGGGCTGTGTCCCCAGGTTGTCCCCTCCTCAGGGCGGCCGGGGCTGGGTGCCCAGGTTGTCCCCTCCTCAGGGCGGCCGGGGCTGGGTGCCCAGGTTGTCCCCTCGGGGCTGGGTGCCCAGGGTGCCCAGGTTGTCCCCTCGGGGCGGCCGGGGCTGGGTGCCCAGGTTGCCCAGGTTGTCCCCTCGGGGCTGGGTGCCCAGGTTGTCCCCTCGGGGCTGGGTGCCCAGGTTGCCCAGGTTGTCCCCTCGGGGCTGGGTGCCCAGGTTGTCCCCTCGGGGCTGTGTCCCCAGGTTGTCCCCTCGGGGCCGGGTCCCCAGGTTGTCCCCTCCTCAGGGCGGCCGGGGCTGTGTCCCCGCGGGCCGGAAGAGGCGCCAGGTGCCGCGGCAGATGAGGCCGAACCAGTAGAGCTGGGGCGCGGCCAGGGCGGCGGCGGCGGCGTTGACGGCCGGGGGCAGCGCGCCGGGCACGCGGGGCAGCGCCAGCCCGCGGTGGCGGCCGTAGCGCCAGTACAGGTACGGGAACAGCAGCACGCGGCAGCTCAGGAAGGTGACGAGCAGCAGCAGCGCGTTCAGGCGGTGCAGGAGCGTGTGCTGGCGCCGGAGCTGCGGACGGACAGACAGACAGACAGAGAGACAGTCAGACAGACGGACAGTGTCAGCGCGTTCAGCCGGTGCAGGAGGGTGTGCTGGCGGCGGAGCTGCGGACAGACGGACAGACAGACAGACAGACACGGTCAGAGAGTTCAGCCGGTGCAGGAGGGTGTGCTGGCGCCGGAGCTGTGGAGAGACGGACAGACAGACAGACAGACACGTGGTCACGGTCAGCAGCAGCAGCAGCGCGTTCAGGCGGTGCAGGAGGGTGTGCTGCCGGCGGAGCTGCGGACAGACGGACAGACAGACAGACACAGGGACACGGTCAGAGAGTTCAGGCGGTGCAGGAGGGTGTGCTGGCGGCGGAGCTGCGGACAGACGGACAGACAGACAGACACATGGTCATGGTCAGCAGGAGCAGCAGCGCGTTCAGCCGGTGCAGGAGCGTGTGCTGCCGGCGGAGCTGCGGACAGACGGACAGACGGACAGACAGACACATGGACAATGTCAGCAGCAGCGTGTGCTGCTGCCGGAGCTGCGGACAGACAGACAGACAGATGGACAATGTCAGCGCGTTCAGGCGGTGCAGCAGCGTGTGCTGGCGCCGGAGCTGCGGACAGACGGACAGACAGACACTGTCAGCAGCAGCGTGTGCTGCCGCCAGAGCTGTGGACAGACAGACAGATGGACAGACAGACAGACACGGTCAGGAGCAGCGTGTGCTGCCGCCGGAGCTGCGGACAGACGGACAGACAGACAGACAGACAGACGGACAGTGTCAGCAGCAGCGTGTGCTGCCGCCGGAGCTGCGGACAGACAGACAGACAGACAGACGGACAATGTCAGCGCGTTCAGGCGGTGCAGGAGCGTGTGCTGGCGCCGGAGCTGCGGACAGACGGACAGACAGACAGACAGATGGACACAGTCAGCAGCAGCAGCAGCGCGTTCAGCCGGTGCAGGAGCGTGTGCTGCCGACGGAGCTGCGGACAGACGGACAGACAGACAGATGGACAATGTCAGCAGCAGCGTGTGCTGCCGGTGGAGCTGCGGACAGACAGACAGACAGACAGACAATGTCAGCGCGTTCAGGCGGTGCAGGAGGGTGTGCTGGCGGCGGAGCTGCGGACAGACAGACAGACAGACAGACAATGTCAGCGCGTTCAGGCGGTGCAGGAGGGTGTGCTGGCGGCGGAGCTGCGGACAGACAGACGGACAGACAGACAGACAGATGGACAATGTCAGCAGCAGCGTGTGCTGCCGGCGGAGCTGCGGACAGACGGACAGACGGACAGACAGACACATGGACAGTGTCAGCGCGTTCAGGCGGTGCAGGAGGGTGTGCTGCCGACGGAGCTGCGGACAGACAGACAGACGGACACAGGGACACCGTCAGCAGCAGCGCGTGCTGCCGCCGGAACTGCGGACAGACAGACAGACAGACAGACAGTGTCAGCAGCGTGTGCTGCCGACGGAGCTGCGGACAGACAGACGGACACATGGACAATGTCAGCAGCAGTGTGTGCTGCCGCCGGAGCTGCGGACGGACGGACAGACAGACAGACAGACACGGTCAGCGCGTTCAGGCGGTGCAGCAGCGTGTGCTGCCGACGGAGCTGCGGACAGACAGACGGACAGACAGACGGACACAGGGACACTGTCAGCAGCAGCGTGTGCTGCCGCCGGAACTGCAGACAGACAGACAGACGGACACGCGGACGCCGTCAGGGGTCTGCGGGAGGCGGGGGACGAGGGGACAACGGAATGGTTATTCTGGGGGAGAAGAACGGTGGGAATTTGTGGTGGAAACATCTCAGGGGGGTTTGGAGAAGACAACTGAGGGGTGGGAAATGGGATCCCGATGTCGTTATGGGGTCTCTGGGGGGTCACGAATCCATGGACACCTCAAAAGTTCTTCTGGGATGAGGGGAAGGGGAGGAATTCGTGGTGGCCACATCTAAGGAGGGTTTGTGGAGAACAATGGGGACACTCTGGAAGGGATCCTGATGTCGTTATGGGGTCTCTGGGGTGAGACAAACCCATGGAGATCTCAAAAGTTCCAATGGGATGTGAGAAAAGGGAGGAATTGGTGGTGGCCACATCTCAGGGGGGTTTGGAGAAGACAACTGAGGAGTGGGAAATGGGATCCCGATGTCGTTATGGGGTCTCTGGGGTGGCATGAACCCATGGAGACCTCAAAATTCTTCTGCGGGAAGGGGAAGGGTGGGAATTTGTGGTGGCCACATCTCAGGGGGGTTTGGAGAAGACAATTGAGGGGTGGGAAATGGGACCCTGATGTCATTATGGGGTCTCTGGGAGGTCACAAACCCATGGAGACCTCAAACGTTCTTCTGGGATGAGGGGAAGGATGGGAATTCGTGGTGGAAACATCTCGGGGGGGTTTGAGGAGAACAATGGGGACAGTCTGGAACAGCTCCTGATGTCGTTATGGGGTCTCTGGGGGGTCACAAACCCATGGAGACCTCAAAAGTTCTGGTGGGATGAGAGGAAGGGGAGGAATTTGTGGTGGAAACATCTCGGGGGGGTTTGGAGAAGGCAACTGAGAGGTGGGAAATGGGATCCCGATGTTATGATGGGGTCTCTGGGGTGAGACAAACCAATGGACACCTCAAAAGTTCTTGTGGGATTAGGGGAACGGTGGGAATTTGTGGTGGCCACATCTCAGGAGGGTTCGAGGAGAACAATGGGGACACTCTAGAAAGGATCCTGATGTCATTATGGGGTGTCTGGGGGTCATGAACCCATGGAGACCTTAAAAGTTCTTCTGGGATGAGGGGAAGGGTGGGAATTTGTGGTGGCCACATCTCAGGAGGGTTTGGAGAAGACAACTGAGGGGTGGGAAATGGGATCCTGATGTGGTTATGGGGTCTCTGGGAGGTCACAAACCCATGGACACCTCCAAAGTTCCAATGGGATGTGAGAAAAGGGAGGAATTGGTGGTGGAAACATCTCGGGGGGGTTTGGAGAAGACAACTGAGGAGTGCGAAATGGATCTCGATGTCATTATGGGGTCTCTGGGGTGTCACGAACCCATGGACACCTCAAAGGTTCCAATGGGATGTGAGGAAAGGGAGGAATTTGTGGTGGCCACATCTCGGGGGGGTTTGGAGAAGACACTTGGGGACCTCCTGGAGAGGCCCCGCAGGGTTTGGGGGGATTTCGTTGGGATTTGGGGAATTTTGGGGAATTTTTTGGGGAATTTCTGTGAAATTCTGGGGATTCCGAGGGGATTTTGGGGCATTTTTGGGGGGAAATTTGGGGATTTTTTTCCTGAAGATTTTTGGGAATTTTTTTTTTTGAGATTTTTTTTCTGGATTTTTTTTTTTATTTTATTGGGGATTTTGTTTCTGAAATTTTGAGAGAATTTTGGGGAATTTTTTGGGACATTTTTGGGGGGAAATTTTGGGGGTTTTTTTGGAATCTTTTGGGGATTTTTAATGGGATTTTCCCATTTTCGGTCACATTTTTGTCATTTTTAACCGGATTTTTTGGTTTTTTTTTTGGATTTGGGGACATTGGGGACACTTGGGGACATTTGGGGACGAGGACCTGGCCCAGGTGGATTTTGGGGTGATTTTCGTGGGATTTTCCCATTTTTGGTCACATTTTTGTCATTTTTAACGGGATTTTTTTGGGATTTTGGGGGAATTTTTGGGGAATTTTTCTGAAATTTTTGGGGCTTTGGGGGGATTTTTTGGGGTTTTCGTTTCTGAAATTTTGAGGGAATTTTGGGGAAGTTTGGGGATTTTTTGGGGGGAAATTTTGGGGGTTTTTTTTGGAATCTTTTTGGGATTTTTAATGGGATTTTTCTATTTTTGGTCACATTTTTGTCATTTTAAACCGGATTTTTTGGGATTTTTGGGGGAATTTTGGGAATTTTGGAGAATTTTTTCTGAAATTTGTCGGGATTTTTTGGGATTTTTTTTTCTGAAATTTTGAGGGAATTTTGGGATTTTTTTGGGATCTTTTTTTGGGATTTTTCAGGGATGTTTTGGGAAATTTTGGGGTGAAGTTTTGGGGGTTTTTGGGGGGGATTTTGGGGAATTCTTGGGGGATTTTTTTCTGAAATTTTTGGGATTTTTGGGGGATTTTGGGGGAATTTTGGGGGAATTTTTTCTGGAATTTTTGGGGCTTTTGGGGGGATTTTTTTGCGATTTTTTTTTCCCAAAATTTTGAGGGAATTTTGGGGATTTTTTTGGGACATTTTTGGGGGAAATTTTGGGGTTTTTTTTGGAATCTTTTTGGGATTTTTGATGGGATTTTTCCATTTTTGGTCACATTTTTGTCATTTTAAACCAGATTTTTTCGGGGTTTTTTGCATTTGGGGACACTTGGGGACACTTGGGGACACTCGGGGACATTTTGGGGACACTTGGGGACATCTCACCAGGACCAGGACCTTGCCCAGGTGGATTTTGGGTGATTTCCATGGGATTTTCCCATTTTTGGTCACATTTTTGTCATTTTGAACGGGATTTTTTCGGGGTTTTTTGCATTTGGGGACATTTGGGGACACTTTGGGGACACTCGGGGACACTTTGGGGACATCTCACCAGGATGAGGACCTTGCCCAGGCACACGAAGGGCGTGCTCAGCTCCGCCATCAGGAGACAGCCCAGGAAGAAATCGCCCTTGCCCTGGCGCCACAGCTGGGGACGGAAATACAAAAATGGCACCAAAATGGCACCAAATGGCACCAAAAGTGTCACCAACCCCCCCCCAAATGTCACCCGGGTGTCCCCAAAGTGTCCCCAGATGTCCCCAAGGTCCCCAAAGTGTCCCCAAATCCCCAGGGTGTCCCCAGGTGTCACCCGATGTCCCCAAAGCGTCCTCAGCACCCCAAAAATGTCCCCAACCCCCCCCAAGGTGTCCCCAAGGTGTCCCCAGATGTCCCCAGGTGTCCCCAAAGTGTCCCCAAATGTCCCCAACACCCCCCAAATGTCACCCAGGTGTCCCCAAGTGTCACCCAGGGATCCCAAAGTGTCACCCGGGTGTCCCCAAAGTGTCCCCAAGGTCCCCAAAGTGTCCCCAAATGTCACCCGGGTGTCCCCAAATCCCCAAATGTCACCCGGGTGTCCCCAAGTGTCCCCAAATCCCCAAGGTGTCCCCAATGTCCCCAAATGTCACACGGGTGTCCCCAGAGTGTCCCCAAACATGACTCAAGGTCCCCAAGGTGTCCCCAAAGTCTCAAATGTCACCCAGGTGTCCCCAAAGTGTCCCCAAGGTCCCCAAAGGCTCAAATGTCACCCAGATGTCCCCAAGGTGCCCCCAGATGTCACCCGGGTGACCCCAAAGTGTCCCCAAGGTCCCCAGGGTGTCCCCAAACGTCACCCGATGTCCCCAAAGCGTCCCCAGCACTCCAAAAGTGTCCCCAACCCCCCCCAAGGTGTCCCCAAGGTGTCCCCAAGTGTCCCCAAAACCCCAGGGTGTCCCCAGATGTCACCCAGGTGTTCCCAAAGTGTCCCCAAGGTCCCCAAAGTGTCCCCAGAGCGTTCAGGAGTCCCCAAAGTGCCCCCAGAGTGCCCCCAGAGTGTCCCCAGAGTGTCCCCAAGGTGTCACCCGATGTCCCCAACACCCCCAAATGTCACCAAAGTGTTCCCAAGTGTCCCCAAGTGTCCCCAAAGTGTCCCCAAGGTGTCCCCAAAGTCTCAAATGTCACCCAGATGTCCCCAAGGTGTCACCCAGGGACCCCAAAGTGTCCCCAAGGTCCCCAAAGTGTCCCCAGAGTGTTCAGGAGTCCCCAAAGTGTCCCCAAAGTGTCCCCAAATCCCCAAGGTGTCCCCAGATGTCATCCGATGTCACCAAAGCGTCCTCAGCACCCCAAAAGTGTCCCCAACCCCCCCAAGGTGTCCCCAGGGTGTCCCCAGATGTCACCCAGGGACCCCAAAGTGTCCCCAAGCCCCTCCCAAGGTGTCCCCAAAGTGTCCCCAAGGTCCCCAAAGTGTCCCCAGAGTGTTCAGGAGTCCCCAAAGTGTCACCCAATGTCCCCAGATGTCACCCGATGTCCCCAAGGTGTCCCCAAAGTCTCAAATGTCACCCAGATGTCCCCGAGGTGTCCCCAACCCTCCCAAGGTGTCCCCAAGGTCCCCAAGGTGTCCCCAAATCCCCAGGGTGTCCCCAGGTGTCACCCAACGTCCCCAAAGCGTCCTCAGCACCCCAAAAGTGTCCCCAACCCCCCCCAGGTGTCCCCAAGGTGTCCCCAGATGTCCCCAGGTGTCCCCAAAGTGTCCCCAAGGTCCCCAAAGTGTCACCCGATGTCCCCAAAGTGTCCCCAAATCCCCATTTTTCACCCCCAAATCCTCATTTTAACCCCAAAATCCCCATTTTCCCCCATTTTTTACCCAAAATTCCCATTTCACCCCAAAATCCCCATTTTTTATCCCCATTTTCCACCCCAAAATCTTCAATTTTCACCCCAAATCCCCATTTTCCACCCCAAAATTTCCATTTTCCACCCGAAAATCCCCATTTTTCACCCCAAAATTCCCATTTTCACCCCAAATCCCCATTTTAACCCCAAAATCCCCATTTTCCATCCCAAAATCCCAATTTTCCACTCCAAAATTCCCATTTTTCACCCCAAAATCCCCATTTTCCACCAAAAATTCCCATTTTTCTTCTCATTTTTCTCCCAATTTTTCTCCCAAATTTTCTCCCAATTTCCCCCAAATTCTCTCCCAATTTTCTCCCATTTTCACTGATTTTCTCCCAACTTTTCTCCCAATTTTCTCCCATTTTTTCTCCCAATTTTCTCCTAAATTTTCTCCCAATTTTCTCCGATTTTCTCCAAAATTTTCTCCCCATTTTTTCCCAATTTCCCCCCAAATTCTCTCCCAGTTTTCTTCCAATTTTCCCCAATTTTTGCCCCATTTTCACCGATTTTCTTCCCATTTTTCTCCCAATTTTCTCCCAAATTTTCTCCCAAATTTTCTCCCAATTTCCCCCAAATTCTCTCCCCATTTTCTCCCATTTTTCACTGATTTTCTCCCAATTTTTCTCCCAATTTTCTCCTAAATTTTCTCCCCATTTTCCCCCAATTTTCACCAATTTTCTCCCAAATTTCTCAGAATTTCCCCCATTTTTCACTGATTTTCTCCCAATTTTTTTCCCAATTTTCTCCAATTTCCCCCCAAATTTTCTCCCAAATTTTCTCCCAATTTTTTCCCAATTTCCTCAATTTTTCTCCCAATTTTTTCCGATTTTCACCAATTTTTCCCAATTTTCTCCAATTTCCCCCCAAATTTTCTCCCAATTTTCTCCCAAGTTTTCTTCCAATTTTCCACCAAATTTTCTCTGAATTTTCACCGATTTTCTCCAAAATTTTCTCCCAATTTCCTCACAATTTTCTCCAAAATTTTCTCCCAATTTTCACCGATTTTCTTACAAATTTTCTCCAAAATTTTCTTCCAATTTTCTATTTTCTCCCAATTTTCTCAGTATTTTCTCCAAATTTTTCTCCCAATTTTTTCTCCAATTTTTTCCCAATTTCCCCCAAATTCTCTCCCAATTTTTCCCCAATTTTCAACCAATTTTTGCTCCCAAATTTTTCCCAATTTTCTCAAATTTTCACCGATTTTCTCGCAAATTTTCTCCCGACTTTCACCAATTTCCTCCCAAACTCCTCCGCATTTCCTCCCAATTTTCCCCAAATTTTCTCACAATTTTCACCAATTTTCGCTGAATTTTCTCACAAATTTTCTCACAAATTTTCTTCCAATTTTCTCCATTTTCCCCCCAATTTTTCCCCCCTTTTTCCATTCCCAGCCGTGCCCAGGTAACCCAAAATCTCCATTTTTCACCCAAATTTTCCGGGGTTTTTTGTGCTTATCCCCTCCCATCTGTGCCCAGGTAACCCCAAATTCCCATTTTTCACCCAAATTTCACCCAAATTTCCCGGGGTTTTTTGCGCTTATCCCCTCCCAGCCGTGCCCAGGTGTGCCCAGGTGTGCCCAGGTGTGCCCAGGTAACCCCAAATTCCCATTTCTCACCCAAATTTCACCCAAATTTCCCGGGGTTTTTTGGTTTATCCCCTCCCAGCCGTGCCCAGGTGTGCCCAGGTGTGCCCGGGTGTGCCCAGGTAACCCCAAATCCCCATTTTTCACCCAAATTTCACCCAAATTTCACCCAAATTTCCCGGTTTTTTTTTGCGCTTATCCCCTCCCAGGTGTGCCAAGCTGTGCCCAGGTAATCCCAGAATTCCCATTTTTTCACCCAAATTTCCCGGGTTTTTTTGGTTTATCCCCTCCCATCCGCGCCAAGGTGTGCCCAGGTGTGTCCGGCTGTGCCCGGGTGTGCCCAGGTAACCCCAAATTTCCATTTTTCACCCAAATTTCACCCAAATTTCCCGGGGTTTTTTGGGTTTATCCCCTCCCAGGTGTGCCCAGCCGTGCCCAGCTGTGCCCAGGTAACCCCAAATTCCCATTTTTCACCCAAATTTCACAAAAATTTTCCGGGGTTTTTTGCATTTATCCCCTCCCAGGTGTGCCCAGGTGTGCCCAGGTGTGCCCAGGTGTGCCCAAGTAACCCCAAATTTCCATTTCTCACCCAAATTTCACCCAAATTTCACCCAAATTTCCCGGGTTTTTTTGGTTTATCCCCTCCCAGCCGCGCCCAGCCTTGCCCAGGTGTGCCCAGGTGTGCCCAGGTGTGCCCAGGTAACCCCAAATCCCCATTTTTCACCCATTTTTCACCCAAATTTCGCGGGGTTTTTTGCGTTCATCCCCTCCCAGCCGCGCCCATCCGTGCCCAGGTGTGCCCGGGTGTGCCCAGGTGTGCCCAGCTGTGCCCAGGTAACCCCAAAATTCCCATTTTTCACCCAAATTTCATGGGGTTTTTTGCATTTTCCCCTTCCAGCCGTGCCCAGCCGCACCCAGGTGTGCCCAGGTGTGCCCGGGTGTGCCCGGGTGTGCCCAGGTAACCCCAAATCCCCATTTTTCACCCAAATTTCACCCAAATTTCACCCAAATTTTCCCGGGGTTTTTTGCGCTTATCCCCTCCCAGCCGTGCCCAGGTGTGCCCGGCTGTGCCCAGGTAACCCCAAATCCCCATTTTTCACCCAAATTTCACCCAAATTTCGCGGGGTTTTTTGCCTTTATCCCCTCCCAGCCGTGCCCAGGTGTGCCCAGGTGTGCCCAAAATCTCCATTTTTCACCCATTTTTCATCCAAATTTTTCGGGGTATTTTGCGTTTATCCCCTCCCAGCTGTGCCCAGGTGTGCCCAGCCGTGCCCAGGTGTGCCCAGGTAACCCCAAATTCCCATTTTTCACCCAAATTTCACCCAAATTTCACGAGGTTTTTTGCGTTCATCCCCTCCCAGGTGTGCCCAGGTGTGCCCGGGTGTGCCCGGCCGTGCCCAGGTGACTCACGGTGGCCACGGGGAAGCAGACCAGCACCATGGCCAGGTGGTGCAGCACCATCAGCAGCTCCTGGCGCAGGAAGGCGGCGGCGGCGCGGGGCGGGGCCGGGGCGCCGGGGCCGTGCCCTTTGACCTGGGCGCGGCACAGGTGGCACAGGTACATGGCGTACACGTCGTACACGAAGTAGGGCACGGCGAACGAGGGGTACGCCCACGCCAGCCAGTGCCTGCAGGGGGCACAGGTGGGACAGGTGAGGGGGGACAGGTGAGACACAAAAAAAACCGCAAAAAAAGCAAAAAAAACCCGAAGATTTTACCCCAAAATTCACTGAATTGGCCCCAAAAATCAGCGAAGTTCACCTAAAAATTCCCTGGATTGGGCACAGTGAGGGACAGGTGTGCCCAGGTGTGCCCAGGTGTGTCCCAGGTGTGCCCCAGGTGTGCCCAGGTGTGCCCAAATGTCACCCAATGTATCCCAGGTGTGCCCAGGTATTTCTTAGGTGTGCCCAGCTGTGTCCTGAGTATGCACCAGGTGAGCCCCAGAAAGTCACAGGTGTGCCCAGGTCTGTCCCAGGTGTGCCCAGGTGTACCCAAATGTCACCCAATGTATCCCAGGTGTGCCCAGGTACATCTTAGGTGTGCCCAGGTGTATCCCAGGTGTATCCCAGGTGTGCCCAGGTGTGCCCAGGTGTGCCCAGCTCCATGGCGTACACGTCGTACACGCAGTAGGGCACGGCGAACGAGGGGTACGCCCACGCCAGCCAGTGCCTGAAGGGGGGCACAGGTGGGACAGGTGAGGGGGGACAGGTGAGACACCAAAAAACCCCCAAAAAAGCAAAAAATTACCCCAAAATTCGCCAAATTGACCCCCAAAAATCAGCGAAGTTCACCTAAAAATTCACTGGATTGGGCACAGTGAGGGACAGGCGAGGGACAGGTGTGCCCAGGTGTGTCCCAGGTGTGTCCCAGGTGTGCCCAGGTGTGTCCCAGGTGTGCCAGGTGTGTCCAATATGTGCCCAGGTGTGCCCAGGTGTGCCCAAATGTCACCTAATGTAACCCAGGTGAGCCCAGGTGTGCCCAGGTGTATCCCAGGTATCCCCAGGTGTGTCCCAGGTGTGCCCAGGTGAGCCCAGGTGTGCCCAGGTGTATCCCAGGTATCCCCAGGTGTGTCCCAGGTGTGCCCAGGTGTGTCCAGGTGTGCCCCAGGTGTGCCCAGGTGTGCCCAAGATGTGTCTCAGGTACCCCCAGGTGTATCCCAGGTGTGTCCCAGACACTCCCAGGTCTATCTCATGGATCCCCAGGTGTGCCCAGGTGTGCCCCAGGTGTGCCCCAGGTGTGCCCCAGGTGTGCCCAAATGTCACCCAATGGATCCCAGGTGTGCCCCGTGTAAGCCCAGGTGTAACCCAGGTGTGCCCAGGTGTATCCCAGACACTCCCAGGTAGACCCCGGGTGTGCCCAGGTGTGCCCGGGTGTGGCACAGGTGTGGCACAGGTACCTGGCGTACGCGTCACACACAAAATAGGGCACGGTGAGGGACGGGTGCGCCCACGGCAGCCGAAAGGGGACAGGTGAGGGACAGGTGGGACAGGTGGGACAGGTGAGGGGACAGGTGGGACAGGTGAGGGACAGGTGGGACAGGTGAGGGACAGGTGAGATACAAAAAACCCAAGAAAATTGCGAAAAAATCCCAAAGATTTTACCCCAAAATTCACTGAATTGGCCCCAAAAATCAGCGAAATTCAGTTAAAAATTCACTGAACTGGGCACAGCGAGGGACAGGTGTGCCCAGGTGTGCCCAGGTGTGCCCAGGTGTGTCCTGAGTATGCACCAGGTGTTCCCAGGTGTGTCCCAGGTGTGCCCAGGTATGCCCAGGTGTATCCCAGGTGTATCCCAGGTGTATCCCAGGTGTATCCCAGGTGTATCCCAGGTGTATCCCAGGTGTGCCCTTGGTGGCACAGGACTGTTTTGGTTTAGTCACAGGTGAGCCCAGGTTTGGCCCAGGTACCCCCAGGTGTGCCCAGGTGTGCCCAAATGTCACCTCATGGAACCCAGGTGTGCCCAGGTGTGTCCCAGGTGTGCCCAGGTGTGCCCAGGTGTGCCCTTGGTGGCACAGGACTGTTTTGGTTTAGTCACAGGTGAGCCCAGGTTTGGCCCAGGTCCCCCCAGATGTGCCCAGGTGTGCCCAAATGTCACCTCATGGAACCCAGGTGTGCCCAGGTGTGTCCCAGGTGTGCCCAGGTGTGCCCAGGTGTGCCCAGGTTTGTCCAATATGTGCCCCAGGTGTGCCCAGGTGTATCCCTGGTGTGTCCAGGTGTGTCCAAATGTCACCTAATGGAACCCACGTGTGTCCCTGTCCCCTTCAGGTGTGTCCCAGGTGCGTCCCCAGGTGTCCCCAGGTGTCCCCAGGTGTCCCCAGGTGTCCCAGGTGTGTCCCCAGGTGCGTCCCCAGGTGTCCCCATGTCCCCCCATGTCTCCAGGTGTGTCCCCAGGTGTCCCTATGTCCCCCCAGGTGTGTCCCTGTCCCCCCAGGTGTGTCCCCAGGTGTCCCCAGGTGTGTCCCCAGGTGTGTCCCCGGGTGTCCCCAGGTGTGTCCCCGGGTGTCCCCAGGTGTGTCCCCATGTCCCCCCATGTCCCCCCAGGTGTCCCTCACCTGTCGTCGATGACGTTTCCCTGGCAGGAGCTGGAGATGATGAACCCAGGATGTCCCCAGGTGTGTCCCCAGCTGTCCCAGGTGTCCCCAGGTGTGTCCCTGTCCCCCCAGGTGTCCCCAGGTGTCCCCATGTCCCCCCAGGTGTCCCTCACCTGTCGTCGATGACGTTCCCCTGGCAGGAGCTGGAGATGATCAGCCCGGGGTGACACTGGGGTGCCCCAGGTGTCCCCAGGTGTCCCCAGGTGTGTCCCTGTCCCCCCAGGTGTGTCCCCAGGTGTCCCTGTGTCCCCCCAGGTGTCCCTCACCTGTCGTCGATGACGTTGCCCTGGCAGGAGCTGGAGATGATGAACCCGGGATGTCCCCAGGTGTGTCCCCAGGTGTGTCCCCATGTCCCCCCCAGGTGTGTGTCCCCCTCCCAGGTGTCCCCAGGTGTGTGTCCCCCCAGGTGTCCCTCACCTGTCGTCGATGACGTTGCCCTGGCAGGAGCTGGAGATGATCAGCCCGGGGTGTCCCCAGGTGTGTCCCTGTCCCCCCAGGTGTCCCCAGGTGCCCCAGGTGTGTCCCTGTCCCCCCCAGGTGTCCCTAGGTGTGTCCCAGGTGTGTCCCTGTCCCCCTATGTCCCCCCATGTCCCCCAGGTGTCCCTCACCTGTCGTCGATGACGTTGCCCTGGCAGGAGCTGGAGATGATGAACCCGGGATGTCCCCAGGTGTCCCAGGTGTGTCCCCAGGTGTGTCCCCATGTCCCCCCCAGGTGTGTCCCCCTCACAGGTGTCCCCAGGTGTCCCTCACTCACCTGTCGTCGATGACGTTGCCCTGGCAGGAGCTGGAGATGATCAGCCCGGCCGTGGAGGCCATGATGGCCTGGACAGAGGACACCAACCTGGGGACAGCGGGGACACAAACACGGCGTGACACACGGGACACACAGGTGGGACAGGTGTGACACACACGGGTGACACAGGGGACACACAGGTGTGACACAGGTGACACACAGTGACACACAGGGGACACAGGTGTGACACAGGTGACACACAGTGACACACCGGGGACACAGGTGTGACACACAGGTGTGACACAGGGGTGACACAGGGGTGACACAGGGGTGACACAGGGGTGACACAGGTGACACAGGGGTAACACAGGGATGACACAGGGGTGACACGGTGATACAGTGACACGGTGACACAGGGGACACAGGGTGACACAGCAGGGACACAGGGTGACACAGGGTGACACAGGGTGACAGTGACACAGGTGACACAGCAGGGACACAGGTGACACAGGTTCACAGGTGACACAGGGTGACACAGGGGTGACACAGGTGACACTGGGACACAGGTGACACAGGGACACAGGGTGACAGTGACACAGGTGACACAGGGGTGACACAGTGACACAGTGACACGGTGACACAGTGGCACAGGGGTGACACAGTGACACAGGGTGACACAGTGACACGGTGACACAGTGGCACAGGGACACAGGGACACAGCAGGGACACAGGGTGACAGTGACACGGTGACACAGGGGTGACACGGTGAGACATCACTGCCAGCACCGGGGACACCAACGCGAGGGGACATCAGGGGTGACAAGGACGTGACACGAGGGGACAGCAGGGACACCAGGGGTGACACAGGGACAGGGGAGGGGACACATCACCGGGACACCAGCCTGGGGACAGAGTGACAGCAAGGATGACACAGGGGACACAGGGGTGACACAGGTGTGATACAGGGTGACACAGTGACACAGTGACACGGTGACACAGGGGACACAGGTGACACAGCAGGGACACAGGGTGACAGAGGGTGACACAGGGTGACAGTGACACAGGTGACACAGCAGGGATGCAGGTGACAGGGACACAGGGTGACAGTGACACAGGTGACACAGGGGTGACACAGGGGTGACACAGTGACACGGTGACATGGTGACACAGCACTGCCTGCGCCGGGGACACCAACGCGAGGGGACATCGGGGGTGACAAGGACGTGACACGGGGTGACAGCAGGGACACCAGGGGTGACACAGGGGACAGGGGAGGTGACACAGGGGGACACAGGGGATAGAGGAGGTGACACAGGGGACACAGGGTGGCACAGGGGACACAGGAGGTGACACAGGGGGGCAGAGGAGGTGACACAGGGGACACAGGAGGTGACACAGGGGACACAGGGTGGCACAGGGGACACAGGGGTGACACAGGGTGACACAGGGACATCAGAGACACCGGGGGACAGGGACACGGTGACATCAGGAGTGACACAGGGTGACACGGGGGTGACACAGGGACATCAGAGACACCGGGGGACAGCAGAGTGACACACGGGGGACATCAGCACCAAGGACAGCAGCCTGGGGACAGCGGGGACACGGAGGGGACACAGAGGGGACACAGAGGGGACAGCGTGGGGACACGGGGGGATGGAGGACACGGGGACACAGAGGGGACACAGGGGGACAGGGGGGACACAGGGGGGACAGGGGGACACGGGGACATCAGGGGGACACGGGGACAGCATGGGGACACAGAAGGGACAGGGGGGACACAGGGGGGACAGGGGGACACGGGGACAATGGGGACACAGAAGGGACACAGGGGACAGCATGGGGACTGGGGATGGAGGACACGGGGACACGGGGACACCAGGGGGACAGGGTGACACAGGGGTGACACAGGGACATCAGCACCAAGGACAGCAGCCTGGGGACAGGGGGACAGCGGGGACACAGAGGGGACATGGGAACGTGGGGACAATGGGGACACAGAGGGGACACGGAGGGATGGAGGACACAGGGACACGGGGGGACAATGGGGACACACAGACAGGACACGGGGACACGGGGACAATGGTGACACAGAGGGGACACAGAAGGGACATGGGGACAATGGGGACACACAGAGGGGACACGGGGACAATGGGGACACGGGGACACGGAGGATGTGGGGGGACAGCGGACACAGGGGGACACGGGGTGACAAGGGGACAGCAGTGACACCGGGGGATGTGACACGGAGGGGACACGGGGACAATGGGGACAGGGGGACATCAGGGGGACACAGGGACATGGGGACAATGGGGCAGGGGTGGCACAGGGACACGGGGACAGAGGTGACACGGGGGGACACGGACACGGGGACAGGGGGATGTGGGGACAGCAGTGACACAGGGATGTGACATGGAGGGGACACGGAGGGGACACGGGGACAATGGGTACACAGAGGGGACACAGGGACAGGGGGACAATGGGGACACGGGGACAGGGGACACAGGGGTGACACAGGGGGGACATGGAGGGGACACGGGGGTGACACAGGGGGGACACGGGGACAATGGGGATGTGGGGACAGCAGTGACACTGGGGGGCATGGAGGGGACACAGAAGGGACATGGGGACACAGGGGGGACACAGGGGGGACACAGAGGGGACACGGGGACATGGGGACAATGGGGACATGGGGACAGGGGACACAGAGGGGACACAGAGGGGACACGGGGACACAGAGGGGACACGGGGACAATGGGGACAGGGGGTGACACGGGGACAGGGGGACAAAGAGGGGACACAGAGAGGACATGGGGACAATGGGGACAATGGGGACACAGAGGGGACACGGGACAGCATGGGGGACGTGTGGATGGAGGACACGGGGACATGGGGACAATGGGGACAGGGGGGACACAGGGGTGACACAGAGGGGACACAGAGGGGACACAGAGGGGACACAGAGGGGACATGGGGACAGGGGGGACAGCATGGGGACACGGGGGGATGGAGGACACGGGGACACGGGGGGACAATGGGACAGGGGGGACACGGGGACATGGGGACAATGGGACAGGGGTGACACAGGGACGGGGGGGACATCAGGGATGTGGGGTGACACAGAGGGACAGAGGGGGACACAGGGAGTGTGACACAGGGGGACACAGGGACAGGGGGACAGAGAGGGGACACGGGGGGACACAGAGGGGACATGGGGACAATGGGGACAATGGGGACAGGGGTGACACAGGGATGGGACACAGGGGGGACACGGGGTGACACAGGGGGGACACGGGGGACAATGGGGATGTGGGGACAGCAGTGACACTGGGGGGCATGGAGGGGACACAGAAGGGACATGGGGACACAGGGGGGACACAGGGGGGACACAGAGGGGACACAGAGGGGACACGGGGGACAATGGGGACATGGGGACAGGGGACACAGGGGTGACACAGAGGGGACACGGGGGGGACACAGAGGGGACAAGAGGGATGTGGGGACAGCAGTGACACGGGGGGACATGGAGGGGACATGGAGGGGACACGGGGGTGACACAGGAACGGGGGTGACGCAGGGACCGTGGGGACACGGGGGACATCGGGGATGTGGGTGACACAGGGGGTGGCACACGGGGTGACAAGGGGACCATGGGGACAGGGGGAGGTGACACATCACCGGGACACCAGCCTGGGGACAGAGTAACACAGGGGTGGCACAGGGACACCAGACACACCAGAACACAGGGACACCGGGGTGACATCAGGAGTGACACAGGGGGGACACAGGGGGGACACAGGGGTGACACAGGGACATCAGAGACACCGGGGGGACAGCAGAGTGACACACGGGGGACAGCAGCACCAAGGACAGCAGCCTGGGGACAGCGGGGACAGCGGGGACACAGCGGGGACACGGATGGGGACATGGCAACAGTGGGGGACACAGAGGGGACACAGAGGGGACACGGGGACAATGGGGACACAGAGGGGACACAGAAGGGACACAGAGGGGACACGGGGACAATGGGGACAATGGGGACAGGGGTGACACAGGGGTGACACAGGGGGGGACACGGGGACAATGGGGATGTGGGGACAGGGGTGACACTGGGGGACATGGAGGGGACACAGCAGGGACACGGGGACACAGGGGGGACACAGAGGGGACACGGGGACAATGGGGACAGGGGTGACACAGGGACAGGGGGACACGGAGGGGACACGGGGGGGGACACAGGGGGGGACACAGGGGGGACACAGGGACAAGGGGACAAGGGGACATCAGGGATGTGGGGTGACACACGGGAGGACACACGGGGGGACACGGGGGTGACAAGGGGACAATGGGGACAGGGGGATGTGGGGACAGGGGTGACACAGGGGAATGTGACACAGGGGGGGACACGGAGAGGGGACACGGGGACAATGGGGACACAGAGGGGACACGGGGACATGGGGACAATGGGACAGGGGGGACACAGGGACAGGGGGACATCAGGGATGTGGGGTGACACAGAGGGACAGAGGGGACACAGGGATGGGACACAGGGGGACACAGAGGGGACACAGAGGGGACACAGGGGGGACACAGGGGGGACAGGGGGGACACGGGGACATCAGGGGGGACACGGGGACAGCATGGGGACACAGAAGGGACAGGGGGACACGGGGACAATGGGGACACAGAAGGGACACAGGGGGACAGCATGGGGACCTGGGGATGGAGGACACGGGGACATGGGGACAATGGGGGACAGGGGGGACACAGAGGGGACACGGGGACAATGGGGACAATGGGGACACGGGGACATGGAGGATGTGGGGGGACAGTTGGGACAGGGTGACACAGGGGTGACCACAGGGGCCATCAGCACCAAGGACAGCAGCCTGGGGACAGCGGGGACACGGAGGGGACACAGGGACGTGGGGACACAGGGGGACAGGGGGACAATGGGGACACAGAGGGGACACAGAGGGGACACAGAGGGGACAGAGAGACACAGGGGTGGCACAGGGACAGAGGTGACACGGGGGGACACGGACACGGGGACAGGGGGATGTGGGGACAGCAGCGACACAGGGGATGTGACACAGAGGGGACACGGAGGGGACACGGGGGACAATGGGGACACAGAGGGGACACAGGGACAGGGGGACATCAGGGATGTGGGGTGACACAGAGGGACAGAGGGGACACACAGGTGACACACGGGTGACACGCAGGGGACAGGCGGGTGGCACGGCGGGGGCTGGGCCCGAGGGTGACACTGGTGACACCCGGGTGGCACGCGGGTGACATTGATGACACGGGTGACACACGAGTGGCACTGGTGACACGCTGGTGACACACGGGTGGCACACGGGTGACACTGATGACACACGGGTGGCACTGATGACACACGGGTGTGGCACACGGGTGACACTGATGGCACATTGGTGACACACTGGTGACACTGGTGACACGCCGGGGGCTGGCCCGGTGCTGACGTCCCTGAGCCGTGTCCCCGTGTCACCGGCTAATCCTGCCCTGCCCCCCCCGGATTGTCACCGAGTGTCCCCAACCCCCCCGGATTGTCCCCAACCCCCTCGGATTGTCCCCAACCCCCCCCGGATTGTCACCAACCCCCCCGGATTGTCACCGAGTGTCCCCAAGTGTCCCCCAACCCCCCCGGATTGTCACCGAGTGTCCCCAACCCCCCCGGATTGTCCCCAACGCCCCCGGATTGTCCCCAACGCTCCCGGATTGTCCCCAACCCCCCTGGATTGTCACCGAGTGTCCCCAACGCCCCCGGATGTCCCCAACCCCCCCGGATTGTCCCCAACCCCCCTGGATTGTCACCGAGTGTCCCCAACGCCCCCGGATTGTCCCCAACCCCCCCGGATTGTCACCAACGCCCCCGGATTGTCACCGAGTGTCCCCAACGCCCCCGGATTGTCCCTGTCCTGTCCCTGATCCCCCCCGGATTGTCCCTGTCCTGTCCCTGATCCCCTCCGGATTGTCCCCAATCCCCCCCTGCAGTGCCACCAATCCCGGATTGTCCCCAAGCCCGGATTGTCCCCAACCCCCCCACCCCCCCCGGCCTGGCCTTGTCACTGTCACTGTCCCCGATCCCCCTCCCCCCCCCGGCCGGGCCACCACCGGCCTGCATGCGGCCCTGTCCCCTCACTGTCCCTGTCCCCTGTCCCCATCCCGGTCCCTGCAGGGTCCCCATCCCTGTCCCCTCCCTGGCCTGGTGCCACCCATCCCTGTCCCCTCCCTGTCCCCAACCCTGTCCCCTCCATGTCCCCACAGTGTCCCCATCCCTGTCCCCAGCCCTGGCCTGGTGCCACCCATCCCCTGTCCCTGCAGTGTCCTCAGCCCTGTCCCCTCCCTGTCCCTTCCATGTCCCCTCCCTGTCCCTCTCTCAGTGTCACTTCCATCCCTGTCCCTGCAGTGGTCCCCTCCCTGTCCCCGCAGTGTCCCCACAGTGTCCCCATCCTTGTCCCCTCCATGTCCCCATCCCTGTCCCCCATCCCTGTCCCGATCCTTGTCCCCTCCATGTCCCCATCCTTGTCCCCTTCATGTCCCCAGCCCTGTCCCCACAGTGTCCCCATCCCTGTCCCCAGCCCTGGCCTGGTGCCACCCATCCCGGTCCCTGCAGTGTCCCCTCCCTGTCCCTGCAGTGTCCCCAACCCTGTCCCCACAGTGTCCCCAACCCTGTCCCCTCCCTGTCCCCAACCCTGTCCCCACAGTGTCCCCAACCCTGTCCCTGCAGTGTCCCCATCCCTGTCCCCATCCCTGTCCCCGCAGTGTCCCCATCCCTGTCCCCGTCCTTGTCCCCTCCATGTCCCCATCCCTGTCCCCATCCCTGTCCAGTGCCACCCATCCCGGTCCCCGCAGTGTCCCCACCCCTGTCCCCTCCATCCCTCTCCCTGTCCCCTCCTTGTCCCCTCCGTGTCCCCATCCCCCCCTCTGTCCCCCTCCCTGTCCTCTTGGTGTCACCCGGCGGCCAGCACCGTGTCCCCATCCCTGTCCCCATTGTCCCCATTGTCCCCCCTGGCTGTCCCCTGTCCCCATCCCTGTCCCCCGTCCCCGTTGTCCCCCCCGCTGTCCCCGCGGTGTCACCCGGCGGCCAGCACCGTGTCCCTGTCCCTGTCCCCATTGTCCCCCTGGCTGTCCCCTGTCCCCATCCCTGTCCCCCATTGTCCCCCTGGCTGTCCCTTGTCCCCATCCCCCGTTGTCCCCGTTGTCCCCCGCGGTGTCACCCGGCGGCCAGCACCGTGTCCCCATCCCTGTCCCCATTGTCCCCGTTGTCCCCACGCTGTCCCCTGTCCCCTGTCCCCATCCCTGTCCCCATTGTCCCCATTGTCCCCGTTGTCCCCGTTGTCCCCGTTGTCCCCCCCGCGGTGTCACCCGGCGGCCAGCACCGTGTCCCTGTCCCTGTCCCCATCCCCGTCCCTGTCCCCATTGTCCCCCTGGCTGTCCCCTGTCCCCATCCCCGTCCCTGTCCCCATTGTCCCCCTGGCTGTCCCCTGTCCCCATCCCTGTCTCTGTCCCCGTTGTCCCCCCGGCTGTTCCCTGTCCCCATCCCCGTTGTCCCCCGTTGTCCCCGCGGTGTCACCTGGCGGCCAGCACGGTGGCGCGGCTCTGGGGACAGCCGGCGATGGCGGCCAGGCCGCGGCGGGCCAGCACGAAGAGCCCCGGGAAGAAGACGAGCCCCGGCACGCAGAGCAGCCCCGCCGCCAGCCCCGGCGACGCCGCCGGCCCCGGCGACAGCGGCGACAGCGGCGACAGCGGCGACAGCGGCCCCGGCGACACCGCGGCGCCGGGCATGGCCGGCCGGGCGGGGCCTGCCGGGGGGGCGGGGCCTGCTCAGGGGGGATGGGCGGGCCGGGGGACAGCGAGGGGACAGCGCGGGGACAGCGCGGGGACAGCGCGGGGACAGCGCCGGGGACGGAGGGGACAGCGCGGGGACAGCGGGGACAGCGGGCATGGCCCGAGGGGGCGGGGCCACGGGGACAACCGGGAGCGGGCGGGGGGCGGGGCTTTGGGGGGCGGGGATTGGGGGATTAGGGGCGTGGCCACGGGGACACCGGGAGCGGACGGGGGAGCGGGGCTTGGGGGGCGGGGCTTGGGGAATTAGGGGCGTGGCCACGGGGACACCGGGAGTTGACAGGGGGCGGGGCTTGGGGGGCGGGGCTTTGGCTTGGGGCGGGGCCACGGGGACACCGGGGAGCGGGCGGGGGCGGGGCTTGGGGGCGGGGCTTGGGGAATTAGGGGCGTGGCCAAGAGACCACGGGGACACCGGGAATGGACGGGGGGCGCGGGCTTGGGGTTGGGGCGGGGCCACGAAGCCACCGGGAGTTGACAGGGGGCGGGGCTTTGAGGGGGGCGGGGCTTAGGGAATTAGGGGCGTGGCCAAGGGGCCACGGGGCCACCGGGAATATACGAGGGGCGGGGCTTGTGGGGGCGCGGCTTGGGGTTGGGGCGGGGCCACGGGCACTGCGGGGGACACCGGGAATGGGCGGGGCTTGGGGGCGGGCTTGGGCTTGGGGCGGGGCCACGGGGACACCGGAGTGGACAGGGGCGGGGCTTGGGGGGCGGGGCTTGGGGGTTAGGGGCGTGGCCAAGAGACCACGGAGACACCAGGAGTGGGCAGGGGGCGGGGCTCCGAGGGGGGCGGGGATTGGGGTTTGGGGCGGGGCCACGGGCACCACGGAGACACCGGGAATGGACGGGGCTGGGGAATTAGGGGCGTGGCCAAGGGGACACGGGGACACCGGGAAGGACGGGGCGGGTCTTAGGAGATTAGGGGCGGGGCCCTTAGGGGATTAGGGGCGGGGACAAAGGGGACTGGGGGAATGAACGGGGCGGGGCTTAGGGGATTAGGGGCGGGCCTTAGGGGATTAGGGGCGGGGACAAAGGGGACGCCGGGAATGGACGGGGGCGGGGCTTAGGGGATTAGGGGCGGGGACAAAGGGGACACCGGCAATGGACGGGGCGGGGCTTAGGGAGGCGGGGTTTGGGGGTTAGGGGCGTGGCTAAGGGACGCAGCGAAGGATAACGGGAATGAATGGAGGGGGCGGGGCTGGGGTGTTATGGCCGGAGGGGGCGGGGCCACGGGCACCGCGGGGACACCGGGAATGGATGGGGCGGGGCTTGGGGGCGGGGATTAGGGGTTTAGGGGCGTGGCCAAGGGACACAAGGGAAGGACACCGGAATGAATGGAGGGGGCGGGGCTTAGGGGTTTAGGGGCGTGGCCAAGGGGACACCGGGAAGGATAACGGGAACGAATGGAGGGGGGCGGGGCTGGGGGTTATGGCCGGAGGGGGCGGGGCCACGGGCACCGCGGGGACACCGGGAATGGACGGGGCGGGGCTTGGGGATTAGGGGCGGGGACAAGGGACACAAGGGAAGGACACCGGGAATGAATGGAAGGGGCGGGGCTTAGGGGCTTAGGGGCGTGGCCAATGGGACACAGGGAGGGATACCGTGAATGGATGGAGGGGGTGGGGCTTGTGGAGGGGGCGGGGCTCGCAGGGATTTAGGGGCGTGGCAAAGGGGAAGGGTCAGCAGCAGGACATGGGGAATAAATTGAGGGGGCGGGGCTTAGGGAGAGGGGCGTGGTTTTAATAAGGGCGTGGGCTCAGGGAATGGGTGGGACTTAAAGGGGAGGGGCCAAAGAGAGGGAGGGGCCAATGGGGGTGGGCACAAAGGGGACTCATTAGGGGGCGTGGCTTGAGGGAGAGGGGCGGGGCTTCCGGGGAGGAGTCAATAACCGGATTGGCCGTGTCTGAGTGGGCGTGGCTTCCATGTGAGGGGCGGGGCTTATAGAAGACGAACGGGGGTGATCTACGAGCAAAGGGCGTGGCTTGTGAATGAACAAGGGGCGTGGTCTGCTCGGCAGCCGCGATAGGGGCGTGGCCTAAGTACGACGTCACCAAAAGGGGCGTGGCTTTACAGAAAGGGGAGGCATCACTGCGACGCCCCGCCCCATTGCCCCTCCCCACTTAATTTGCATAAATCTCCCCCCTCACCGACACCCCGGGCGGGTGCGCGGCCTCCCCAAAGAGCCTCATGAATATTCAGCGCGCGCCGCTGGCGCCGCTCATTTGCATAAATTTGCGTGGATTTCCATGAGGGCCGCGCCCCCCCCCCCGTCCCCCTCAGGCAACGGCGGGAACACCCACGCGCGCTGATTGGCCGAGGCCGCCAACCAATCAGGAGGCGTCGCGGGGCAGAGGGGGGGGGGGGTGAAGCCAGCGCTGATTGGCTGAGAGGAGGAGGGCGGGTTTTGAGGGCGGGCAGCCAATGGGAGCGTGCGGGGAGGCGTTGCCATGGCGACCGCGGCAGGTTTGTTGAATATTGATGAGCTGGGCGTGGCTACGAGGTCCTAATTAGCATAATGCCGAGTAACTGCGGCGCGGACGTGAATAATAATGAGATTTTAATGGTTGTGTGGGCTGCGCTCATAATATTAATGAGATTTTAATGAGGATGTAAGGAAAGGGGAAGAGGCCACGCCCCCTCATTGACACCCCCAAAGGGGGCGTGGCCAAATTTGGGGTTCAAAGAAGGGGGAGGGGGCCAAATTGGGGGAATTTAGGGGGGGGGGTCCCTAAAAAATGGGGGGAGGGGCCACCAAAAATGAGGAAAAACCCCAAAATTTGGGTTCAATAAAAGGGGGATCCCCAAAAATGAGGAAAAACCCCAAAATTTGGGTTAAATTAAAAGGGATCCCCAAAAATGTGGAAAAACCCCCCAAAATTTGGGTTAAATAAAAGGGGGGGATCCCCAAAAATGAGGAAAAACCCCAAAAATTTGGGTTAAATAAAAGGGGGATCCCCAAAAATGAGAAAAAAACCTCAAAAATGGGAAATTAAATAAAGGGGGGGGACCCAAAAAATGAGGGGAACACCCCAAAAATGGGGGGTTTAAATAAAGGGGGGATCCCAAAATCGGGGTTTAAAATAAGAGGAGGGGACCCCAAAAATGAGGGGAAACCCCAAAAATGAGGGGTCAGTTAAGGGGGACCCCAAAAATCGGGGTTAAATAAATGGGGGGGAACCCCCAAAAATGGAGGGAAAACCTCAAAAATGGAGGGAAAACCCCAAAATTCGGGGGTTAAATAAAGGGGGACCCCAAAAGATGAGGGAAAACCCCCAAAAATGGGGGGTTTAAATAAAAGGGGGACCCCAAAAATCGGGGCTAAAATAAATGGGGGGAAACCCCAAAATGGAGGGAAAACCCCAAAAATCGGAGGTTAATAAAAGGGGGACCCCCAAAAATGAGGGAAAACCCCAAAAATGGGGGGGGTTAAATAAAAGGGGGACCCCAAAAATTGGGGAAAAAAACCCAAAATTGGGGAAAAACCCCAAAATGAGGGGAAAAAAACCCCAAAATCGGGGTTAAATTACAGGGGGACCCCAAAAATGAGGGAAAACCCCAAAAACGGGGGGATTAACTAAAGGGGGACCCCAAAAATGAGGAAAAACCTCAAAAATTTGGGATTAAATAAAGGGGGGACCCCAAAAATTGGGGGAAAAAACCCCAAAAATGAGGGGAAAAAAACCCAACAATGAGGGGAAAAATCCCAAAATGGGGGTTAAATCAAAGGGCGGACCCCCAAAAACGGGGGGTTAAATAAAGGGGGGACCCCAAAAATTGGGGAAAAAACCCCAAAATGAGGGGAAAATACCCCAAAATTGGGGGGAAAAAAACTCTCACGAGATGTGT